>CM074117.1:1295557-1895557 GCA_037178635.1 Bombus dahlbomii
TAACGTTATAACGTAACACAATATAACGTTATACGTTATAACGTAATACTAGATAACATTATAACGTAACACTATATAACGTTAAAGTTATAAAATATTACTATATAACGTTATACGTTATAAAATAATACCGTATAACGTGATACGTTATAACGTAATACTGTACAACGTTATAACGTAGCACTATATAACGTTATACGATATTAGGTAACACTATATAATGTTATACGTTGTAACGTAACACTATATAACGTTACACGTTATAACCTAATGCTATATAACGTTATAAAGTAACAAAATACAACGTTATACGTTATAAAATAATACTATTTAACGTTATGCGTAATAAGATAATACTATATAACGTTATACGTTATAAAATAATTCCTTATAACGTTATATGTTATAACGTAATACTATATAACTTTGTAACGTAACACTATATAACGTTATACGTTATAACGTAATGCTATATAACGTTATAACGCAACACTATATAACGTTATACGTTATAACATTATATGGTATAACGTTATAGGTTATAACATTATATGGTATAACGTTATACGTTATAAAATAATGCTATAAAACGTTATACTTTATAAAATAATACCGTATAACGTGATACGTTATTACGTAATACTGTACAACGTTATAACGTAGCACTATATAGCGTTATACCTTATAATGTAACACCATATAACGTTATACGATATTAGGTAACACTATATAAAGTTATACGTTGTAACGTAACACTATATAACGATATACGTTATGAGGTAACACTATATAACGATATACGTTATGAGGTAACACTATATAACGTTATGTGTTATGACATAACACTATATAACGTTATACGTCATAAAATAATGCTATAAAACGTTATACTTTATAAAATATTACTATATAACGTTATACGTTATAAAATAATAACGTATAACGTGATACGTTATAACGTAATACTGTACAACGTTATAACGTAGCACTATATAACGTTATACGATATTAGGTAACACTATATAATGTTATACGTTGTAACGTAACACTATATAACGTTACACGTTATAACCTAATGCTATATAACGTTATAAAGTAACAAAATATAACGTTATACGTTATAAACTAATACTATTTAACGTTATGCGTAATAATATAATACTATATAACGTTATACGTTATAAAATAATTCCTTATAACGTTATATGTTATAACGTAATACTATATAACTTTATAACGTAACACTATATAACGTTATACGTTATAACGTAATGCTATATAACGTTATAACGTAATGCTATATAACGTTATAACGTAACACAATATAACGTTATACGTTACAAAATGTTACCGTATAACGTTATACGTTATAACGGAATACTATATAACGTTATATCGCAACACTATATAACGTTATACGTTATAACATTATATGGTATAACGTTATAGGTTATAACATTATATGGTATAACGTTATACGTTATAAAATAATGCTATAAAACGTTATGACTTTATAAAATAATACCGTATAACGTGATACGTTATTACGTAATACTGTACAACGTTATAACGTAGCACTATATAGCGCTTTCCTTATAATGTAACACCATATAACGTTATACGATATTAGGCAACACTATATAACGTTATACGTTGTAACGTAACACTATATAACGATATACGTTATGAGGTAACACTATATAACGATATACGTTATGAGGTAACACTATATAACGTTATGTGTTATGACATAACACTATATAACGTTATACGTCATAAAATAATGCTATAAAACGTTATACTTTATAAAATAATACTATATAACGTTATACGTTATAAAATAATACCGTATAACGTGATACGTTATAACGTAACACTATATAACGTTATACCTTATAACGTAACACAATATATCGTTATACGTTATAACCTAATGCTATAAAACGTTATAACGTAACAAAATATAACGTTATACGTTATAAAATATTACCGTATAACGTGATACGTTATAACGTAATACTATATAACGTTATAACGTAACACTATATAACGTTATAACGTAACACTATATAACGTTATACGTTATGAGGTAACACTATATAACGTTATATGTTATGACGTAACACTATATAACGTTATACGTTATAAAATAATGCTATATAACGTTATAGAGCAACACTACATAACGTTATACGTTATAACATTATATGGTATAACGTTATACGTTATAACATAATACCGTATAACGTGATACGTTATTACGTAATACTGTACAACGTTATAACTTAGCACTATATAACGTTATACCTTATAATGTAACACTATATAACGTTATACGATATTAGGTAACACTATATAACGTTATACGTTGTAACTTAACACTATATAACGTTATAACGTAACACTATATAACGTTATACGTTATGAGGTAACACTATATAACGTTATATGTTATGACGTAACACTATATAACGTTATACGTTATAAAATAATGCTATATAACGTTATACGTTATAAAATAAAACCGTATAACGTGATACGTTATAACGTAATACTATATAACGTTATAACGTAACACTATATAACATTATAACCTAACACTATATAACGTTATACGCTATTAGGTAATACTATATAACGTTATACCTTATAATGTAACACTATATAACGTTATACGACATTAGGTAACACTATATAACGTTATACGTTGTAACGTAACACTATATAACGTTATACGTTCGAAAGTAATGCTATATAACGCTATACGTTATAAAATAATACTATATAACGTTATAACGTAACACTACATAACGTTATACGTTATAACATTATATGGTATAACGTTATACGTTATACGTTATAACGTAATACTATATAACGTTATAACGTAACACTATATAACATTATAACCTAACACTATATAACGTTATACGTTATGACGTAACACTATATAACGTTATACGTCATAACGTAGCACTATATAACGGTATACCTTATATCGTAGCACTATATAACGTTATACGTTATTAGGTAAGACTATATTACGTTATACGTTATAAAATAATGCTATATAACGTTGTACGTTATAAAATTATACTATATAACGTTATACGTTATAAAATATTACTATATAACGTTATACGATATACAATAATACCGCATAACGTGATACGTTATAACGTAATACTATATAACGTTATAACGTAACACTATATAACGTTATAATGTAACACTATATAACGTTATACGTTATAAAGTAATGCTATATAACGATATACGTTATAAAATAATACTATATTACGTTATACGCTATTAGGTAATACTATATAACGTTATACGTTATGACGTAACACTATATAACGTTATACGTTATTACGTAATACTATATAACGTTATAACGCAACATTATATAACGTTATACGTGATAACATTATATGGTATAACGTTATACGTTTTACGTTATAACGTAATACTATATAACGTTATATCGTAGCACTATATAACGTTATAGCGTAACACTACATAACGTTATACGTCATAAAATAATGCTATAAAACGTTATACTTAAAAAAATAATACTGTATAACGTTTTACGTTATAAAATAATACTATATAACGTTATACGTTATAAAATAATACCGTATAACGTTATAGGTCATAACGTAATGCTATTTAACGTTATAACGTCACAAAATATGACGTTATACGTTATAAAATAATACCGTATAACGTGATACGTTATAACGTAATACTACATAACGTTATAACGTAACACTATATAACGTTATACGTTATGAGGTAACACTCTATAACGTTATGTGTTATGACGTAACACTATATAACGTTATACGTTGTAACGTAACACTTTATAACGTAATACGTTATAAAGAAATGCCATATAACGCTATACGTTATAAAATAATACTATATAACGTTATACGTTATAAAATAATACCGTATAACGTGATACATTATAACGTAATACTATATAACGTTATAACGTAACACTATATAACGTTATAACCTAACACTATATAACGTTATACGTTATAAGGTAAGACTATATAGCGTTATACGTTGTAACGTAACACTATATAACGTTATACGTTATAAAGTAATGCTATATAACGTTTTAAGTTATAAAATAGTACCATTTAACGTTATACGTTATAAAATAATGCTATAAAACGGTATACTTTATAAAATAATACCGTATAACGTGATACGTTATTACGTAATACTGTACAACGTTATAACGTAACACTATATATCGTTATACGTTATAACCTAATGCTATATAACGTTATAACGCAACAATACACAACGTTATACGTTATAACATTATATGGTATAACCTTATACGTTATACGTTATAACGTAATACTATATAACATTATAACCTAACACTATATAACGTTATACGCTATTAGGTAATACTATATAACGTTATACGTTATGACGTAACACTATATAACGTTATACGTTATAACGTAATACTATATAACGTTATAACGCAACATTATATAACGTTATACGTTATAAAATAATGCTATAAAACGTTATACTTAATAAAATAATACTGTATAACTTTTTACGTTATAAAATAATACTATATAACGTTATACGTTATAAAATAATACCGTATAACGTTATACTATAACGTTATAACGTAATACTATATAACATTATAACGTAACACTGTATGACGTAATACGTTATAACGTAACACTACATAACGTTATACGTCATAAAATAATGCTATAAAACGTTATACTTTATAAAATAATACTATATAACGTTATACGTTATAAAACAATACCGTATAACGTGATACGTTATAACGTAATACTGTATAACTTTATAACGTAGCACTATATAAGGAAATACCTTATAATGTAACACTATGTAACGTTATACGATATTAGGTAACACTATATAACGTTATACGTTGTAACGTAACACTCTATAACGTTATACGTTATAAAATAATTCCTTATAACGTTATATGTTATAACGTAATACTATATAACTTTATAACGTAACACTATATAACGTTATACGTCATAACGTAACACTATATAACGTTATACCTTATATCGTAACACTATATATCGTTATACGTTATAACCTAATGCTATATAACGTTATAACTTAACACTATATATCGTTATACGTTGTAACCTAATGCTATATAACGTTATAACGCAACACTACATAACGTTATACGTTATAACATTACATGGTATAACGTTATACGTTATAACATAATACCGTATAACGTGATACGTTATAACGTAATGCTATATAACGTTATAACGTAACACAATATAACGTTATACGGTATAAAATAATACCGTATATCGTTATACGTTATAACGAAATAATATAACATTATAACCTAACACTATATAACGTTATACGCTATTAGCTAATACTATATAACGTTATACGTTATGACGTAACACAATATAACGTTATACGTTATAACGTAATACTATATAACGTTATAACGCAACATTATATAACGTTATACGTTATAACATTATATGGTATAACGTTATACGTTATACGTTATAACGTAATGCTATATAACGTTATAACGTAACACAATATAACGTTATACGTTATAAAATAATACCGTATAACGATATTGGTTATAACGTAATAATACATAACGTTATAACGTAACACTATATAACGTTAAACGTTGTAAAATAATACCGTATAACGTTATGCATTATAACGTAATACTATATAACATTATAAGGTAACACTATATAACGTTAAACGTTATAAAATAATATCGTATAACGATATACGTTATAACGTAATACTATGTAACGTTATAGAGGAACACTATATAAAGATATACGTTATATAATAACACTGTATAACGTTTACGTAATAAAATAATACCGTATAACGTGATACGTTATAACGTAATACTATAGAAAATTCTACGTTATAAAATAATACTATATAAAGTTATACGTTATGAAATAATACCGTATTACGTTATACGTTATAACGTAATACTATATAACTTTATAACATAACACTATATAACGTTAAACGTTATAAAATAATACCGTATAACGATATACGTTATAACGTAATACTATGTAACGTTATAGAGGAACACTATATAAAGATATACGTTATATAATAATACTGTATAACGTTTACGTAATAAAATAATACCGTATAACGTGATACGTTATAACGTAATACTATAGACCGTTCTACGTTATAAATTAATACTATATAAAGTTATACGTTATGAAATAATACCGTATAACGTTATACGTTATAACGTAATACTATATAACGTTATAACATAACACTATATAACGATATACGTTATATAATAATGCTATATAACGTTTACGTAATAAAATAATACCGTATAACGTTATACGTTATAACGTAATACTATATAACGTTATACGTTATAAAGTAATGCTATATAACGTTTTGCGTTATACAATAATACCGTATAACGTGATACGTTATAACGTAATACTATATAACGTTATAACGTAACACTATACAACGTTATAACGTAACACTATATAACGTTAAACGTTATAAAATAATACCGTATAATGTTATACGTTATAACGTAATACTATATAACGTTATACGTTATAAAATATTACTATATAACGTTATACGTAATAAAATAATACCGTATGACGATATAGGTTATAACGTAATAATACATAACGTTATAACGTAACACTATATAACGTTAAACGTTATAAAATAATACCCTATAACGTTATACGTTATAACGTAACACTATATAACGTTAAACGTTATAAAATAATACCATATAACGTTATACGTTATAACGTAATACTATATAACGTTATAACGTAACACTATATAACGATATACGTTATATAATAATACTATATAACGTTTACGTAATAAAATAATACCGTATAACGTGATACGTTATAACGTAATACTATAGACCGTTCTACGTTATAAAATAATACTATATAAAGTTGTACGTTATGAAACAATACCGTATAACGGTATACGTTATACCGTAATACTATATAACGTTATAACATAACACTATATAACGTTAAACGTTATAAAATAATACCCTATAACGTTATACGTTATAACGTAACACTATATAACGTTAAACGTTATAGAATAATACCGTATAACGTTATACGTTATAACGTAATACTATATAACGTCATAACATAATACTATGTAACGTTAAACGTTATAAAATAATACCGTATAATGTTATACGTTATAACGTAATACTATATAACGTTATACGTTATAAAATATTACTATATAACGTTATACGTAATAAAATAATACCGTATGACGATATAGGTTATAACGTAATAATACATAACGTTATAACGTAACACTATATAACGTTAAACGTTATAAAATAATACCGTATAACGATATACGTTATAACGTAATACTATGTAACGTTATAGAGGAACACTATATAAAGATATACGTTATATAATAATACTGTATAACGTTTACGTAATAAAATAATACCGTATAACGTGATACGTTATAACGTAATACTATAGACCGTTCTACGTTATAAAATAATACTATATAAAGTTGTACGTTATGAAACAATACCGTATAACGGTATACGTTATACCGTAATACTATATAACGTTATAACATAACACTATATAACGTTAAACGTTATAAAATAATACCCTATAACGTTATACGTTATAACGTAACACTATATAACGTTAAACGTTATAAAATAATACCGTATAACGTTATACGTTATAACGTAATACTATATAACGTTATAACGTAACACTATATAACGATATACGTTATATAATAATACTATATAACGTTTACGTAATAAAATAATACCGTATAACGTTATACGTTATAACGTAATACTATATAACGTTATGACGTAACACTATAAGACGATATACGTTTTTAGGTAACACCATATAACGTTATACGTTATAACGTAACACTAGATAGCGCTATACGTCATAAAATAATGCAATAAAACGTTATACTTTATAAAATAATACTATATAACGTTATACGTTATAAAATAATACCGTATAACGTGATACGTTATAACGTAATACTATATAACGTTATAACGTAGCACTATACAACGTTATAACGTAACACTATATAACGTTATACGTTATAAAAAAATACTATATAACGTTATACGTTGTAAAATAATACCGTATAACGTTATGCATTATAACGTAATACTATATAACATTATAAGGTAACACTATATAACGTTAAACGTTATAAAATAATACCGTATAACGATATACGTTATAACGTAATACTATGTAACGTTATAGAGGAACACTATATAAAGATATACGTTATATAATAACACTGTATAACGTTTACGTAATAAAATAATACCGTATAACGTGATACGTTATAACGTAATACTATAGACCGTTCTACGTTATAAAATAATACTATATAAAGTTATACGTTATGAAATAATACCGTATTACGTTATACGTTATAACGTAATACTATATAACTTTATAACATAACACTATATAACGTTAAACGTTATAAAATAATACCGTATAACGATATACGTTATAACGTAATACTATGTAACGTTATAGAGGAACACTATATAAAGATATACGTTATATAATAATACTGTATAACGTTTACGTAATAAAATAATACCGTATAACGTGATACGTTATAACGTAATACTATAGACCGTTCTCCGTTATAAATTAATACTATATAAAGTTATACGTTATGAAATAATACCGTATAACGTTATACGTTATAACGTAATACTATATAACGTTATAACATAACACTATATAACGATATACGTTATATAATAATGCTATATAACGTTATAACGTAACACAATATAACGTTATACGTTACAAAATGTTACCGTATAACGTTATACGTTATAACGGAATACTATATAACGTTATAACGCAACACTATATAACGTTATACGTTATAACATTATATGGTATAACGTTATAGGTTATAACATTATATGGTATAACGTTATACGTTATAAAATAATGCTATAAAACGTTATACTTTATAAAATAATACCGTATAACGTGATACGTTATTACGTAATACTGTACAACGTTATAACGTAGCACTATATAGCGTTATACCTTATAATGTAACACCATATAACGTTATACGATATTAGGCAACACTATATAACGTTATACGTTGTAACGTAACACTATATAACGATATACGTTATGAGGTAACACTATATAACGATATACGTTATGAGGTAACACTATATAACGTTATGTGTTATGACATAACACTATATAACGTTATACGTCATAAAATAATGCTATAAAACGTTATACTTTATAAAATAATACTATATAACGTTATACGTTATAAAATAATACCGTATAACGTGATACGTTATACCGTAATACTGTACAACGTTATAACGTAGCACTATATAACGAAATACCTTATAATGTAACACTATGTAACGTTATACGATATTAGGTAACACTATATAACGTTATACGTTGTAACGTAACACTATATAACGTTATACGTTATAAAATAATTCCTTACAACGTTATATGTTATAACGTAATACTATATAACTTTATAACGTAACACTATATAACGTTATACGTTATAACGTAACACTATATAACGTTATACCTTATAACGTAACACAATATATCGTTATACGTTATAACCTAATGCTATAAAACGTTATAACGTAACAAAATATAACGTTATACGTTATAAAATATTACCGTATAACGTGATACGTTATAACGTAATACTATATAACGTTATAACGTAACACTATATAACGTTATAACGTAATACTATATAACGTTATATGTTATAAAATAATACCGCATAACATTTTACGATATAACCTAATGCTATATAACGTTATAACGTAACACAATATAACGTTATACGTTATAACGTAATACTAGATAACATTATAACGTAACACTATATAACGTTAAAGTTATAAAATATTACTATATAACGTTAAAGTTATAAAATATTACTATATAACGTTATACGTTATAAAATAATACCGTATAACGTGATACGTTATAACGTAATACTGTACAACGTTATAACGTAGCACTATATAACGTTATACGATATTAGGTAACACTATATAATGTTATACGTTGTAACGTAACACTATATAACGTTACACGTTATAACCTAATGCTATATAACGTTATAAAGTAACAAAATACAACGTTATACGTTATAAAATAATACTATTTAACGTTATGCGTAATAAGATAATACTATATAACGTTATACGTTATAAAATAATTCCTTATAACGTGATATGTTATAACGTAATACTATATAACTTTGTAACGTAACACTATATAACGTTATACGTTATAACGTAATGCTATATAACGTTATAACGTAACACAATATAACGTTATACGTTACAAAATGTTACCGTATAACGTTATACGTTATAACGGAATACTATATAACGTTATAACGCAACACTATATAACGTTATACGTTATAACATTATATGGTATAACGTTATAGGTTATAACATTAAATGGTATAACGTTATACGTTATAAAATAATGCTATAAAACGTTATACTTTATAAAATAATACCGTATAACGTGATACGTTATTACGTAATACTGTACAACGTTGTAACGTAGCACTATATAGCGTTATACCTTATAATGTAACACCATATAACGTTATACGATATTAGGTAACACTATATAACGTTATACGTTGTAACGTAACACTATATAACGATATACGTTATGAGGTAACACTATATAACGATATACGTTATGAGGTAACACTATATAACGTTATGTGTTATGACATAACACTATATAACGTTATACGTCATAAAATAATGCTATAAAACGTTATACTTTATAAAATATTACTATATAACGTTATACGTTATAAAATAATACCGTATAACGTGATACGTTATAACGTAATACTGTACAACGTTATAACGTAGCACTATATAACGTTATACGATATTAGGTAACACTATATAATGTTATACGTTGTAACGTAACACTATATAACGTTACACGTTATAACCTAATGCTATATAACGTTATAAAGTAACAAAATATAACGTTATACGTTATAAACTAATACTATTTAACGTTATGCGTAATAAGATAATACTATATAACGTTATACGTTATAAAATAATTCCTTATAACGTTATATGTTATAACGTAATACTATATAACTTTATAACGTAACACTATATAACGTTATACGTTATAACGTAATGCTATATAACGTTATAACGTAATGCTATATAACGTTATAACGTAACACAATATAACGTTATACGTTACAAAATGTTACCGTATAACGTTATACGTTATAACGGAATACTATATAACGTTATAACGCAACACTATATAACGTTATACGTTATAACGGAATACTATATAACGTTATAACGCAACACTATATAACGTTATACGTTATAACATTATATGGTATAACGTTATAGGTTATAACATTATATGGTATAACGTTATACGTTATAAAATAATGCTATAAAACGTTATACTTTATAAAATAATACCGTATAACGTGATACGTTATTACGTAATACTGTACAACGTTATAACGTAGCACTATATAGCGTTATACCTTATAATGTAACACCATATAACGTTATACGATATTAGGCAACACTATATAACGTTATACGTTGTAACGTAACACTATATAACGATATACGTTATGAGGTAACACTATATAACGATATACGTTATGAGGTAACACTATATAACGTTATGTGTTATGACATAACACTATATAACGTTATACGTCATAAAATAATGCTATAAAACGTTATACTTTATAAAATAATACTATATAACGTTATACGTTATAAAATAATACCGTATAACGTGATACGTTATAACGTAATACTGTACAACGTTATAACGTAGCACTATATAACGTTATACGATATTAGGTAACACTATATAATGTTATACGTTGTAACGTAACACTATATAACGTTACACGTTATAACCTAATGCTATATAACGTTATAAAGTAACAAAATACAACGTTATACGTTATAAAATAATACTATTTAACGTTATGCGTAATAAGATAATACTATATAACGTTATACGTTATAAAATAATTCCTTATAACGTTATATGTTATAACGTAATACTATATAACTTTGTAACGTAACACTATATAACGTTATACGTTATAACGTAATGCTATATAACGTTATAACGCAACACTATATAACGTTATACGTTATAACATTATATGGTATAACGTTATAGGTTATAACATTATATGGTATAACGTTATACGTTATAAAATAATGCTATAAACGTTATACTTTATAAAATAATACCGTATAACGTGATACGTTATTACGTAATACTGTACAACGTTATAACGTAGCACTATATAGCGTTATACCTTATAATGTAACACCATATAACGTTATACGATATTAGGTAACACTATATAAAGTTATACGTTGTAACGTAACACTATATAACGATATACGTTATGAGGTAACACTATATAACGATATACGTTATGAGGTAACACTATATAACGTTATGTGTTATGACATAACACTATATAACGTTATACGTCATAAAATAATGCTATAAAACGTTATACTTTATAAAATATTACTATATAACGTTATACGTTATAAAATAATAACGTATAACGTGATACGTTATAACGTAATACTGTACAACGTTATAACGTAGCACTATATAACGTTATACGATATTAGGTAACACTATATAATGTTATACGTTGTAACGTAACACTATATAACGTTACACGTTATAACCTAATGCTATATAACGTTATAAAGTAACAAAATATAACGTTATACGTTATAAACTAATACTATTTAACGTTATGCGTAATAAGATAATACTATATAACGTTATACGTTATAAAATAATTCCTTATAACGTTATATGTTATAACGTAATACTATATAACTTTATAACGTAACACTATATAACGTTATACGTTATAACGTAATGCTATATAACGTTATAACGTAATGCTATATAACGTTATAACGTAACACAATATAACGTTATACGTTACAAAATGTTACCGTATAACGTTATACGTTATAACGGAATACTATATAACGTTATAACGCAACACTATATAACGTTATACGTTATAACATTATATGGTATAACGTTATAGGTTATAACATTATATGGTATAACGTTATACGTTATAAAATAATGCTATAAAACGTTATACTTTATAAAATAATACCGTATAACGTGATACGTTATTACGTAATACTGTACAACGTTATAACGTAGCACTATATAGCGCTTTCCTTATAATGTAACACCATATAACGTTATACGATATTAGGCAACACTATATAACGTTATACGTTGTAACGTAACACTATACAACGATATACGTTATGAGGTAACACTATATAACGATATACGTTATGAGGTAACACTATATAACGTTATGTGTTATGACATAACACTATATAACGTTATACGTCATAAAATAATGCTATAAAACGTTATACTTTATAAAATAATACTATATAACGTTATACGTTATAAAATAATACCGTATAACGTGATACGTTATAACGTAACACTATATAACGTTATACCTTATAACGTAACACAATATATCGTTATACGTTATAACCTAATGCTATAAAACGTTATAACGTAACAAAATATAACGTTATACGTTATAAAATATTACCGTATAACGTGATACGTTATAACGTAATACTATATAACGTTATAACGTAACACTATATAACGTTATAACGTAACACTATATAACGTTATACGTTATGAGGTAACACTATATAACGTTATATGTTATGACGTAACACTATATAACGTTATACGTTATAAAATAATGCTATATAACGTTATAGAGCAACACTACATAACGTTATACGTTATAACATTATATGGTATAACGTTATACGTTATAACATAATACCGTATAACGTGATACGTTATTACGTAATACTGTACAACGTTATAACTTAGCACTATATAACGTTGTACCTTATAATGTAACACTATATAACGTTATACGATATTAGGTAACACTATATAACGTTATACGTTGTAACTTAACACTATATAACGTTATAACGTAACACTATATAACGTTATACGTTATGAGGTAACACTATATAACGTTATATGTTATGACGTAACACTATATAACGTTATACGTTATAAAATAATGCTATATAACGTTATACGTTATAAAATAATACCGTATAACGTGATACGTTATAACGTAATACTATATAACGTTATAACGTAACACTATATAACATTATAACCTAACACTATATAACGTTATACGCTATTAGGTAATACTATATAACGTTATACCTTATAATGTAACACTATATAACGTTATACGACATTAGGTAACACTATATAACGTTATACGTTGTAACGTAACACTATATAACGTTATACGTTCGAAAGTAATGCTATATAACGCTATACGTTATAAAATAATACTATATAACGTTATAACGTAACACTACATAACGTTATACGTTATAACATTATATGGTATAACGTTATACGTTATACGTTATAACGTAATACTATATAACGTTATAACGTAACACTATATAACATTATAACCTAACACTATATAACGTTATACGTTATGACGTAACACTATATAACGTTATACGTCATAACGTAGCACTATATAACGGTATACCTTATATCGTAGCACTATATAACGTTATACGTTATTAGGTAAGACTATATTACGTTATACGTTATAAAATAATGCTATATAACGTTGTACGTTATAAAATTATACTATATAACGTTATACGTTATAAAATATTACTATATAACGTTATACGATATACAATAATACCGCATAACGTGATACGTTATAACGTAATACTATATAACGTTATAACGTAACACTATATAACGTTATAATGTAACACTATATAACGTTATACGTTATAAAGTAATGCTATATAACTATATACGTTATAAAATAATACTATATTACGTTATACGCTATTAGGTAATACTATATAACGTTATACGTTATGACGTAACACTATATAACGTTATACGTTATTACGTAATACTATATAACGTTATAACGCAACATTATATAACGTTATACGTGATAACATTATATGGTATAACGTTATACGTTTTACGTTATAACGTAATACTATATAACGTTATATCGTAGCACTATATAACGTTATAACGTAACACTACATAACGTTATACGTCATAAAATAATGCTATAAAACGTTATACTTAAAAAAATAATACTGTATAACGTTTTACGTTATAAAATAATACTATATAACGTTATACGTTATAAAATAATACCGTATAACGTTATAGGTCATAACGTAATGCTATTTAACGTTATAACGTCACAAAATATGACGTTATACGTTATAAAATAATACCGTATAACGTGATACGTTATAACGTAATACTACATAACGTTATAACGTAACACTATATAACGTTATAACGTAACACTATATAACGTTATACGTTATGAGGTAACACTCTATAACGTTATGTGTTATGACGTAACACTATATAACGTTATACGTTGTAACGTAACACTTTATAACGTAATACGTTATAAAGAAATGCCATATAACGCTATACGTTATAAAATAATGCTATAAAACGTTATACTTAATAAAATAATACTGTATAACTTTTTACGTTATAAAATAATACTATATAACGTTATACGTTATAAAATAATACCGTATAACGTTATACCTTATAACGTAATACTATATAACATTATAACGTAACACTGTATGACGTAATACGTTATAACGTAACACTACATAACGTTATACGTCATAAAATAATGCTATAAAACGTTATACTTTATAAAATAATACTATATAACGTTATACGTTATAAAACAATACCGTATAACGTGATACGTTATAACGTAATACTGTATAACTTTATAACGTAGCACTATATAAGGAAATACCTTATAATGTAACACTATGTAACGTTATACGATATTAGGTAACACTATATAACGTTATACGTTGTAACGTAACACTCTATAACGTTATACGTTATAAAATAATTCCTTATAACGTTATATGTTATAACGTAATACTATATAACTTTATAACGTAACACTATATAACGTTATACGTCATAACGTAACACTATATAACGTTATACCTTATATCGTAACACTATATATCGTTATACGTTATAACCTAATGCTATATAACGTTATAACTTAACACTATATATCGTTATACGTTGTAACCTAATGCTATATAACGTTATAACGCAACACTACATAACGTTATACGTTATAACATTACATGGTATAACGTTATACGTTATAACATAATACCGTATAACGTGATACGTTACTACGTAATACTGTACAACGTTATAACGTAGCACTATATAACGTTATACCTTATAATGTAACACTATATAACATTATAACGTAACACTGTATGACGTAATACGTTATAACGTAACACTACATAACGTTATACGTCATAAAATAATGCTATAAAACGTTATACTTTATAAAATAATACTATATAACGTTATACGTTATAAAACAATACCGTATATCGTGATACGTTATAACGTAATACTGTATAACTTTATAACGTAGCACTATATAAGGAAATACCTTATAATGTAACACTATGTAACGTTATACGATATTAGGTAACACTATATAACGCTATACGTTGTAACGTAACACTCTATAACGTTATACGTTATAAAATAATTCCTTATAACGTTATATGTTATAACGTAATACTATATAACTTTATAGCGTAACACTATATAACGTTACACGTTATGACGTAACACTATATAACGTTATATGATATGACGTAACACTATATAACCTTATACGTTATAAAATAATGCTATATAACGTTTTACGTTATAAAATAATACTATGTAACGTTATACGTTATAAAATAATACTATATAACGTTATACGTTATAAAATAATACCGTATAACGTTATACCTTATAACGGAATACTATATAACGTTATAACGCAACACTACATAAAGTTATACGTTATAACATTATATGGTATAACGTTATACGTTATAACATAATACCATATAACGTTATACGTTATAACGTAATAGTATTACGTTATATAGTATATACGTTATGTAGTATACATAAGGTTATATCGTAGCACTATATGTTATAATGTAACACTATATAACGTTATACCTTATAACGTAACACTATATAACGTTATAACGTAGCATTATATAACGTTATACCTTATAATGTAACACTATATAACGTTATACGATATTAGGTAACACTATATAACGTTATACGTTGTAACGTAACACTATATAACGTTATACGTTATAAAGTAATGCTATATAACGTTATACATTATAAAATAATACTATTTAACGTTATACGTAATAAAATAATACTATATAACGTTATACGTTGTAAAGTAACACTATATAACGTTATACGTTATAAAGTAATGCTATATAACGTTTTAAGTTATAAAATAATACCATTTAACGTTATACGTTATAAAATAATGCTATAAAACGTTATACTTTATAAAATAATACTATATAACGATATACGTTATAAAATAATAATGTATAACGTTATACGTTATAAAATAATACCGTATAACGTTACACGTTATAACGTAATGCTATATAACGTTATAACGTAACACAATATAACGTTATACGGTATAAAATAATACCGTTTATCGTTATACGTTATAACGAAATAATATAACATTATAACCTAACACTATATAACGTTATACGCTATTAGCTAATACTATATAACGTTATACGTTATGACGTAACACAATATAACGTTATACGTTATAACGTAATACTATATAACGTTATAACGCAACATTATATAACGTTATACGTTATAACATTATATGGTATAACGTTATACGTTATACGTTATAACGTAATGCTATATAACGTTATAACGTAACACAATATAACGTTATACGTTATAAAATAATACCGTATAACGATATTGGTTATAACGTAATAATACATAACGTTATAACGTAACACTATATAACGTTAAACGTTGTAAAATAATACCGTATAACGTTATGCATTATAACGTAATACTATATAACATTATAAGGTAACACTATATAACGTTAAACGTTATAAAATAATACCGTATAACGATATACGTTATAACGTAATACTATGTAACCTTATAGAGGAACACTATATAAAGATATACGTTATATAATAACACTGTATAACGTTTACGTAATAAAATAATACCGTATAACGTGATACGTTATAACGTAATACTATAGACCGTTCTACGTTATAAAATAATACTATATAAAGTTATACGTTATGAAATAATACCGTATTACGTTATACGTTATAACGTAATACTATATAACTTTATAACATAACACTATATAACGTTAAACGTTATAAAATAATACCGTATAACGATATACGTTATAACGTAATACTATGTAACGTTATAGAGGAACACTATATAAAGATATACGTTATATAATAATACTGTATAACGTTTACGTAATAAAATAATACCGTATAACGTGATACGTTATAACGTAATACTATAGACCGTTCCACGTTATAAATTAATACTATATAAAGTTATACGTTATGAAATAATACCGTATAACGTTATACGTTATAACGTAATACTATATAACGTTATAACATAACACTATATAACGATATACGTTATATAATAATGCTATATAACGTTTACGTAATAAAATAATACCGTATAACGTTATACGTTATAACGTA
This sequence comes from Bombus dahlbomii, assembly GCA_037178635.1. Taxonomy (NCBI): domain Eukaryota; kingdom Metazoa; phylum Arthropoda; class Insecta; order Hymenoptera; family Apidae; genus Bombus; species Bombus dahlbomii. Next base: position 1,314,492 of record CM074117.1, read on the forward strand.
ATACTATATAACGTTATACGTTATAAAGTAATGCTATATAACGTTTTGCGTTATACAATAATACCGTATAACGTGATACGTTATAACGTAATACTATATAACGTTATAACGTAACACTATACAACGTTATAACGTAACACTATATAACGTTAAACGTTATAAAATAATACTATATAACGTTATACGTTATGAAATAATACCGTATAACGTTATAAGTTATAACGTAATACTATATAACGTCATAACATAATACTATGTAACGTTAAACGTTATAAAATAATACCGTATAATGTTATACGTTATAACGTAATACTATATAACGTTATACGTTATAAAATATTACTATATAACGTTATACGTAATAAAATAATACCGTATGACGATATAGGTTATAACGTAATAATACATAACGTTATAACGTAACACTATATAACGTTAAACGTTATAAAATAATACCGTATAACGATATACGTTATAACGTAATACTATGTAACGTTATAGAGGAACACTATATAAAGATATACGTTATATAATAATACTGTATAACGTTTACGTAATAAAATAATACCGTATAACGTGATACGTTATAACGTAATACTATAGACCGTTCTACGTTATAAAATAATACTATATAAAGTTATACGTTATGAAACAATACCGTATAACGGTATACGTTATACCGTAATACTATATAACGTTATAACATAACACTATATAACGTTAAACGTTATAAAATAATACCCAATAACGTTATACGTTATAACGTAACACTATATAACGTTAAACGTTATAAAATAATACCGTATAACGTTATACGTTATAACGTAATACTATATAACGTTATAACGTAACACTATATAACGATATACGTTATATAATAATACTATATAACGTTTACGTAATAAAATAATACCGTATAACGTTATACGTTATAACGTAATACCATATAACGTTATACGTTATAAAGTAATGCTATATAACGTTTTGCGTTATAAGATAATACCATGTAACTATATACGTTATAACGTAATACTATATAACGTTATGACGTAACACTATAAGACGATATACGTTTTTAGGTAACACCATATAACGTTATACGTTATAACGTAACACTAGATAGCGCTATACGTCATAAAATAATGCAATAAAACGTTATACTTTATAAAATAATACTATATAACGTTATACGTTATAAAATAATACCGTATAACGTGATACGTTATAACGTAATACTATATAACGTTATAACGTAGCACTATACAACGTTATAACGTAACACTATATAACGTCATACGTTATAAAAAAATACTATATAACGTTATACGTTATAAAATTATACCGTATAACGATATAGGTTATAACGTAATACTACATAACGTTATAACGTAACACTATATAACGTTAAACGTTATAAAATAATACCGTATAACGTTATACGTTATAACGTAATACTATGTAACGTTATAGAGGAACACTATATAAAGATATACGTTATATAATAATACTGTATAACGTTTACGTAATAAAATAATACCGTATAACGTGATACGTTATAACGTAATACTATAGACCGTTCTACGTTATAAAATAATACTATATAAAGTTATACGTTATGAAATAATACCGTATAACGGTATACGTTATAACGTAATACTATATAACGTTATAACATAACACTATATAACGTTAAACGTTATAAAATAATACCCTATAACGTTATACGTTATAACGTAACACTATATAACGTTAAACGTTATAAAATAATACCGTATAACGTTATACGTTATAACGTAATACTATATAACGTTATAACGTAACACTATATAACGATATACGTTATATAATAATACTATATAACGTTTACGTAATAAAATAATACCGTATAACGTTATACGTTATAACGTAATACTATATAACGTTATACGTTATAAAGTAATGCTATATAACGTTTTGCGTTATATGATAATACCATGTAACGTTATACGTTATAACGTAATACTATATAACGTTATATCGTAACACTATATGACGATATACGTTATAAAATAATAATGTATAACGTTATGCGTTATAAAATAATACCGTATAACGTTATACGTTATAACGTAATGCTATATAACGTTATAACGTAACACAATATAACGTTATACGGTATAAAATAATACCGTATATCGTTATACGTTATAACGTAATAATATAACATTATAACGTAACACTATATAACGTTAAACGTTATAAAATAATACCGTATAACGTTATACATTATAACGTAATACTATATAACATTATAACGTAACACTATATAACGTTAAACGTTATAAAATAATACCGTATAACGTGATACGTTATAAAGTAATACTATAGACCGTTCTACGTTATAAAATAATACTATATAAAGTTATACGTTATGAAATAATACCGTATAACGTTATACGTTATGACGTAACACTATATAACCTTATACGTTATAACGTAACACTATATAACGTTATACCTTATTAGGTAACACTATATAACGTTGTACGTTGTAACGTAACACTATATAACGTAATACGTTATAAAGAAGTGCCATATAACGCTATACGTTACAAAATAATACTATATAACGTTATACGTTATAAAATAATACCGTATAACGTTATACGTTATAAAGTAATGCTATATAACGTTTTACGTTATAAAATAATACCATGTAACGCTATACGTTATAAAATAATACTATATAACGTTATACGTTATAAAATAATAGCGTATAACGTTATATGTTATAACGTAATGCTATATAACGTTATAACCTAACACTATATAACGATAAACGTTATAAAATAATACCGTATAACGTTATACGTTATAATGTATTACTATGTAACGTTATAACGTAACACTATATAAAGATATTCGTTATATAATAATACTATATAACGTTTACGTAATAAAATAATACCGTATAACGCGATACGTTATAACGTAATACTATATAACGTTATACGTTATAAAATAATACCATGTAACGTTATACGTTATAAAATAATACTATATAACGTTATACGTTATAAAATAATACCGTATAACGTTATGCGTTATAAAATAATACTATATAACGTTAAACGTTATAAAATAATACCGTATAACGTTATACGTTATAAAATAATATCGTATTTCGTTATACGTTATAACGTAATACTATATAACATTATAACGTAACACTATATAACATCATAGGTTATAACGTAACACTACATAACCTTATACGTCATAAAATAATGCTTTAAAACGTTATACTTTATAAAATAATACTATATAACGTTATACGTTATAAAATAATACTCTATAATGTTATATGTTACAAAATAAAACCGTATAACTTTATATGTTATAACGTTATGCCATATAACGTTATAACGTAACACAATATCACGTTATACGTTATAAAATAATACCGTATAAAGTTATACGTTATAACGTAATACTATGTAACGTTATACGTTATAAAGTAATGCTATATAACGCTTTACGTTATAAAATGATACCATGTAACGTTATACGTTATAAAACAATACTATATAACTTTATACGTTATGAAATAATACCGTATAACGTTATACGTTATAACATAATACTATATAACGTTAAACGTTATAAAATAATACCGTATAATGTTATACGTTATAACGTAATACTATATAACGTTATACGTTATAAAATATTACTATATAACGTTATATGTTATAAAATAATATCGTATAACGTGATACATTATAACGTAATACTATGTAACCTTATAACGTAACACTATATAACGTTATACGTTATAAAGCAATGCTATATAAAGCTTTACTTTATAAAATAACACAGTATAGCGTTATACGTTATAAAACAATACCGTATAACGTTATACGTTATAACGTAATACAATATAACGTTATAACGTAACACTATATAACGTTATACGTTATAAAATAATAACGTATAACGTGATACGTTATAACGTAATACTATATAACGTTATAACGTAACACTATAAGACGATATACGTTATTAGGTAACACCATATGACGTTATACGTTACAACGTAACACTGGATAGCGCTATACGTCATAAAATAATGCTATAAATGTTATACTTTATAAAATAATACTATATAACGTTATACGTTATAAAATAATACTATATAACGTTATACGTTATAAAATAATACTATATAACGTTATACGTTATGACGATATACGTTATTAGGTAACACCATATAACGTTATACGTTATAATGTAACACCATATAACGTTATACGTTATAATGTAACACGACATAACGTTATACGTTATAAAATAATACCGTATAACGTTATACGTTATAACGTTATAATATATAACATTATAACGTAACCCTATATAACGATATACATTAGAAAGTAATGCAATATAACATTATACGTTATAAAATAATACTATATAACGTTATTCGTTATAAAATATTACTATATAACTTTGTACGTTATAAAATAATACCATATAACGAGATACATTATAACGTAATGCTATGTAACGTTATAACGTAACACTATAAGACGATATACGTGTTTAGGTAACACCATATAACGTTATACGTTATAACGTAACACTAGATAGCGTTATACGTCATAAAATAATGCCATAAAACGTTATACTTTATAAAATAATAATGTATAACGTTATACGGTATAAAATAATACCGTATAACGTTATACGTTATAACGTAATGCTATATAACTTTATAACGTAACACAATATAACGCTATACGGTATAAAATAATACCGTATATCGTTATACGTTATAACGTAATAATATAACATTATAACGTAACACTATATAACGTTTAACGTTATAAAATAATACCGTATAACGTTATACATTATAACGTAATACAATATAACATTATAACGTAACACTATATAACGTTAAACGTTATAAAATAATACCGTATAACGATATACGTTATAACGTAATACTATGTAACGTTATAGAGGAACACTATATAAAGATATACGTTATATAATAATACTGTATAACGTTTACGTAATAAAATAATACCGTATAACGTGATACGTTATAACGTAATACTATAGACCGTTCTACGTTATAAAATAATACTATATAAAGTTATACGTTATGAAATAATACCGTATAACGTTATACGTTATAACGTGATACTATATAACGTTATAACATAACACTATATAACGTTAAATGTTATAAAATAATACCCTATAACGTTATACGTTATAACGTAACACTATATAACGTTAAACGTTATAAAATAATACCGTATAACGTTATACGTTATAAAATAATACCGTATAACGTTATACGTTATAACGTAATACTATATAACGTTATACGTTATAAAGTAATGCTATATAACGTTATACGTTATAAAATAATGCCGTATAACGTTATACGTTATAACGTAATACTATATAACGTTATACGTTATAAAGTAATGCTATATAACGTTTTACGTTATAAAATAATACCATGTAACGTTATACATTATAAAATAATACTATATAACGTTATACGTTATAAAATAATACCGTATAACGTTATACGTTATAACGTAATACTATATAACTTTATAACGTAACACTATATAACGTTATACGTTATAAAGTAATGATATATAACGTTATACGTTACAAAATAATACTATAGAACGTTATAACGTAAGACACTATAACGTTATACGGTATAAAATAATACCGTACATCCTTATATGTTATAACGTAATAATATAACATTATAACGTAACACTATATAACATCATAGGTTATAACGTAACACTACATAACGTTATACGTCTTAAAATATTGCTTTAAAACATTATACTTTATAAAATACTACTATATAACGTTATACGTTATAAAATAATACTATATAACGTTACACGCTATAAAATAATACCGTATAACGTTATACGTTATAACGTAATGCTATATAAAGTTATAACGGAACACAATATAACGTTATACGTTATAAAATAATACCGCATAACGTCATAGGTTATAACGTAATACTATATAACGTTATAACGTAACACTATATAACGTTAAACGTTATAAAACAGTACCGTATGACGTTATACGTTATAAAATAATACCATGTAACGTTATACGTTATAAAATAATACTATATAACGTTATACGTTATAAAATAATACCGTATAACGTTATGCGTCATAAAATAATACTATATAACGTTAAACGTTATAAAATAATACCGTATAACGTTATACGTTATAACGTAACACAATATAACGTTATACGTTATAAAATAATATCGCATTTCGTTATACGTTATAACGTAATACTATATAACATTATAACGTAACACTATATAACATCATAGGTTATAACGTAACACTACATAACCTTATACGTCATAAAATAATGCTTTAAAACGTTATACTTTATAAAATAATACTATATAACGTTATACGTTATAAAATAATACCCTATAATGTTATATGTTACAAAATAAAACCGTATAACTTTATATGTTATAACGTTATGCCATATAACGTTATAACGTAACACAATATCACGTTATGCGTTATAAAATAATACCGTATAACGTTATACGTTATAACGTAATACTATGTAACGTTATAACGTAACATTATATAAAGTCATACGTAATAAAATAATACTATACAACGTTATACGTTATAAAATAATACTATATAACGTTTTACGTAATAAAATAATACTATATAACGTTATACGTTATAAAATAATGCCGTATAACGTTATACGTTATAACGTAATGCTATATAACGCTTTACGTTATAAAATAATGCCATGTAACGTTATACGTTATACGTTATGAAATAATGCCGTATAACGTTATACGTTATACGCTATGAAATAATACCGTATAACGTTAAACGTTATACGTTATGAAATAATACCGTATAACGGTTTAAGTTATAACGTAATACTATATAACGTTATAACATAACACTATATAACGTTAAGCGTTATAAAATAATACCGTATAATGTTATACGTTATAACGTAATACTATAACGTTATACGTTATGAAATAATATCGTATAACGTTATACGTTATAACGTAATAATATATAACATTATAACGTAACACTATATAACGTTATACGTTATAAAATAATACCGTATAACGTGATACATTATATCGTATTACAATATAACGTTATAACGTAACACTATATAACGTTAAACGTTATAAAATAATACTATATAACGTTACACATTATAAAATAATACCGTATAACGTTATACGTTATAACGTAATACTATATAACGTTATAACGTAACACTATATAACGTTATACGTTATAAAATAATACCGTATAACGTTATACGTTATAACGTAATACTATATAAAGTTATACGTTATAAAGTAATGCTATATAACGTTATATGTTATAAAATAATACCGTATAACGTTATACTTTATAAAATACTACTATATAACGTTATACGTTATAAAATAATACTATATAACGTTATACGTTATGACGATATACGTTATTAGGTAACACCATATAACGTTATACGTTATAATGTAACACTACATAACGTTATACATTATAAAATAATACCGTATAACGTTATACTTTATAACGTTATAATATATAACATTATAACGTAACACTATATAACGATATACATTAGAAAGTAATGCTATATAACATTATACGTTATAAAATAATACTATATAACGTTATTCGTTATAAAATATTACTATATAACTTTATACGTTATAAAATAATACCGTATAACGAGATACATTATATCGTAATGCTATGTAACGTTATAACGTAACACTATATAAAGTTATACGTTATTAGGTAACACTATATAACGTCATACGTTATAAAATAATACTATATAACGTTATACGTTATAAAATAATACCGTATTACTTTATACGTTATGCCGTAATGCTTTATAACGTTATAACGTAACACAATATAACGTTATATGTTATAAAATAATACCGTATATCGTTATACGTTATAACGTACTACTATATAACATTATAACGTAACACTATATAACATCATGCGTTATAACGTAACACTACATAACGTTATACGTCATAAAATAATGCTTTAAAACGTTACACTGTATAAAATAGTACTATATAGAGTTATACGTTATAATTTAATACCGTATAACGTTATACGTTATAACGTAATACTATATAACGTTATACGGTATAAAATAATACCGTATAACGTTATACGTTATAACGTAATAATATATAACATTATAACGTATCACTTTATAACGTTATACGTTATAAAGTAATGCTATATAACGTTATACGTTACAGAATAATAATATATATCGTTATACGTTATAAAATAAAACCGTATAACGTTATACGTTATAACGTAATACTATATAACGTTATAACGTAACACAATATAACGTTATACGTAATAAAATAATACCGTATAACGTAATGCGTTATAACGTCATACTATATAACGTTATAACGTAACACTATATAACGTTAAACGTTATAAAATAATACCGTATAACGTTATACGTTATAACGTAATACTATATAACGTTATAACGTAACACTATATGACGATATACGTTGTTAGGTAACACCATATAACGTTACACGTTATAACGTAATACTACATAACGTTATACGTCATAAAATAATGCTATAAAACGTTATAATTATAAAATAATACTATATAACGTTATACGTTATAAAATAATACTATTTAACGTTATACGTTATAAAATAATACCGTATAACGTTATACGTTATAACGTAATGCTATATAACGTTATACGTTATTAGGTAACACTATATAACGTTATACGTTGTAACGTAACACTATATAACGTTATAAGTAATAAAACAATACCGTATAGCGTTATACGTTATAACGTAATAGTATATAACAGTATAACGTAGCACTATATAACGTTATACGTTATAACGTAATGCTATATTACGTTATACGCTATAAAATAATACTATATAACGTTATACGTTATAGAATAATAATATATATCGTTATACGATATAAAATAAAACCGTATAACGTTATACGTTATAACGTAATACTATATAACGTTATAACGTAACACAATATAACGTTATACGTAATAAAATAATACCGTATAACGTAATGCGTTATATCGTCATACTATATAACATTATAACGTATCACTTTATAACGTTATACGTTATAAAGTAATGCTATATAACGTTATACGTTACAGAATAATAATATATATCGTTATACGTTATAAAATAAAACCGTATAACGTTATACGTTATAACGTAATACTATATAACGTTATAACGTAACACTATATAACGTTAAACGTTATAAAATAATACCGTATAACGTTATACGTTATCACGTAATACTATATAACGTTATAACGTAACACTATATAACGTTAAACGTTATAAAATAATACCGTATAACGCTATACGTTATAACGTAATACTATATAACGTTATAACGTAACACTATATGACGATATACGTTGTTAGGTAACACCATATAACGTTACACGTTATAACGTAATACTACATAACGTTATACGTCATAAAATAATGCTATATAACGTTATACGTTATAAAATAATACCGTGTAACGTTATACGTTATAACGTAATACTATATAACCTTATACGTTATAACGTAATACTATATAACGTTATAACGTAACACTATATAACGTTAAACGTTATAAAATAAAACCGTATAACGTTATACGTTATAACGTAATACTATATAACGTTATAACGTAACACTATATGACGATATACGTTGTTAGGTAACACCATATAACGTTACACGTTATAACGTAATACTACATAACGTTATACGTCATAAAATAATGCTATAAAACGTTATAATTATAAAATAATACTATATAACGTTATACGTTATAAAATAATACTATATAACGTTATACGTTATAAAATTATACCGTATAACGTTATACGTTATAACGTAATGCTATATAACGTTATACGTTATTATGTAACACTATATAACGTTATACGTTGTAACGTAACACTATATAACGTTATACGTTGTAACGTAACACTATATAACGTTATACGTTGTAACGTAAAACTATATAACGTTATAAGTAATAAAACAATACCGTATAGCGTTATACGTTATAACGTAATAGTATATAACATTATAACGTAGCACTATATAACGTTATACGTTATAACGTAATGCTATATAACGTTATACGCTATAAAATAATACTATATAACGTTATACGTTATAAAATATTACTATATAACGTTATACGTTATAGAATAATACCGTATAACGTTATAGGTTATAACGTAATACTATATAACATTATAACGTAACACTATATAACGTTATACGTTATAAAATTATACTATATAACGTTATACGTTATAAAATATTACTATATAACATTATACGTTATCAAGTCAGACCGTATAACGTGATACCTTATAACGAAATACTATATAACGATATAACGTAGCACTATATAAAGTTATACCTTATAAAGTAACATTACATAACGTTATACGTTATTAGGTAACACTATATAACCTTATACGTTATAAAATAATACTATATAACGTTATGCGTTATAAAATAATACCGTATAACTTTATACGTCATAAAATAAAACCGTATTACGTTATACGTTATAACGTAATGCTATATAACGTTATAACATAACACAATATAACGTTATACGTTATAAAATAATACTATATAACGTTATACGTTATAAAATAATACTATATAACGTTATACGTTATAAAATAATACCGTATAACGTTATACGTTATAACGTAATGCTATATAACGTTATAACGTAACACAATATAACGTTATACGTAATAAAATAATACCGTATAACGTAATGCGTTATAACGTAATACTATATAACATTATAACGTATCACTTTATAACGTTATACGTTATAAAGTAATACTATATAACGTTATACGTTACAGAATAATAATATATATCGTTATACGTTAGAAAATAAAACCGTATAATGTTATACGTTATAACGTAATACTATATAACGTTATAACGTAACACTTTATAACGTTATACATTATACAATAATACTATACAACGTTATAACGTAACACTATAAGAAGATATACGTTATTAGGTAACACCATATAACGTTATACATTATAACGTAACACTACATAGCTTTATACGTCATAAAATAATGCTATATAACGTTATACGTTATAAAGTATTACCGTGTAACGTTATACGTTATAACGTAATACTATATAACGTTATAACGTAACACTATATAACGTTAAACGTTATAAAATTATACCGTATAACGTTATACGTTATAACGTAATACTATATAACGCTATAACGTAACACTATATGACGATATACGTTGTTAGGTAACACCATATAACGTTACACGTTATAACGTAACACTACATAACGTTATACGTCATAAAATAATGCTATAAAACGTTATAATTCTAAAATAATACTATATAACGTTATACGTTTTAAAATAATACTATATAACGTTATACGTTATAAAATAATACCGTATAACGTTATACGTTATAACGTAATGCTATATAACGTTATAACGTAACACAATATAACGCTATACGTTTTAAAGTAATGCTATATAACGTTATACGATACAGAATAATAATATGTATCGTTATACGTTATAAAATAAAACCATATTACGTTATACGTTATAACGTAATACTATATAACGTTATAACGTAACACTATATAACGTTAAACGTTATAAAATAAAACTATATAACGTTATACGTTATAAAATAATACCGTATAACGTTATACGTTATAACGTAATGCTATATAACGTTATACGTTATTAGGTAACACTATATAACGTTATACGTTGTAACGTAACACTATATAACGTTATACGTTGTAACGTAACACTATATAACGTTATACGTTGTAACGTAACACTATATAACGTTATAAGTAATAAAACAATACCGTATAGCGTTATACGTTATAACGTAATAGTATATAACATTATAACGTAGCACTATATAACGTTATACGTTATAACGTAATGCTATATAACGTTATACGCTATAAAATAATACTATATAACGTTATTCGTTATAAAATATTACTATATAACGTTATACGTTATAGAATAATACCGTATAACGTTATAGGTTATAACGTAATACTATATAACATTATAACGTAACACTATATAACGTTATACGTTATAAAATAATACTATATAACGTTATACGTTATAAAATATTACTATATAACATTATACGTTATCAAATAAGACCGTATAACGTGATACGTTATAACGAAATACTATATAACGATATAACGTAGCACTATATAAAGTTATACCTTATAAAGTAACATTACATAGCGTTATACGTTATTAGGTAACACTATATAACCTTATACGTTATACAATAATACTATATAACGTTATACGTTATGAAATAATACCATGTAACGTTATACGTTATAACATAATACTATATAACGTTATACGTTATAAAATAATACCGCATAACGTCATACGTTATAACGAAATACTATATAACGTTATAACGTAACACTATATAACGTTATACGTTATATAAGAATACTATATAACGTTATACGTTGTTAAATTACAACGTATAACGTTAGACGTTATAACGTAATACTATATATCGTTATAACGTAACACTATAAGACGATATACGTTATTAGGTAACACCATATAACGTTGTACGTTATAACGTAATAATACATAGCGTTATACGTCATAAAATAATGCTATAAAACGTTATACTTTATAAAATAATACTATATAACGTTATAAGTAATAAAACAATACCGTATAGCGTTATACGTCATAACGTAATAGTATATTACATTATAACGTAGCACTATATAACGTTATACGTTATAACGTAATGCTATATAGCGTTATACGCTATAAAATAATACTATATATCGTTAAACGTTATAAAATATTACTATATAACGTTATACGTTATAGAATAATACCGTATAACGTTATAGGTTATAACGTAATACTATATAACATTATAACGTAACACTTTATAACGTTATACGTTATAAAATAATACTATATAGCGTTATACGTTATAAAATATTACTACATAACATTATACGTTATCAAATAAGACCGTATAACGTGATACGTTATAACGAAATACTATATAACGATATAACGTAGCACTATATAAAGTTATACCTTATAAAGTAACATTACATAACTTTATACGTTATTAGGTAACACTATATAACGTTATACGTTATAAAATAATACTATATAACGTTATGCGTTATAAAATAATACCGTATAACTTTATACGACATAAAATAAAACCGTATAACGTCATACGTTATAACGAAATACTATATAACGCTATAACGTAACACTATATAACGTTATACGTTATATAAGAATACTATATAACGTTATACGTTATAATTTAATACCGTATAACGCTAGACGTTATAACGTAATACTATATATCGTTATAACGTAACACTATAAGACGATATACGTTATTAGGTAACACCATATAACGTTATGCATTATAACGTAACACTACATAGCTTTATACGTCATAAAATAATGCTATATAACGTTATACGTTATAAAGTAATACCGTGTAACGTTATGCGTTATAACGTAATACTATATAACGTTATAACGTAACACTATATAACGTTAAACGTTATAAAATAATACCGTATAATGTTATACGTTATAACGTAATACTATATAACGTTATAACGTAACACTATATGACGATATACGTTGTTAGGTAACACCATATAACGTTACACGTTATAACGTAACACTACATAACGTTATACGTCATAAAATAATGCTATAAAACGTTATAATTGTAAAAGAATACTATATAACGTTCTACGTTATAAAATAATACTATATAACGTTATACGTTATAAAATAATACCGCATAACGTCGTACGTTATAACGAAATACTATATAACGTTATAACGTAAAACTATATAACGTTATACGTTATATAAGAATACTATATAATGTTATACGTTGTAATTTAATAACGTATAACGTTAGACGTTATAACGTAATACTATATATCGTTATAACGTAACACTATAAGACGATATACGTTATTAGGTAACACCATATAACGCTGTACGTTATAACGTAATAATACATAGCGTTATACGTCATAAAATAATGCTATAAAACGTTATACTTAATAAAATAATACTATATAACGTTATATGTTGTGAAATAATACTATATAACGTTATACGCTATAAAATAATACCGTATATCGTTATACGTTATAACGTAATACAATATAACATTATAACGTAACACTATATAACATCATACGTTATAACGTAACACTACATAACGTTATACGTCATAAAATAATGCTATAAAACGTTATACTTTATAAAGTAATACTATATAACTATATAATAATAATATACAATAATACTATAAAATAATACTACATAACGTTATACGTTATAAAATATTACTATATAACATTATACGTTATAAAACAAAACTATATAACGTTCTACGTTATAAAATAATACTATATAACGTTATACGTTATAAAATAATACCGCATAACGTCATACGTTATAACGAAATACTATATAACGTTATAACGTAAAACTATATAACGTAATACATTATATAATAATACTATGTAACGTTATACGTTATAAAATAATACCGTATAACTTTATACGCCATAAAATGAAACCGTATTACGTTATACGTTATAACGTAATGCTATATAACGTTAAAACATAACACAATATAACGTTATACGTTATAAAATAATACCGTATAACTTTATACGACATAAAATAAAACCGTATAACGTCATACGTTATAACGAAATACTATATAACGCTATAACGTAACACTATATAACGTTATACGTTATATAAGAATACTATATAACGTTATACGTTATAATTTAATACCGTATAACGCTAGACGTTATAACGTAATACTATATATCGTTATAACGTAACACTATAAGACGATATACGTTATTAGGTAACACCATATAACGTTATGCATTATAACGTAACACTACATAGCTTTATACGTCATAAAATAATGCTATATAACGTTATACGTTATAAAGTAATACCGTGTAACGTTATGCGTTATAACGTAATACTATATAACGTTATAACGTAACACTATATAACGTTAAACGTTATAAAATAATACCGTATAATGTTATACGTTATAACGTAATACTATATAACGTTATAACGTAACACTATATGACGATATACGTTGTTAGGTAACACCATATAACGTTACACGTTATAACGTAACACTACATAACGTTATACGTCATAAAATAATGCTATAAAACGTTATAATTGTAAAAGAATACTATATAACGTTCTACGTTATAAAATAATACTATATAACGTTATACGTTATAAAATAATACCGTATAACATTATACGTTATAACGTAATGCTATATAACGTTATAACGTAACACAATATAACGTCATACGTAATAAAATAATACCGTATAACGTAATGCGTTATAACGTCATACTATATAACGTTATAACGTATCACTTTATAACGTTATACGTTTTAAAGTAATGCTATATAACGTTATACGTTACAGAATAATAATATATATCGTTATACGTTATAAAATAAAACCATATAACGTTATACGTTATAACGTAATACTATATAACGTTATAACGTAACACTATATAACGTTAAACGTTATAAAATAATACCGTATAACGTTATACGTTATAACGTAATACTATATAACGTTATAACGTAACACTATATGACGATATACGTTGTTAGGTAACACCATATAACGTTACACGTTATAACGTTATACTACATAACGTTATATGTCATAAAATAATGCTATAAACCGTTATAATTATAAAATAATACTATATAACGTTATACGTTATAAAATAAAACTATATAACGTTATACGTTATAAAATAATACCGTATAACGTTATACGTTATAACGTAATGCTATATAACGTTATACGTTATTAGGTAACACTATATAACGTTATACGTTGTAACGTAACACTATATAACGTTATACGTTGTAACGTAACACTATATAACGTTATACATTCTAACGTAACACTATATAACGTTATAAGTAATAAAACAATACCGTATAGCGTTATACGTTATAACGTAATATTATATAACATTATAACGTAGCACTATATAACGTTATACGTTATAACGTAATGCTATATAACGTTATACGCTATAAAATAATACTATATAACGTTATACGTTATAAAATATTACTATATAACGTTATACGTTATAGAATAATACCGTATAACGTTATAGGTTATAACGTAATACTATATAACATTATAACGTAACACTATATAACGTTATACGTTATAAAATAATACTATATAACGTTATACGTTATAAAATATTACTATATAACATTATACGTTATCAAATAAGACCGTATAACGTGATACGTTATAACGAAATACTATATAACGATATAACGTAGCACTATATAAAGTTATACCTTATAAAGTAACATTACATAACGATATACGTTATTAGGTAACACTATATAACCTTATACGTTATAAAATAATACTATATAACGTTATACGTTATGAAATAATACCATGTAACGTTATACGTTATAACATAATGCTATATAACGTTATACGTTATAAAATAATACCGCATAACGTCATACGTTATAACGAAATACTATATAACGTTATAACGTAACACTATATAACGTTATACGTTATATAAGAATACTATATAACGTTATACGTTGTAATTTAACAACGTATAACGTTAGACGTTATAACGTAATACTATATATCGTTATAACGTAACACTATAAGACGATATACGTTATTAGGTAACACCATATAACGTTGTACGTTATAACGTAATAATACATAGCGTTATACGTCATAAAATAATGCTATAAAACGTTATACTTTATAAAATAATACTATATAACGTTATAAGTAATAAAACAATACCGTATAGCGTTATACGTCATAACGTAATAGTATATTACATTATATCGTAGCACTATATAACGTTATGCGTTATAACGTAATGCTATATAGCGTTATACGCTATAAAATAATACTATATATCGTTAAACGTTATAAAATATTACTATATAACGTTATACGTTATAGAATAATACCGTATAACGTTATAGGTTATAACGTAATACTATATAACATTATAACGTAACACTATATAACGTTATACGTTATAAAATAATACTATATAACGTTATACGTTATAAAATATTACTACATAACATTATACGTTATCAAATAAGACCGTATAACGTGATACGTTATAACGAAATACTATATAACGATATAACGTAGCACTATATAAAGTTATACCTTATAAAGTAACATTACATAACTTTATACGTTATTAGGTAACACTATATAACGTTATACGTTATAAAATAATACTATATAACGTTATGCGTTATAAAATAATACCGTATAACTTTATACGACATAAAATAAAACCGTATAACGTCATACGTTATAACGAAATACTATATAACGCTATAACGTAACACTATATAACGTTATACGTTATATAAGAATACTATATAACGTTATACGTTATAATTTAATACCGTATAACGCTAGACGTTATAACGTAATACTATATATCGTTATAACGTAACACTATAAGACGATATACGTTATTAGGTAACACCATATAACGTTATGCATTATAACGTAACACTACATAGCTTTATACGTCATAAAATAATGCTATATAACGTTATACGTTATAAAGTAATACCGTGTAACGTTATGCGTTATAACGTAATACTATATAACGTTATAACGTAACACTATATAACGTTAAACGTTATAAAATAATACCGTATAATGTTATACGTTATAACGTAATACTATATAACGTTATAACGTAACACTATATGACGATATACGTTGTTAGGTAACACCATATAACGTTACACGTTATAACGTAACACTACATAATGTTATACGTCATAAAATAATGCTATATAACGTTATACGTTATAAAGTAATACCGTGTAACGTTATGCGTTATAACGTAATACTATATAACGTTATAACGTAACACTATATAACGTTAAACGTTATAAAACAATACCGTATAGCGTTATACGTTATAACGTAATATTATATAACATTATAACGTAGCACTATATAACGTTATACGTTATAACGTAATGCTATATAACGTTATACGCTATAAAATAATACTATATAACGTTATACGTTATAAAATATTACTATATAACGTTATACGTTATAGAATAATACCGTATAACGTTATAGGTTATAACGTAATACTATATAACATTATAACGTAACACTATATAACGTTATACGTTATAAAATAATACTATATAACGTTATACGTTATAAAATATTACTATATAACATTATACGTTATCAAATAAGACCGTATAACGTGATACGTTATAACGAAATACTATATAACGATATAATGTAGCACTATATAAAGTTATACCTTATAAAGTAACATTACATAACGTTATACGTTATTAGGTAACACTATATAACCTTATACGTTATAAAATAATACTATATAACGTTATACGTTATAAAATAATACTATATAACGTTATACGTTATAAAATAATACCGTAAAACGTTATACGTTATAACGTAATGCTATATAACGTTATAACGTAACACAATATAACGTCATACGTAATAAAATAATACCGTATAACGTAATGCGTTATAACGTCATACTATATAACATTATAACGTATCACTTTATAACGTTATACGTTATAAAGTAATGCTATATAACGTTATACGTTACAGAATAATAATATATATCGTTATACGTTATAAAATAAAACCATATAACGTTATACGTTATAACGTAATACTATATAACGTTATAACGTAACACTATATGACGATATACGTTGATAGGTAACACCATATAACGTTACACGTTATAGCGTAATACTACATAACGTTATACGTCATAAAATAATGCTATAAAACGTCATAATTATAAAATAATACTATATAACGTTATACGCTATAAAATAATACTATATAACGTTATACGTTATAAAATAATACCGTATAACGTTATACGTTATAACGTAATGCTATATAACGTTATACGTTATTAGGTAACACTATATAACGTTATACGTTGTAACGTAACACTATATAACGTTATAAGTAATAAAACAATACCGTATAGCGTTATACGTTATAACGTAATAGTATATAACATTATAAAGTAGCACTATATAACGTTATACGTTATAACGTAATGCTATATAACGTTATACGCTATAAAATAATACTATATAACGTTATACGTTATAAAATATTACTATATAACGTTATACGTTATAGAATAATACCGTATAACGTTATAGGTTATAACGTAATACTATATAACATTATAACGTAACACTATATATCGTTATACGGTATAAAATATTACTATATAAAATTATACGTTATCAAATAAGACCGTATAACGTGATACGTTATAACGAAATACTATATAACTATATAACGTAGCACTATATAACGTTATACGTTATATACGAATACTATATAACGTTATACGTTGTAATTTAATACCGTATAACGTTAGACGTTATAACGTAATACTATATATCGTTATAATGTAACACTATAAGACGATATACGTTATTAGGTAACACCATATAACGTTGTACGTTATAACGTAATAATACATAGCGTTATACGTCATAAAATTATGCTATAAAACGTTATACTTTATAAAATAATACTATATAACTTTATACGTTATGAAATAATACTATATAACGTTATACGTTATAAAATAATACCGTATATCGTTATACGTTATAACGTAATACTATATAACATTATAACGTAACACTATATAACATCATACGTTATAACGTAACACTACATAACGTTATACGTCATAAAATAATGCTATAAAACGTTATACTTTATAAAGTAATACTATATAACTATATAATAATAATATACAATAATACTACAAAATAATACTATATAACGTTATACGTTATAAAATATTACTATATAACGTTATACGTTATAAAACAATACTATATAACGTTATACGTTATAAAATAATACTATATATCGTTATACGTTGTAAAATAAAACCGTACAACGTTATACGTTATAACGTAGTACTATATAACGTTATAACGTAACACTATATAACGTTATACATTATATAATAATACTATATAACGTTATAACGTAACACTATAAGACGATATACGATTTTAGGTAACACCATATAACGTTATGCATTATAACGTAACACTACATAGCTTTATACGTCATAAAATAATGCTATATAACGTTATACGTTATAAAATAATACCGTGTAACGTTATACGTTATAACGTAATACTATATAACGTTATACGCTATAAAATAATACTATATAACGTTATACGTTATAAAATAATACTATATAACGTTATACGTTATAAAATAATACCGTATAACGTTATACGTTATAACGTAATGCTATATAACGTTATAACGTAACACAATATAACGTTATACCTAATAAAATAATACCGTATAACGTAATGCGTTATAACGTAATACTATATAACATTATAACGTATCACTTTATAACGTTATACGTTATAAAGTAATGCTATATAACGTTATACGTTACAGAATAATAATATATATCGTTATACGTTATAAAATAAAACCGTATAACGTTATACGTTATAACGTAATACTATATAACGTTATACGTTATAACGTAATACTATATAACGTTATAACGTAACACTATATAACGTTAAA
This sequence comes from Bombus dahlbomii, assembly GCA_037178635.1. Classification (NCBI taxonomy): domain Eukaryota; kingdom Metazoa; phylum Arthropoda; class Insecta; order Hymenoptera; family Apidae; genus Bombus; species Bombus dahlbomii. The sequence goes on from CM074117.1 coordinate 1,335,471, forward strand.
CGTTATAAAATAATACCGTATAACGTTATACGTTATCACGTAATACCTTATAACGTTATAACGTAACACTATATAACGTTAAACGTTATAAAATAATACCGTATAACGTTATACCTTATAACGTAATACTATATAACGTTGTAACGTAACACTATATGACGATATACGTTGTTAGGTAACACCATATAACGTTACACGTTATAACGTAATACTACATAACGTTATACGTCATAAAATAATGCTATAAAACGTTATAATTATAAAATAATACTATATAACGTTATACGTTATAAAATAATACTATATAACGTTATACGTTATAAAATTATACCGTATAACGTGATACGTTATAACGAAATACTATATAACGTTATAACGTAGCACTATATAAAGTTATACCTTATAAAGTAACACTATATAACGTTATACGTTATTAGGTAACACTATATAACGTTATACGTTGTAACGTAACACTGTATAACGTTATAAGTAATAAAACAATACCGTATAGCGTTATACGTCATAACGTAATAGTATATTACATTATAACGTAGCACTATATAACGTTATACGTTATAACGTAATGCTATATAACGTTATACGCTATAAAATAATACTATATATCGTTAAACGTTATAAAATATTACTATATAACGTTATACGTTATAGAATAATACCGTATAACGTTATAGGTTATAACGTAATACTATATAACATTATAACGTAACACTATATAACGTTATACGTTATAAAATAATACTATATAACGTTATACGTTATAAGATATTACTACATAACATTATACGTTATCAAATAAGACCGTATAACGTGATACGTTATAACGAAATACTATATAACGATATAACGTAGCACTATATAAAGTTATACCTTATAAAGTAACATTACATAACTTTATACGTTATTAGGTAACACTATTTAACGTAATACGTTATAAAATAATGCTATATAACGTTATGCGTTATAAAATAATACCGTATAACTTTATACGTCATAAAATAAAACCGTATAACGTCATACGTTATAACGAAATACTATATAACGCTATAACGTAACACTATATAACGTTATACGTTATATAAGAATACTATATAACGTTATAACGTAACACTTTATAACGTTATACATTATACAATAATACTATATAACGTTATAACGTGACACTATAAGAAGATATACGTTATTAGGTAACACCATATAACGTTATACATTATAACGTAACACTACATAGCTTTATACGTCATAAAATAATGCTATATAACGTTATACGTTATAAAGTAATACCGTGTAACGTTATACGTTATAACGTAACACTATATAACGTTAAACGTTATAAAATAATACCGTATAACGTTATACGTTATAACGTAATGCTATATAACGTTATAACGTAACACAATATAACGTTATACGTAATAAAATAATACCGAATAACGTAATGCGTTACAACGTAATACTATATAACATTATAACGTATCACTTTATAACGTTATACGTTATAAAGTAATGCTATATAACGTTATGCGTTACAGAATAATAATATATATCGTTATACGTTATAAAATAAAACCGTATAATGTTATACGTTATAACGTAATACTATATAACGTTATAACGTAACACTTTATAACGTTATACATTATACAATAATACTATATAACGTTATAACGTAACACTACAAGAAGATATACGTTGTTAGGTAACACCATATAACGTTACACGTTATAACGTAACACTACATAACGTTATATGTCATAAAATAATGCTATAAAACGTTATAATTGTAAAATAATACTATATAACGTTATACGTTATAAAATAATACTATATAACGTTATACGTTATAATGTAATACTATATAACGTTATACGTTATAAAATAATACCGTAAAACGTTATACGTTATAACGTAATGCTATATAACGTTATAACGTAACACAATATAACGTTATACGTAATAAAATAATACCGTATAACGTAATGCGTTATAACGTCATACTATATAACACTATAACGTATCACTTTATAACGTTATACGTTATAACGTAATACTATATAACGTTATAACGTAACACTATATAACGTTAAACGTTATAAAATAATACCGTATAACGTTATACGTTATCACGTAATACTATATAACGTTATAACGTAACACTATATAACGTTAAACGTTATAAAATAATACCGTATAACGTTATACGTTATAACGTAATACTATATAACGTTATAACGTAACACTATATGACGATATACGTTGTTAGGTAACACCATATAACGTTACACGTTATAGCGTAATACTACATAACGTTATACGTTATAAAATAATGCTATAAAACGTTATAATTATAAAATAATACTATATAACGTTATACGTTATAAAATAATACTATATAACGTTATACGTTATAAAATAATACCGTATAACGTTATACGTTATAACGTAATGCTATATAACGTTATACGTTATTAGGTAACACTATATAACGTTATACGTTGTAACGTAACACTATATAACGTTATAAGTAATAAAACAATACCGTATACAGTTATACGTTATAACGTAATAGTATATAACATTATAAAGTAGCACTATATAACGTTATACGTTATAGCGTAATGCTATATAACGTTATACGCTATAAAATAATACTATATAACGTTATACGTTATAAAATATTACTATATAACGTTATACGTTATAGAATAATACCGTATAACGTTATAGGTTATAACGTAATACTATATAACGTTATAACGTAATACTATATATCGTTATAACGTAACACTATAAGACGATATACGTTATTAGGTAACACCATATAACGCTGTACGATATAACGTAATAATACATAGCGTTATACGTCATAAAATAATGCTATAAAACGTTATACTTTATAAAATAATACTATATAACGTTATACGTTATGAAATAATACTATATAACGTTATACGTTATAAAATAATACCGTATATCGTTATACGTTATAACGTAATACAATATAACATTATAACGTAATACTATATAACATCATACGTTATAACGTAACACTACATAACGTTATACGTCATAAAATAATGCTATAAAACGTTATACTTTATAAAGTAATACTATATAACTATATAATCATAATATACAATAATACTATAAAATAATACTACATAACGTTATACGTTATAAAATATTACTATATAACATTATACGTTATAAAACAAAACTATATAACGTTATACGTTATAAAATAATACCGTATAACTTTATACGCCATAAAATGAAACCGTATTACGTTATACGTTATAACGTAATGCTATATAACGTTAAAACATAACACAATATAACGTTATACGTTATAAAATAATACCGTATAACGTTATAGGTTATAGCGTAATACTATATAACATTATAACGTAACACTATATAACGTAATACATTATATAATAATACTATGTAACGTTATACGTTATAAAATAATACCGTATAACTTTATACGCCATAAAATGAAACCGTATTACGTTATACGTTATAACGTAATGCTATATAACGTTAAAACATAACACAATATAACGTTATACGTTATAAAATAATACCGTATAACGTTATAGGTTATAACGTAATACTATATAACATTATAACGTAACACTATATAACGTTATACGTTAGAAAATAATATTATATAACGTTATACGTTATAAAATATTACTATGTAACATTATACGTAATCAAATAAGACCGTATAACGTGATACGTTATAACGAAATACTATATAACGTTATAACGTAGCACTATATAAAGTTATACCTTATAAAGTAACACTATATAACGTTATACGTTATTAGGTAACACTATATAACGTTATACGTTGTAACGTAACACTATATAACGTTATAAGTAATAAAACAATACCGTATAGCGTTATACGTTATAACGTAATAGTATATTACATTATAACGTAGCACTATATAACGTTATACGTTATAACGTAATGCTATATAACGTTATACGCTATAAAATAATACTATATATCGTTACACGTTATAAAATATTACTATATAACGTTATACGTTATAGAATAATACCGTATAACGTTATAGGTTATAACGTAATACTATATAACATTATAACGTAACACTATATAACGTTATACGTTATAAAATAATACTATATAACGTTATACGTTATAAAATATTACTACATAACATTATACGTTATCAAATAAGACCGTATAACGTGATACGTTATAACGAAATACTATATAACGAAATAACGTAACACTATATAACGTTATACGTTATATAAGAATACTATATAACGTTATAACGTAACACTTTATAACGTTATACGTTATATAAGAATACTATATAACGTTATAACGTAACACAATATAACGTTATACGTAATAAAATAATACCGTATAACGTAATGCGTTACAACGTAATACTATATAACATTATAACGTATCACTTTATAACGTTATACGTTATAAAGTAATGCTATATAACGTTATACGTTACAGAATAATAATATATATCGTTATACGTTATAAAATAAAACCGTATAATGTTATACGTTATAACGTAATACTATATAACGTTATAACGTAACACTTTATAACGTTATACATTATACAATAATGCTATATAACGTTATAACGTAACACTATAAGAAGATATACGTTATTAGTTAACACCATATAACGTTATACATTATAACGTAACACTACATAGCTTTATACGTCATAAAATAATGCTATATAACGTTATACGTTATGAAGTAATACCGTGTAACGTTATACGTTATAACGTAACACTATATAACGTTAAACGTTATAAAATAATACCGTATAACGTTATACGATATAACGTAATACTATATAACGTTATAACGTAACACTATATGACGATATACGTTGTTAGGTAACACCATATAACGTTACACGTTATAACGTAACACTACATAACGTTATACGTCATACAATAATGCTATAAAACGTTATAATTGTAAAATAATACTATATAACGTTATACGATATAAAATAATACTATATAACGTTATACGTTATAAAATAATACTATATAACGTTATACGTTATAAAATAATACCGTAAAACGTTACACGTTATAACGTAACACTACATAACGTTATACGTCATACAATAATGCTATAAAACGTTATAATTGTAAAATAATACTATATAACGTTATACGATATAAAATAATACTATATAACGTTATACGTTATAAAATAATACTATATAACGTTATACGTTATAAAATAATACCGTAAAACGTTATACGTTATAACGTAATGCTATATAACGTTATAACGTAACACAATATAACGTTATACGTAATAAAATAATACCGTATAACGTAATGCGTTATAACGTCATACTATATAACATTATAACGTATCACTTTATAACGTTATACGTTATAAAGTAATGCTATATAACGTTATACGTTACAGAATAATAATATATATCGTTATACGTTATAAAATAAAACCATATAATGTTATACGTTATAACGTAATACTATATAACGTTATAACGTAACACTATATAACGTTAAACGTTATAAAATAATACCGTATAACGTTATACGTTATCACGTAATACTATATAACGTTATAACGTAACACTATATAACGTTAAACGTTATAAAATAATACCGTATAACGTTATACGTTATAACGTAATACTATATAACGTTATAACGTAACACTATATGACGATATACGTTGTTAGGTAACACCATATAACGTTACACGTTATAGCGTAATACTACATAACGTTATACGTCATAAAATAATGCTGTAAAACGTTATAATTATAAAATAATACTATATAACGTTATACGTTATAAAATAATACTATATAACGTTATACGTTATAAAATAATACCGTATAACGTTATACGTTATAACGTAATGCTATATAACGTTATACGTTATTAGGTAACACTATATAACGTTATACGTTGTAACGTAACACTATATAACGTTATAAGTAATAAAACAAAACCGTATAGCGTTATACGTTATAACGTAATAGTATATAACATTATAAAGTAGCACTATATAACGTTATACGTTATAACGTAATGCTATATAACGTTATACGCTATAAAATAATACTATATAACGTTATACGTTATAAAATATTACTATATAACGTTATACGTTATAGAATAATACCGTATAACGTGATACGTTATAACGAAATACTATATAACTATATAACGTAGCACTATATAACGTTATACGTTATATAAGAATACTATATAACGTTATACGTTGTAATTTAATACCGTATAACGTTAGACGTTATAACGTAATACTATATATCGTTATAATGTAACACTATAAGACGATATACGTTATTAGGTAACACCATATAACGTTGTACGTTATAACGTAATAATACATAGCGTTATACGTCATAAAATTATGCTATAAAACGTTATACTTTATAAAATAATACTATATAACTTTATACGTTATGAAATAATACTATATAACGTTATACGTTATAAAATAATACCGTATATCGTTATACGTTATAACGTAATACTATATAACATTATAACGTAACACTATATAACATCATACGTTATAACGTAACACTACATAACGTCATACGTCATAAAATAATGCTATAAAACGTTATACTTTATAAAGTAATACTATATAACTATATAATAATAATATACAATAATACTACAAAATAATACTATATAACGTTATACGTTATAAAATATTACTATATAACGTTATACGTTCTAAACAATACTATATAACGTTATACGTTATAAAATAATACTATATATCGTTATACGTTGTAAAATAAAACCGTAAAACGTTATACGTTATAACGTAGTACTATATAACGTTATAACGTAACACTATATAACGTTATACATTATATAATAATACTATATAACGTTATAACGTAACACTATAAGACGATATACGATATTAGGTAACACCATATAACGTTATGCATTATAACGTAACACTACATAGCTTTATACGTCATAAAATAATGCTATATAACGTTATACGTTATAAAATAGTACCGTGTAACGTTATACGTTATAACGTAATACTATATAACGTTATAACGTAACACTATATAACGTTAAACGTTATAAAATAATACCGTATAACGTTATACGTTATAACGTAATACTATATAACGTTATAACGTAACACTATATGACGATATACGTTGTTAGGTAACACCATATAACGTTACACGTTATATCGTAACACTACATAACGTTATACGTCATAAAATAATGCTATAAAACGTTATAATTGTAACATAATACTATATAACGTTATTCGTTATAAAATAATACTATATAACGTTATACGTTTTAAAATAATACCGTATAACGTTATGCGTTATAATGTAATGCTATATAACGTTATAGCGTAACACAATATAACGTTATACGTAATAAAATAATACCGTATAACGTAATGCGTTATAACGTAATACTATATAACATTATAACGTATCACTTTATAACGTTATACGTTATAAAGTAATGCTATATAACGTTATACGTTACAGAATAATAATATATATCGTTATACGTTATAAAATAAAACCGTATAACGTTATACGTTATAACGTAATACTATATAACGTTATAACGTAACACTTTATAACGTTATACATTATATAATAATACTATATGACGTTATCACGTAACATTATAAGGAGATATACGTTATTAGGTAACACCATATAACGTTATACATTATAACGTAACACTACATAGCTTTATACGTCATAAAATAATGCTATATAACGTTATACGTTATAAAATAATACCGTGTAACGTTATACGTTATAACGTAATACTATATAACGTTATACGTTATAACGTAATACTATATAACGTTATACGTTATAACGTAATACTATATAACGTTATACGTTATAACGTAATACTATATAACGTTATACGTTATAACGTAATACTATATAACGTTATACGTTATAACGTAATACTATATAACGTTATAACGTAACACTATATAACGTTAAACGTTATAAAATAATACCGTATAACGTTATACGTTATCACGTAATACTATATAACGTTATAACGTAACACTATATAACGTTAAGCGTTATAAAATTATACCGTATAACGTTATACGTTATAACGTAATACTATATAACGTTATAACGTAACACTATATGACGATATACGCTGTTAGGTAACACCATATAACGTTACACGTTATAACGTAATACTACATAACGTTGTACGTCATAAAATAATGCTATAAAACGTTATAATTATAAAATAATACTATATAACGTTATACGTTATAAAATAATACTATAAACGTTATACGTTATAAAATAATAGCGTATAACGTTATACGTTATAACGTAATGCTATATAACGTTATACGTTATTAGGTAACACTATATAACGTTATACGTTATTAGGTAACACCATATAACGTTATGCATTATAACGTAACACTACATAGCTTTATACGTCATAAAATAATGCTATATAACGTTATACGTTATAAAGTAATACCGTGTAACGTTATACGTTATAACGTAATACTGTATAACGTTATAACGTAACACTATATAACGTTAAACGTTATAAAATAATACCGTATAACGTTATACGTTATAACGTAATGCTATATAACGTTATAACGTAACACAATATAACGTTATACGTAATAAAATAATACCGTGTAACGTTACACGTTATAACGTAATACTATATATCCTTATAACGTAACACTATAAGACGATATACGTTATTAGGTAACACCATATAACGTTATGCATTATAACGTAACACTACATAGCTTTATACGTCGTAAAATAATGCTATGTAACGTTATACGTTATAAAGTAATACCGTGTAACGTTATACGTTATAACGTAATGCTATATAACGTTATACGTTATTAGGTAACACTACATAACGTTATACGTCATAAAATAATGCTATAAAACGTTATAATTGTAAAATAATACTATATAACATTATACGTTATAAAATAATACTATATAACGTTATACGTTATAAAATAATACCGTATAACGTTATACGTTATAACGTAATGCTATATAACGTTATAACGTAACACAATATAACGTTATACGTAATAAAATAATACCGTGTAACGTTATACGTTATAACGTAACACTATATAACGTTAAACGTTATAAAATAATACCGTATAACGTTATACGTTATAACGTAATACTATATAACGTTATAACGTAACACTATATGACGATATACGTTGTTAGGTAACACCATATAACGTTATACATTATAACGTAACACTACATAGCTTTATACGTCATAAAATAATGCTATATAACGTTATACGTTATAAAGTAATACCGTGTAACGTTATACGTTATAACGTAACACTATATAACGTTAAACGTTATAAAATAATACCGTATAACGTTATACGTTATAACGTAATACTATATAACGTTATGACGTAACACTATATGACGATATACGTTGTTAGGTAACACCATATAACGTTACACGTTATAACGTAACACTACATAACGTTATACGTCATAAAATAATGCTATAAAACGTTATAATTGTAAAAAAATACTATATAACGTTATACGTTATAAAATAATACTATATAACGTTATACGTTATAAAATAATACCGTATAACGTTATACGTTATAACGTAATGCTATATAACGTTATAACGTAACACAATATAACGTTATACGTAATAAAATAATACCGTATAACGTAATGCGTTAAAACGTCATACTATATAACATTATAACGTATCACTTTATAACGTTATACGTTATAAAGTAATGCTATATAACGTTATACGTTACAGAATAATAATATATATCGTTATACGTTATAAAATAAAACCATATAACGTTATACGTTATAACGTAATACTATATAACGTTATAACGTAACACTATATAACGTTAAACGTTATAAAATAATACCGTATAACGTTATACGTTATCACGTAATACTATATAACGTTATAACGTAACACTATATAACGTTAAACGTTATAAAATAATACCGTATAACGTTATACGTTATAACGTAATGCTATATAACGTTATAACGTAACACAATATAACGTTATACGTAATAAAATAATACCGTATAACGTAATGCGTTATAACGTAATACTATATAACATTATAACGTATCACTTTATAACGTTATACGTTATAAAGTAATGCTATATAACGTTATACGTTACAGAATAATAATATATATCGTTATACGTTATAAAATAAAACCGTATAATGTTATACGTTATAACGTAATACTATATAACGTTATAACGTAACACTTTATAACGTTATACATTATACAATAATACTATATAACGTTATAACGTAACACTATAAGAAGATATACGTTATTAGGTAACACCATATAACGTTATACATTATAACGTAACACTACATAGCTTTATACGTCATAAAATAATGCTATATAACGTTATACGTTATAAAGTAATACCGTGTAACGTTATACGTTATAACGTAACACTATATAACGTTAAACGTTATAAAATAATACCGTATAACGTTATACGTTATAACGTAATACTATATAACGTTATAACGTAACACTATATGACGATATACGTTGTTAGGTAACACCATATAACGTTACACGTTATAACGTAACACTACATAACGTTATACGTCATAAAATAATGCTATAAAATGTTATAATTGTAAAATAATACTATATAACGTTATACGTTATAAAATAATACTATATAACGTTATACGTTATAAAATAATACTATATAACGTTATACGTTATAAAATAATACCGTAAAACGTTATACGTTATAACGTAATGCTATATAACGTTATAACGTAACACAATATAACGTTATACGTAATAAAATAATACCGTATAACGTAATGCGTTATAACGTCATACTATATAACATTATAACGTATCACTTTGTAACGTTATACGTTATAAAGTAATGCTATATAACGTTATACGTTACAGAATAATAATATATATCGTTATACGTTATAAAATAAAACCATATAACGTTATACGTTATAACGTAATACTATATAACGTTATAACGTAACACTATATAACGTTAAACGTTATAAAATAATACCGTATAACGTTATACGTTATCACGTAATACTATATAACGTTATAACGTAACACTATATAACGTTAAACGTTATAAAATAATACCGTATAACGTTATACGTTATAACGTAATGCTATATAACGTTATAACGTAACACAATATAACGTTATACGTAATAAAATAATACCGTATAACGTAATGCGTTATAACGTAATACTATATAACATTATAACGTATCACTTTATAACGTTATACGTTATAAAGTAATGCTATATAACGTTATACGTTACAGAATAATAATATATATCGTTATACGTTATAAAATAAAACCGCATAATGTTATACGTTATAACGTAATACTATATAACGTTATAACGTAACACTTTATAACGTTATACATTATACAATAATACTATATAACGTTATAACGTAACACTATAAGAAGATATACGTTATTAGGTAACACCATATAACGTTATACATTATAACGTAACACTACATAGCTTTATACGTCATAAAATAATGCTATATAACGTTATACGTTATAAAGTAATACCGTGTAACGTTATACGTTATAACGTAACACTATATAACGTTAAACGTTATAAAATAATACCGTATAACGTTATACGTTATAACGTAATACTATATAACGTTATGACGTAACACTATATGACGATATACGTTGTTAGGTAACACCATATAACGTTACACGTTATAACGTAACACTACATAACGTTATACGTCATAAAATAATGCTATAAAACGTTATAATTGTAAAAAAATACTATATAACGTTATACGTTATAAAATAATACTATATAACGTTATACGTTATAAAATAATACCGTATAACGTTATACGTTATAACGTAATGCTATATAACGTTATAACGTAACACAATATAACGTTATACGTAATAAAATAATACCGTATAACGTAATGCGTTATAACGTCATACTATATAACATTATAACGTATCACTTTATAACGTTATACGTTATAAAGTAATGCTATATAACGTTATACGTTACAGAATAATAATATATATCGTTATACGTTATAAAATAAAACCATATAACGTTATACGTTATAACGTAATACTATATAACGTTATAACGTAACACTATATAACGTTAAACGTTATAAAATAATACCGTATAACGTTATACGTTATCACGTAATACTATATAACGTTATAACGTAACACTATATAACGTTAAACGTTATAAAATAATACCGTATAACGTTATACGTTATAACGTAATGCTATATAACGTTATAACGTAACACAATATAACGTTATACGTAATAAAATAATACCGTATAACGTAATGCGTTATAACGTAATACTATATAACATTATAACGTATCACTTTATAACGTTATACGTTATAAAGTAATGCTATATAACGTTATACGTTACAGAATAATAATATATATCGTTATACGTTATAAAATAAAACCGTATAATGTTATACGTTGTAACGTAATACTATATAACGTTATAACGTAACACTTTATAACGTTATACATTATACAATAATACTATATAACGTTATAACGTAACACTACAAGAAGATATACGTTATTAGGTAACACAATATAACGTTATACATTATAACGTAACACTACATAGCTTTATACGTCATAAAATAATGCTATATAACGTTATACGTTATAAAGTAATACCGTGTAACGTTATACGTTATAACGTAACACTATATAACGTTAAACGTTATAAAATAATACCGTATAACGTTATACGTTATAACGTAATACTATATAACGTTATAACGTAACACTATATGACGATATACGTTGTTAGGTAACACCATATAACGTTACACGTTATAACGTAACACTACATAACGTTATACGTCATAAAATAATGCTATAAAACGTTATAATTGTAAAATAATACTATATAACGTTATACGTTATAAAATAATACTATATAACGTTATACGTTACAGAATAATAATATATATCGTTATACGTTATAAAATAAAACCATATAACGTTATACGTTATAACGTAATACTATATAACGTTATAACGTAACACTATATAACGTTAAACGTTATAAAATAATACCGTATAACGTTATACGTTATCACGTAATACTATATAACGTTATAACGTTACACTATATAACGTTAAACGTTATAAAATAATACCGTATAACGTTATACGTTATAACGTAATGCTATATAACGTTATAACGTAACACAATATAACGTTATACGTAATAAAATAATACCGTATAACGTAATGCGTTATAACGTAATACTATATAACATTATAACGTATCACTTTATAACGTTATACGTTATAAAGTAATGCTATATAACGTTATACGTTACAGAATAATAATATATATCGTTATACGTTATAAAATAAAACCGTATAATGTTATACGTTATAACGTAATACTATATAACGTTATAACGTAACACTTTATAACGTTATACATTATACAATAATACTATATAACGTTATAACGTAACACTATAAGAAGATATACGTTATTAGGTAACACCATATAACGTTATACATTATAACGTAACACTACATAGCTTTATACGTCATAAAATAATGCTATATAACGTTATACGTTATAACGTAATACTATATAACGTTATAACGTAACACTATATGACGATATACGTTGTTAGATAACACCATATAACGTTACACGTTATAACGTAACACTACATAACGTTATACGTCATAAAATAATGCTATAAAACGTTATAATTGTAAAATAATACTATATAACGTTATACGTTATAAAATAATACTATATAACGTTATACGTTATAAAATAATACTATATAACGTTATACGTTATAAAATAATACCGTAAAACGTTATACGTTATAACGTAATGCTATATAACGTTATAACGTAACACAATATAACGTTATACGTAATAAAATAATACCGTATAACGTTATACGTTATAACGTAATGCTATATAACGTTATAACGTAACACAATATAACGTTATACGTAATAAAATAATACCGTATAACGTAATGCGTTATAACGTAATACTATATAACATTATAACGTATCACTTTATAACGTTATACGTTATAAAGTAATGCTATATAACGTTATACGTTACAGAATAATAATATATATCGTTATACGTTATAAAATAAAACCGTATAATGTTATACGTTGTAACGTAATACTATATAACGTTATAACGTAACACTTTATAACGTTATACATTATACAATAATACTATATAACGTTATAACGTAACACTACAAGAAGATATACGTTATTAGGTAACACAATATAACGTTATACATTATAACGTAACACTACATAGCTTTATACGTCATAAAATAATGCTATATAACGTTATACGTTATAAAGTAATACCGTGTAACGTTATACGTTATAACGTAACACTATATAACGTTAAACGTTATAAAATAATACCGTATAACGTTATACGTTATAACGTAATACTATATAACGTTATAACGTAACACTATATGACGATATACGTTGTTAGGTAACACCATATAACGTTACACGTTATAACGTAACACTACATAACGTTATACGTCATAAAATAATGCTATAAAACGTTATAATTGTAAAATAATACTATATAACGTTATACGTTATAAAATAATACTATATAACGTTATACGTTACAGAATAATAATATATATCGTTATACGTTATAAAATAAAACCATATAACGTTATACGTTATAACGTAATACTATATAACGTTATAACGTAACACTATATAACGTTAAACGTTATAAAATAATACCGTATAACGTTATACGTTATCACGTAATACTATATAACGTTATAACGTTACACTATATAACGTTAAACGTTATAAAATAATACCGTATAACGTTATACGTTATAACGTAATGCTATATAACGTTATAACGTAACACAATATAACGTTATACGTAATAAAATAATACCGTATAACGTAATGCGTTATAACGTAATACTATATAACATTATAACGTATCACTTTATAACGTTATACGTTATAAAGTAATGCTATATAACGTTATACGTTACAGAATAATAATATATATCGTTATACGTTATAAAATAAAACCGTATAATGTTATACGTTATAACGTAATACTATATAACGTTATAACGTAACACTTTATAACGTTATACATTATACAATAATACTATATAACGTTATAACGTAACACTATAAGAAGATATACGTTATTAGGTAACACCATATAACGTTATACATTATAACGTAACACTACATAGCTTTATACGTCATAAAATAATGCTATATAACGTTATACGTTATAACGTAATACTATATAACGTTATAACGTAACACTATATGACGATATACGTTGTTAGATAACACCATATAACGTTACACGTTATAACGTAACACTACATAACGTTATACGTCATAAAATAATGCTATAAAACGTTATAATTGTAAAATAATACTATATAACGTTATACGTTATAAAATAATACTATATAACGTTATACGTTATAAAATAATACTATATAACGTTATACGTTATAAAATAATACCGTAAAACGTTATACGTTATAACGTAATGCTATATAACGTTATAACGTAACACAATATAACGTTATACGTAATAAAATAATACCGTATAACGTAATGCGTTATAACGTCATACTATATAACATTATAACGTATCACTTTATAACGTTATACGTTATAAAGTAATGCTATATAACGTTATACGTTACAGAATAATAATATATATCGTTATACGTTATAAAATAAAACCATATAACGTTATACGTTATAACGTAATACTATATAACGTTATAACGTAACACTATATAACGTTAAACGTTATAAAATAATACCGTATAACGTTATACGTTATCACGTAATACTATATAACGTTATAACGTAACACTATATAACGTTAAACGTTATAAAATTATACCGTATAACGTTATACGTTATAACGTAATACTATATAACGTTATGACGTAACACTATATGACGATATACGTTGTTAGGTAACACCAAATAACGTTACACGTTATAACGTAATACTACATAACGTTGTACGTCATAAAATAATGCTATAAAACGTTATAATTATAAAATAATACTATATAAGGTTATACGTTATAAAATAATACTACATAACGTTATACGTTATAATTTAATACCGTATAACGTTAGACGTTATAACGTAATACTATATATCGTTATAACGTAACACTATAAGACGATATACGTTATTAGGTAACACCATATATCGTTATGCATTATAACGTAACACTACATAGCTTTATACGTCATAAAATAATGCTATATAACGTTATACGTTATAAAATATTACTACATAACATTATACGTTATCAAATAAGACCGTATAACGTGATACGTTATAACGAAATATTATATAACGATATAACGTAGCACTATATAAAGTTATACCTTATAAAGAAACATTACATAACTTTATACGTTATTAGGTAACACTATATAACGTTATACGTTATAAAATAATACTATATAACGTTATGCGTTATAAAATAATACCGTATAACTTTATACGTCATAAAATAAAACCGTATAACGTCATACGTTATAACGAAATACTATATAACGCTATAACGTAACACTATATAACGTTATACGTTATATAAGAATACTATATAACGTTATACGTTATAATTTAATACCGTATAACGTTAGACGTTATAACGTAATACTATATATCGTTATAACGTAACACTATAAGACGATATACGTTATTAGGTAACACCATATAACGTTATGCATTATAACGTAACACTACATAGCTTTATACGTCATAAAATAATGCTATATAACGTTATACGTTATAAAGTAATACCGTGTAACGTTATGCGTTATAACGTAATACTATATAACGTTATAACGTAACACTATATAACGTTAAACGTTATAAAATAATACCGTATAACGTTATACGTTATAACGTAATACTATATAACGTTATAACGTAACACTACATAACGTTATACGTCATAAAATAATGCTATAAAACGTTATAATTGTAAAATAATACTATATAACGTTCTACGTTATAAAATAATACTATATAACGTTATACGTTATAAAATAATACCGTATAACGTTATACGTTATAACGTAATGCTATATAACGTTATAACGTAACACAATATAACGTTATACGTAATAAAATAATACCGTATAACGTAATGCGTTATAACGTCATACTATATAACGTTATAACGTATCACTTTATAACGTTATACGTTTTAAAGTAATGCTATATAACGTTATACGTTACAGATTAATAATATATATCGTTATACGTTATAAAATAAAACCATATAACGTTATACGTTATAACGTAATACTATATAACGTTATAACGTAACACTATATAACGTTAATCGTTATAAAATAATACCGTATAACGTTATACGTTATCACGTAATACTATATAACGTTATAACGTAACACTATATAACGTTAAACGTTATAAAATAATACCGTATAACGTTATACGTTATAACGTAATACTATATAACGTTATATGTCATAAAATAATGCTATAAAACGTTATAATTATAAAATAATACTATATAACGTTATACGTTATAAAATAAAACTATATAACGTTATACGTTATAAAATAATACCGTATAACGTTATACGTTATAACGTAATGCTATATAACGTTATACGTTATTAGGTAACACTATATAACGTTATACGTTGTAACGTAACACTATATAACGTTATACGTTGTAACGTAACACTATATAACGTTATACATTGTAACGTAACACTATATAACGTTATAAGTAATAAAACAATACCGTATAGCGTTATACGTTATATCGTAATATTATATAACATTATAACGTAGCACTATATAACGTTATACGTTATAACGTAATGCTATATAACGTTATACGCTATAAAATAATACTATATAACGTTATACGTTATAAAATATTACTATATAACGTTATACGTTATAGAATAATACCGTATAACGTTATAGGTTATAACGTAATACTATATAACATTATAACGTAACACTATATAACGTTATACGTTATAAAATAATACTATATAACGTTATACGTTATAAAATATTACTATATAACATTATACGTTATCAAATAAGACCGTATAACGTGATACGTTATAACGAAATACTATATAACGATATAACGTAGCACTATATAAAGTTATACCTTATAAAGTAACATTACATAACGTTATACGTTATTAGGTAACACTATATAACCTTATACGTTATAAAATAATACTATATAACGTTATACGTTATAACGTAATACTATATAACGTTATAACGTAACACTATATGACGATATACGTTGTTAGGTAACACCATATAACGTTACACGTTATAACGTAACACTACATAACGTTATACGTCATAAAATAATGCTATAAAATGTTATAATTGTAAAATAATACTATATAACGTTATACGTTATAAAATAATACTATATAACGTTATACGTTATAAAATAATACTATATAACGTTATACGTTATAAAATAATACCGTAAAACGTTATACGTTATAACGTAATGCTATATAACGTTATAACGTAACACAATATAACGTTATACGTAATAAAATAATACCGTATAACGTAATGCGTTATAACGTCATACTATATAACATTATAACGTATCACTTTGTAACGTTATACGTTATAAAGTAATGCTATATAACGTTATACGTTACAGAATAATAATATATATCGTTATACGTTATAAAATAAAACCATATAACGTTATACGTTATAACGTAATACTATATAACGTTATAACGTAACACTATATAACGTTAAACGTTATAAAATAATACCGTATAACGTTATACGTTATCACGTAATACTATATAACGTTATAACGTAACACTATATAACGTTAAACGTTATAAAATAATACCGTATAACGTTATACGTTATAACGTAATGCTATATAACGTTATAACGTAACACAATATAACGTTATACGTAATAAAATAATACCGTATAACGTAATGCGTTATAACGTAATACTATATAACATTATAACGTATCACTTTATAACGTTATACGTTATAAAGTAATGCTATATAACGTTATACGTTACAGAATAATAATATATATCGTTATACGTTATAAAATAAAACCGCATAATGTTATACGTTATAACGTAATACTATATAACGTTATAACGTAACACTTTATAACGTTATACATTATACAATAATACTATATAACGTTATAACGTAACACTATAAGAAGATATACGTTATTAGGTAACACCATATAACGTTATACATTATAACGTAACACTACATAGCTTTATACGTCATAAAATAATGCTATATAACGTTATACGTTATAAAGTAATACCGTGTAACGTTATACGTTATAACGTAACACTATATAACGTTAAACGTTATAAAATAATACCGTATAACGTTATACGTTATAACGTAATACTATATAACGTTATGACGTAACACTATATGACGATATACGTTGTTAGGTAACACCATATAACGTTACACGTTATAACGTAACACTACATAACGTTATACGTCATAAAATAATGCTATAAAACGTTATAATTGTAAAAAAATACTATATAACGTTATACGTTATAAAATAATACTATATAACGTTATACGTTATAAAATAATACCGTATAACGTTATACGTTATAACGTAATGCTATATAACGTTATAACGTAACACAATATAACGTTATACGTAATAAAATAATACCGTATAACGTAATGCGTTATAACGTCATACTATATAACATTATAACGTATCACTTTATAACGTTATACGTTATAAAGTAATGCTATATAACGTTATACGTTACAGAATAATAATATATATCGTTATACGTTATAAAATAAAACCATATAACGTTATACGTTATAACGTAATACTATATAACGTTATAACGTAACACTATATAACGTTAAACGTTATAAAATAATACCGTATAACGTTATACGTTATCACGTAATACTATATAACGTTATAACGTAACACTATATAACGTTAAACGTTATAAAATAATACCGTATAACGTTATACGTTATAACGTAATGCTATATAACGTTATAACGTAACACAATATAACGTTATACGTAATAAAATAATACCGTATAACGTAATGCGTTATAACGTAATACTATATAACATTATAACGTATCACTTTATAACGTTATACGTTATAAAGTAATGCTATATAACGTTATACGTTACAGAATAATAATATATATCGTTATACGTTATAAAATAAAACCGTATAATGTTATACGTTGTAACGTAATACTATATAACGTTATAACGTAACACTTTATAACGTTATACATTATACAATAATACTATATAACGTTATAACGTAACACTACAAGAAGATATACGTTATTAGGTAACACAATATAACGTTATACATTATAACGTAACACTACATAGCTTTATACGTCATAAAATAATGCTATATAACGTTATACGTTATAAAGTAATACCGTGTAACGTTATACGTTATAACGTAACACTATATAACGTTAAACGTTATAAAATAATACCGTATAACGTTATACGTTATAACGTAATACTATATAACGTTATAACGTAACACTATATGACGATATACGTTGTTAGGTAACACCATATAACGTTACACGTTATAACGTAACACTACATAACGTTATACGTCATAAAATAATGCTATAAAACGTTATAATTGTAAAATAATACTATATAACGTTATACGTTATAAAATAATACTATATAACGTTATACGTTACAGAATAATAATATATATCGTTATACGTTATAAAATAAAACCATATAACGTTATACGTTATAACGTAATACTATATAACGTTATAACGTAACACTATATAACGTTAAACGTTATAAAATAATACCGTATAACGTTATACGTTATCACGTAATACTATATAACGTTATAACGTTACACTATATAACGTTAAACGTTATAAAATAATACCGTATAACGTTATACGTTATAACGTAATGCTATATAACGTTATAACGTAACACAATATAACGTTATAC
Organism: Bombus dahlbomii; assembly: GCA_037178635.1. Taxonomy (NCBI): domain Eukaryota; kingdom Metazoa; phylum Arthropoda; class Insecta; order Hymenoptera; family Apidae; genus Bombus; species Bombus dahlbomii. The sequence continues at coordinate 1,356,759 of CM074117.1, forward strand.
GTAATAAAATAATACCGTATAACGTAATGCGTTATAACGTAATACTATATAACATTATAACGTATCACTTTATAACGTTATACGTTATAAAGTAATGCTATATAACGTTATACGTTACAGAATAATAATATATATCGTTATACGTTATAAAATAAAACCGTATAATGTTATACGTTATAACGTAATACTATATAACGTTATAACGTAACACTTTATAACGTTATACATTATACAATAATACTATATAACGTTATAACGTAACACTATAAGAAGATATACGTTATTAGGTAACACCATATAACGTTATACATTATAACGTAACACTACATAGCTTTATACGTCATAAAATAATGCTATATAACGTTATACGTTATAACGTAATACTATATAACGTTATAACGTAACACTATATGACGATATACGTTGTTAGATAACACCATATAACGTTACACGTTATAACGTAACACTACATAACGTTATACGTCATAAAATAATGCTATAAAACGTTATAATTGTAAAATAATACTATATAACGTTATACGTTATAAAATAATACTATATAACGTTATACGTTATAAAATAATACTATATAACGTTATACGTTATAAAATAATACCGTAAAACGTTATACGTTATAACGTAATGCTATATAACGTTATAACGTAACACAATATAACGTTATACGTAATAAAATAATACCGTATAACGTTATACGTTATAACGTAATGCTATATAACGTTATAACGTAACACAATATAACGTTATACGTAATAAAATAATACCGTATAACGTAATGCGTTATAACGTAATACTATATAACATTATAACGTATCACTTTATAACGTTATACGTTATAAAGTAATGCTATATAACGTTATACGTTACAGAATAATAATATATATCGTTATACGTTATAAAATAAAACCGTATAATGTTATACGTTGTAACGTAATACTATATAACGTTATAACGTAACACTTTATAACGTTATACATTATACAATAATACTATATAACGTTATAACGTAACACTACAAGAAGATATACGTTATTAGGTAACACAATATAACGTTATACATTATAACGTAACACTACATAGCTTTATACGTCATAAAATAATGCTATATAACGTTATACGTTATAAAGTAATACCGTGTAACGTTATACGTTATAACGTAACACTATATAACGTTAAACGTTATAAAATAATACCGTATAACGTTATACGTTATAACGTAATACTATATAACGTTATAACGTAACACTATATGACGATATACGTTGTTAGGTAACACCATATAACGTTACACGTTATAACGTAACACTACATAACGTTATACGTCATAAAATAATGCTATAAAACGTTATAATTGTAAAATAATACTATATAACGTTATACGTTATAAAATAATACTATATAACGTTATACGTTACAGAATAATAATATATATCGTTATACGTTATAAAATAAAACCATATAACGTTATACGTTATAACGTAATACTATATAACGTTATAACGTAACACTATATAACGTTAAACGTTATAAAATAATACCGTATAACGTTATACGTTATCACGTAATACTATATAACGTTATAACGTTACACTATATAACGTTAAACGTTATAAAATAATACCGTATAACGTTATACGTTATAACGTAATGCTATATAACGTTATAACGTAACACAATATAACGTTATACGTAATAAAATAATACCGTATAACGTAATGCGTTATAACGTAATACTATATAACATTATAACGTATCACTTTATAACGTTATACGTTATAAAGTAATGCTATATAACGTTATACGTTACAGAATAATAATATATATCGTTATACGTTATAAAATAAAACCGTATAATGTTATACGTTATAACGTAATACTATATAACGTTATAACGTAACACTTTATAACGTTATACATTATACAATAATACTATATAACGTTATAACGTAACACTATAAGAAGATATACGTTATTAGGTAACACCATATAACGTTATACATTATAACGTAACACTACATAGCTTTATACGTCATAAAATAATGCTATATAACGTTATACGTTATAACGTAATACTATATAACGTTATAACGTAACACTATATGACGATATACGTTGTTAGATAACACCATATAACGTTACACGTTATAACGTAACACTACATAACGTTATACGTCATAAAATAATGCTATAAAACGTTATAATTGTAAAATAATACTATATAACGTTATACGTTATAAAATAATACTATATAACGTTATACGTTATAAAATAATACTATATAACGTTATACGTTATAAAATAATACCGTAAAACGTTATACGTTATAACGTAATGCTATATAACGTTATAACGTAACACAATATAACGTTATACGTAATAAAATAATACCGTATAACGTAATGCGTTATAACGTCATACTATATAACATTATAACGTATCACTTTATAACGTTATACGTTATAAAGTAATGCTATATAACGTTATACGTTACAGAATAATAATATATATCGTTATACGTTATAAAATAAAACCATATAACGTTATACGTTATAACGTAATACTATATAACGTTATAACGTAACACTATATAACGTTAAACGTTATAAAATAATACCGTATAACGTTATACGTTATCACGTAATACTATATAACGTTATAACGTAACACTATATAACGTTAAACGTTATAAAATTATACCGTATAACGTTATACGTTATAACGTAATACTATATAACGTTATGACGTAACACTATATGACGATATACGTTGTTAGGTAACACCAAATAACGTTACACGTTATAACGTAATACTACATAACGTTGTACGTCATAAAATAATGCTATAAAACGTTATAATTATAAAATAATACTATATAAGGTTATACGTTATAAAATAATACTACATAACGTTATACGTTATAATTTAATACCGTATAACGTTAGACGTTATAACGTAATACTATATATCGTTATAACGTAACACTATAAGACGATATACGTTATTAGGTAACACCATATATCGTTATGCATTATAACGTAACACTACATAGCTTTATACGTCATAAAATAATGCTATATAACGTTATACGTTATAAAATATTACTACATAACATTATACGTTATCAAATAAGACCGTATAACGTGATACGTTATAACGAAATATTATATAACGATATAACGTAGCACTATATAAAGTTATACCTTATAAAGAAACATTACATAACTTTATACGTTATTAGGTAACACTATATAACGTTATACGTTATAAAATAATACTATATAACGTTATGCGTTATAAAATAATACCGTATAACTTTATACGTCATAAAATAAAACCGTATAACGTCATACGTTATAACGAAATACTATATAACGCTATAACGTAACACTATATAACGTTATACGTTATATAAGAATACTATATAACGTTATACGTTATAATTTAATACCGTATAACGTTAGACGTTATAACGTAATACTATATATCGTTATAACGTAACACTATAAGACGATATACGTTATTAGGTAACACCATATAACGTTATGCATTATAACGTAACACTACATAGCTTTATACGTCATAAAATAATGCTATATAACGTTATACGTTATAAAGTAATACCGTGTAACGTTATGCGTTATAACGTAATACTATATAACGTTATAACGTAACACTATATAACGTTAAACGTTATAAAATAATACCGTATAACGTTATACGTTATAACGTAATACTATATAACGTTATAACGTAACACTACATAACGTTATACGTCATAAAATAATGCTATAAAACGTTATAATTGTAAAATAATACTATATAACGTTCTACGTTATAAAATAATACTATATAACGTTATACGTTATAAAATAATACCGTATAACGTTATACGTTATAACGTAATGCTATATAACGTTATAACGTAACACAATATAACGTTATACGTAATAAAATAATACCGTATAACGTAATGCGTTATAACGTCATACTATATAACGTTATAACGTATCACTTTATAACGTTATACGTTTTAAAGTAATGCTATATAACGTTATACGTTACAGATTAATAATATATATCGTTATACGTTATAAAATAAAACCATATAACGTTATACGTTATAACGTAATACTATATAACGTTATAACGTAACACTATATAACGTTAATCGTTATAAAATAATACCGTATAACGTTATACGTTATCACGTAATACTATATAACGTTATAACGTAACACTATATAACGTTAAACGTTATAAAATAATACCGTATAACGTTATACGTTATAACGTAATACTATATAACGTTATATGTCATAAAATAATGCTATAAAACGTTATAATTATAAAATAATACTATATAACGTTATACGTTATAAAATAAAACTATATAACGTTATACGTTATAAAATAATACCGTATAACGTTATACGTTATAACGTAATGCTATATAACGTTATACGTTATTAGGTAACACTATATAACGTTATACGTTGTAACGTAACACTATATAACGTTATACGTTGTAACGTAACACTATATAACGTTATACATTGTAACGTAACACTATATAACGTTATAAGTAATAAAACAATACCGTATAGCGTTATACGTTATATCGTAATATTATATAACATTATAACGTAGCACTATATAACGTTATACGTTATAACGTAATGCTATATAACGTTATACGCTATAAAATAATACTATATAACGTTATACGTTATAAAATATTACTATATAACGTTATACGTTATAGAATAATACCGTATAACGTTATAGGTTATAACGTAATACTATATAACATTATAACGTAACACTATATAACGTTATACGTTATAAAATAATACTATATAACGTTATACGTTATAAAATATTACTATATAACATTATACGTTATCAAATAAGACCGTATAACGTGATACGTTATAACGAAATACTATATAACGATATAACGTAGCACTATATAAAGTTATACCTTATAAAGTAACATTACATAACGTTATACGTTATTAGGTAACACTATATAACCTTATACGTTATAAAATAATACTATATAACGTTATACGTTATGAAATAATACCATGTAACGTTATACGTTATAACATAATACTATATAACGTTATACGTTATAAAATAATACCGCATAACGTCATACGTTATAACGAAATACTATATAACGTTATAACGTAAAACTATATAACGTTATACGTTATATAAGAATACTATATAATGTTATACGTTGAAATTTAATAACGTATAACGTTAGACGTTATAACGTAATACTATATATCGTTATAACGTAACACTATAAGACGATATACGTTATTAGGTAACACCATATAACGCTGTACGTTATAACGTAATATTACATAGCGTTATACGTCATAAAATAATGCTATAAAACGTTATACTTTATAAAATAATACTATATAACGTTATACGTTATGAAATAATACTATATAACATTATAACGTAACACTATATAACATCATACGTTATAACGTAACACTACATAACGTTATACGTCACAAAATAATGCTATAAAACGTTATACTTTATAAAGTAATACTATATAACTATATAATAATAATATACAATAATACTATAAAATAATACTACATAACGTTATACGTTATAAAATATTACTATATAACATTATACGTTATAAAACAAAACTATATAACGTTATACGTTATAAAATAATACTATATATCGTTATACGTTATAAAATAAAACCGTACAACGTTATACGTTATAACGTAGTACTATATAACGTTATAACGTAACACTATATAACGTAATACATTATATAATAATACTATGTAACGTTATACGTTATAAAATAATACCGTATAACTTTATACGCCATAAAATGAAACCGTATTACGTTATACGTTATAACGTAATGCTATATAACGTTAAAACATAACACAATATAACGTTATACGTTATAGAATAATACCGTATAACGTTATAGGTTATAACGTAATACTATATAACATTATAACGTAACACTATATAACGTTATACGTTATAAAATAATACTATGTAACGTTATACGTTATAAAATATTACTATATAACATTATACGTAATCAAATAAGACCGTATAACGTGATACGTTATAACGAAATACTATATAACGTTATAACGTAGCACTATATAAAGTTATACCTTATAAAGTAACACTATATAACGTTATACGTTATTAGGTAACACTATATAACGTTATACGTTGTAACGTAACACTATATAACGTTATAAGTAATAAAACAATACCGTATAGCGTTATACGTTATAACGTAATAGTATATTACATTATAACGTAGCACTATATAACGTTATACGTTATAACGTAATGCTATATAACGTTATACGCTATAAAATAATACTATATATCGTTATACGTTATAAAATATTACTATATAACGTTATACGTTATAGAATAATACCGTATAACGTTATAGGGTATAACGTAATACTATATAACATTATAACGTAACACTATATAACGTTATACGTTATAAAATAATACTATATAACGTTATACGTTATAAAATATTACTACATAACATTATACGTTATCAAATAAGACCGTATAACGTGATACGTTATAACGAAATACTATATAACGAAATAACGTAGCACTATATAAAGTTATACCTTATAAAGTAACATTACATAACTTTATACGTTATTAGGTAACACTATATAACGTTATACGTTATAAAATAATACTATATAACGTTATGCGTTATAAAATAATACCGTATAACTTTATACGTCATAAAATAAAACCGTATAACGTTATACGTTATAACGTAATGCTATATAACGTTATAACGTAACACAATATAACGTTATACGTAATAAAATAATACCGTATAACGTAATGCGTTACAACGTAATACTATTTAACATTATAACGTATCACTTTATAACGTTATACGTTATAAAGTAATGCTATATAACGTTATACGTTACAGAATAATAATATATATCGTTATACGTAATAAAATAAAACCGTATAATGTTATACGTTATAACGTAATACTATATAACGTTATAACGTAACACTTTATAACGTTATACATTATACAATAATACTATATAACGTTATAACGTAACACTATAAGAAGATATACGTTATTAGTTAACACCATATAACGTTATACATTATAACGTAACCCTACATAGCTTTATACGTCATAAAATAATGCTGTATAACGTTATACGTTATGAAGTAATACCGTGTAACGTTATACGTTATAACGTAATGCTATATAACGTTATAACGTAACACAATATAACGTTAAACGTTATAAAATAATACCGTATAACGTTATACGTTATAACGTAATACTATATAACGTTATAACGTAACACTATATGACGATATACGTTGTTAGGTAACACCATATAACGTTACACGTTATAACGTAACACTACATAACGTTATACGTCATACAATAATGCTATAAAACGTTATAATTGTAAAATAATACTATATAACGTTATACGTTATAAAATAATACTATATAACGTTATACGTTATAAAATAATACTATATAACGTTATACGTTATAAAATAATACTATATAACGTTATACGTTATAAAATAATACCGTAAAACGTTATACGTTATAACGTAATGCTATATAACGTTATAACGTAACACAATATAACGTTATACGTAATAAAATAATACCGTATAACGTAATGCGTTATAACGTCATACTATATAACATTATAACGTATCACTTTATAACGTTATACGTTATAAAGTAATGCTATATAACGTTATACGTTACAGAATAATAATATATATCGTTATACGTTATAAAATAAAACCATATAATGTTATACGTTATAACGTAATACTATATAACGTTATAACGTAACACTATATAACGTTAAACGTTATAAAATAATACCGTATAACGTTATACGTTATCACGTAATACTATATAACGTTATAACGTAACACTATATAACGTTAAACGTTATAAAATAATACCGTATAACGTTATACGTTATAACGTAATACTATATAACGTTATAACGTAACACTATATGACGATATACGTTGTTAGGTAACACCATATAACGTTACACGTTATAGCGTAATACTACATAACGTTATACGTCATAAAATAATGCTATAAAACGTTATAATTATAAAATAATACTATATAACGTTATACGTTATAAAATAATACTATATAACGTTCTACGTTATAAAATAATACCGTATAACGTTATACGTTATAACGTAATGCTATATAACGTTATACGTTATTAGGTAACACTATATAACGTTATACGTTGTAACGTAACACTATATAACGTTATCAGTAATAAAACAATACCGTATAGCGTTATACGTTATAACGTAATAGTATATAACATTATAAAGTAGCACTATATAACGTTATACGTTATAACGTAATGCTATATAACGTTATACGCTATAAAATAATACTATATAACGTTATACGTTATAAAATATTACTATATAACGTTATACGTTATAGAATAATACCGTATAACGTGATACGTTATAACGAAATACTATATAACTATATAACGTAGCACTATATAACGTTATACGTTATATAAGAATACTATATAACGTTATACGTTGTAATTTAATACCGTATAACGTTAGACGTTATAACGTAATACTATATATCGTTATAATGTAACACTATAAGACGATATACGTTATTAGGTAACACCATATAACGTTGTACGTTATAACGTAATAATACATAGCGTTATACGTCATAAAATTATGCTATAAAACGTTATACTTTATAAAATAATACTATATAACTTTATACGTTATGAAATAATACTATATAACGTTATACGTTATAAAATAATACCGTATATCGTTATACGTTATAACGTAATACTATATAACATTATAACGTAACACTATATAACATCATACATTATAACGTAACACTACATAACGTTATACGTCATAAAATAATGCTATAAAACGTTATACTTTATAAAGTAATACTATATAACTATATAATAATAATATACAATAATACTACAAAATAATACTATATAACGTTATACGTTATAAAATATTACTATATAACGTTATACGTTATAAAACAATACTATATAACGTTATACGTTATAAAATAATACTATATACGTTATACGTTATAAAATAATAGCGTATAACGTTATACGTTATAACGTAGTACTATATAACGTTATAACGTAACACTATATAACGTTATACATTATATAATAATACTATATAACGTTATAACGTAACACTATAAGACGATATACGATATTAGGTAACACCATATAACGTTATGCATTATAACGTAACACTACATAGCTTTATACGTCATAAAATAATGCTATATAACGTTATACGTTATAAAATAGTACCGTGTAACGTTATACGTTACAACGTAATACTATATAACGTTATAACGTAACACTATATAACGTTAAACGTTATAAAATAATACCGTATAACGTTATACGTTATAACGTAATACTATATAACGTTGTAACGTAACACTATATGACGATATACGTTGTTAGGTAACACCATATAACGTTACACGTTATAACGTAACACTACATAACGTTATACGTCATAAAATAATGCTATAAAACGTTATAATTGTAACATAATACTATATAACGTGATTCGTTATAAAATAATACTATATAACGTTATACGTTATAAAATAATACCGTATAACGTTATGCGTTATAACGTAATGCTATATAACGTTATAACGTAACACAATATAACGTTAAACGTTATAAAATAATACCGTATAACGTTATACGTTATAACGTAATACTATATAACGTTATAACGTAACACTATATGACGATATACGTTGTTAGGTAACACCATATAACGTTATACATTATAACGTAACACTACATAGCTTTATACGTCATAAAATAATGCTATATAACGTTATACGTTATAAAATAATACCGTGTAACGTTATACGTTATAACGTAATACTATATAACGTTATACGTTATAACGTAATACTATATAACGTTATACGTTATAACGTAATACTATATAACGTTATACGTTATAACGTAATACTATATAACGTTATACGTTATAACGTAATACTATATAACGTTATACGTTATAACGTAATACTATATAACGTTATAACGTAACACTATATAACGTTAAACGTTATAAAATAATACCGTATAACGTTATACGTTATCACGTAATACTATATAACGTTATAACGTAACACTATATAACGTTAAACGTTATAAAATTATACCGTATAACGTTATACGTTATAACGTAATACTATATAACGTTATAACGTAACACTATATGACGATATACGCTGTTAGGTAACACCATATAACGTTACACGTTATAACGTAATACTACATAACGTTGTACGTCATAAAATAATGCTATAAAACGTTATAATTATAAAATAATACTATATAACGTTATACGTTATAAAATAATACTATATACGTTATACGTTATAAAATAATAGCGTATAACGTTATACGTTATAACGTAATGCTATATAACGTTATACGTTATTAGGTAACACTATATAACGTTATACGTTATATAAGAATACTATATAACGTTATACGTTATAATTTAATACCGTATAACGTTAGACGTTATAACGTAATACTATATATCGTTATAACGTAACACTATAAGACGATATACGTTATTAGGTAACACCATATAACGTTATACATTATAACGTAACACTACATAGCTTTATACGTCATAAAATAATGCTATAAAACGTTATAATTATAAAATAATACTATATAACGTTATACGTTATAAAATAATACTATATACGTTATACGTTATAAAATAATAGCGTATAACGTTATACGTTATAACGTAATGCTATATAACGTTATACGTTATTAGGTAACACTACATAACGTTATACGTCATAAAATAATGCTATAAAACGTTATAATTGTAAAATAATACTATATAACGTTATACGTTATAAAATAATACTATATAACGTTATACGTTATAAAATAATACCGTATAACGTTATACGTTATAACGTAATGCTCTATAACGTTATAACGTAACACAATATAACGTTATACGTAATAAAATAATACCGTGTAACGTTATAGGTTATAACGTAATACTATATAACATTATAACGTAACACTATATAACGTTATACGTTATAAAATAATACTATATAACGTTATACGTTATAAAATATTACTACATAACATTATACGTTATCAAATAAGACCGTATAACGTGATACGTTATAACGAAATACTATATAACGAAATAACGTAGCACTATATAAAGTTATACCTTATAAAGTAACATTACATAACTTTATACGTTATTAGGTAACACTATATAACGTTATACGTTATAAAATAATACTATATAACGTTATGCGTTATAAAATAATACCGTATAACTTTATACGTCATAAAATAAAACCGTACAACGTCATACGTTATAACGAAATACTATATAACGCTATAACGTAACACTATATAACGTTATACGTTATATAAGAATACTATATAACGTTATAACGTAACACTTTATAACGTTATACATTATACAATAATACTATATAACGTTATAACGTGACACTATAAGAAGATATACGTTATTAGGTAACACCATATAACGTTATACATTATAACGTAACACTACATAGCTTTATACGTCATAAAATAATGCTATAAAACGTTATAATTGTAAAATAATACTATATAACGTTATACGTTATAAAATAATACTATATAACGTTATACGTTATAAAATAATACCGTATAACGTTATACGTTATAACGTAATGCTCTATAACGTTATAACGTAACACAATATAACGTTATACGTAATAAAATAATACCGTGTAACGTTATAGGTTATAACGTAATACTATATAACATTATAACGTAACACTATATAACGTTATACGTTATAAAATAATACTATATAACGTTATACGTTATAAAATATTACTACATAACATTATACGTTATCAAATAAGACCGTATAACGTGATACGTTATAACGAAATACTATATAACGAAATAACGTAGCACTATATAAAGTTATACCTTATAAAGTAACATTACATAACTTTATACGTTATTAGGTAACACTATATAACGTTATACGTTGTAAAATAATACTATATAACGTTATGCGTTATAAAATAATACCGTATAACTTTATACGTCATAAAATAAAACCGTATAACGTCATACGTTATAACGAAATACTATATAACGCTATAACGTAACACTATATAACGTTATACGTTATATAAGAATACTATATAACGTTATAACGTAACACTTTATAACGTTATACATTATACAATAATACTATATAACGTTATAACGTGACACTATAAGAAGATATACGTTATTAGGTAACACCATATAACGTTATACATTATAACGTAACACTACATAGCTTTATACGTCATAAAATAATGCTATATAACGTTATACGTTATAAAGTAATACCGTGTAACGTTATACGTTATAACGTAACACTATATAACGTTAAACGTTATAAAATAATACCGTATAACGTAATGCGTTACAACGTAATACTATATAACATTATAACATATCACTTTATAACGTTATACGTTATAAAGTCATGCTATATAACGTTATACGTTACAGAATAAAAATATATATCGTTATACGTTATAAAATAAAACCGTATAATGTTATACGTTATAACGTAATACTATATAACGTTATAACGTAACACTTTATAACGTTATACATTATACAATAATACTATATAACGTTATAACGTAACACTATAAGAAGATATACGTTATTAGTTAACACCATATAACGTTATACATTATAACGTAACACTACATAGCTTTATACGTCATAAAATAATGATGTATAACGTTATACGTTATGAAGTAATACCGTGTAACGTTATACGTTATAACGTAACACTATATAACGTTAAACGTTATAAAATAATACCGTATAACGTTATACGTTATAACGTAATACTATATAACGTTATAACGTAACACTATATGACGATATACGTTGTTAGGTAACACCATATAACGTTACACGTTATAACGTAACACTACATAACGTTATACGTCATACAATAATGCTATAAAACGTTATAATTGTAAAATAATACTATATAACGTTATACGTTATAAAATAATACTATATAACGTTATACGTTATAAAATAATACTATATAACGTTATACGTTATAAAATAATACTATATAACGTTATACGTTATAAAATAATACCGTAAAACGTTATACGTTATAACGTAATGCTATATAACGTTATAACGTAACACAATATAACGTTATACGTAATAAAATAATACCGTATAACGTAATGCGTTATAACGTCATACTATATAACATTATAACGTATCACTTTATAACGTTATACGTTATAAAGTAATGCTATATAACGTTATACGTTACAGAATAATAATATATATCGTTATACGTTATAAAATAAAACCATATAATGTTATACGTTATAACGTAATACTATATAACGTTATAACGTAACACTATATAACGTTAAACGTTATAAAATAATACCGTATAACGTTATACGTTATCACGTAATACTATATAACGTTATAACGTAACACTATATAACGTTAAACGTTATAAAATAATACCGTATAACGTTATACGTTATAACGTAATACTATATAACGTTATAACGTAACACTATATGACGATATACGTTGTTAGGTAACACCATATAACGTTACACGTTATAGCGTAATACTACATAACGTTATACGTCATAAAATAATGCTATAAAACGTTATAATTATAAAATAATACTATATAACGTTATACGTTATAAAATAATACTATATAACGTTATACGTTATAAAATAATACCGTATAACGTTATACGTTATAACGTAATGCTATATAACGTTATACGTTATTAGGTAACACTATATAACGTTATACGTTGTAACGTAACACTATATAACGTTATAAGTAATAAAACAATACCGTATAGCGTTATACGTTATAACGTAATAGTATATAACATTATAAAGTAGCACTATATAACGTTATACGTTATAACGTAATGCTATATAACGTTATACGCTATAAAATAACACTATATAACGTTATACGTTATAAAGTATTACTATATAACGTTATACGTTATAGAATAATACCGTATAACGTGATACGTTATAACGAAATACTATATAACTATATAACGTAGCACTATATATCGTTATACGTTATATAAGAATACTATATAACGTTATACGTTGTAATTTAATACCGTATAACGTTAGACGTTATAACGTAATACTATATATCGTTATAATGTAACACTATAAGACGATATACGTTATTAGGTAACACCATATAACGTTGTACGTTATAACGTAATAATACATAGCGTTATACGTCATAAAATTATGCTATAAAACGTTATACTTTATAAAATAATACTATATAACTTTATACGTTATGAAATAATACTATATAACGTTATACGTTATAAAATAATACCGTATATCGTTATACGTTATAACGTAATACTATATAACATTATAACGTAACACTATATAACATCATACGTTATAACGTAACACTACATAACGTTATACGTCATAAAATAATGCTATAAAACGTTATACTTTATAAAGTAATACTATATAACTATATAATAATAATATACAATAATACTACAAAATAATACTATATAACGTTATACGTTATAAAATATTACTATATAACGTTATACGTTATAAAACAATACTATATAACGTTATACGTTATAAAATAATACTATATACGTTATACGTTATAAAATAATAGCGTATAACGTTATACGTTATAACGTAGTACTATATAACGTTATAACGTAACACTATATAACGTTATACATTATATAATAATACTATATAACGTTATAACGTAACACTATGAGACGATATACGATATTAGGTAACACCATATAACGTTATGCATTATAACGTAACACTACATAGCTTTATACGTCATAAAATAATGCTATATAACGTTATACGTTATAAAATAGTACCGTGTAACGTTATACGTCATAACGTAATACTATATAACGTTATAACGTAACACTATATAACGTTAAACGTTATAAAATAATACCGTATAACGTTATACGTTATAACGTAATACTATATAACGTTATAACGTAACACTATATGACGATATACGTTGTTAGGTAACACCATATAACGTTACACGTTATAACGTAACACTACATAACGTTATACGTCATAAAATAATGCTATAAAACGTTATAATTGTAACATAATACTATATAACGTGATTCGTTATAAAATAATACTATATAACGTTATACGTTATAAAATAATACCGTATAACGTTATGCGTTATAACGTAATGCTATATAACGTTATACGTTACAGAATAATAATATATATCGTTATACGTTATAAAATAAAACCGTATAACGTTATACGTTATAACGTAATACTATATAACGTTATAACGTAACACTTTATAACGTTGTACATTATATAATAATACTATATAACGTTATCACGTAACATTATAAGGAGATATACGTTATTAGGTAACACCATATAACGTTATACATTATAACGTAACACTACATAGCTTTATACGTCATAAAATAATGCTATATAACGTTATACGTTATAAAATAATACCGTGTAACGTTATACGTTATAACGTAATACTATATAACGTTATACGTTATAACGTAATACTATATAACGTTATACGTTATAACGTAATACTATATAACGTTATACGTTATAACGTAATACTATATAACGTTATAACGTAACACTATATAACGTTAAACGTTATAAAATAATACCGTATAACGTTATACGTTATCACGTAATACTATATAACGTTATAACGTAACACTATATAACGTTAAACGTTATAAAATTATACCGTATAACGTTATACGTTATAACGTAATACTATATAACGTTATAACGTAACACTATATGACGATATACGCTGTTAGGTAACACCATATAACGTTACACGTTATAACGTAATACTACATAACGTTGTACGTCATAAAATAATGCTATAAAACGTTATAATTATAAAATAATACTATATAACGTTATACGTTATAAAATAATACTATATACGTTATACGTTATAAAATAATAGCGTATAACGTTATACGTTATAACGTAATGCTATATAACGTTATACGTTATTAGGTAACACTATATAACGTTATACGTTATATAAGAATACTATATAACGTTATACGTTATAATTTAATACCGTATAACGTTAGACGTTATAACGTAATACTATATATCGTTATAACGTAACACTATAAGACGTAATACCGTATAACGTAAAATAATACCGTATAACGTTATACGTTATAACGTAATACTATATAACGTTATAACGTAACACTATATGACGATATACGTTATTAGGTAACACCATATAACGTTATGCATTATAACGTAACACTACATAGCTTTATACGTCATAAAATAATGCTATATAACGTTATACGTTATAAAGTAATACCGTGTAACGTTATACGTTATAACGTAATGCTATATAACGTTATACGTTATTAGGTAACACTACATAACGTTATACGTCATAAAATAATGCTATAAAACGTTATAATTGTAAAATAATACTATATAACGTTATACGTTATAAAATAATACTATATAACGTTATACGTTATAAAATAATACCGTATAACGTTATACGTTATAACGTAATGCTCTATAACGTTATAACGTAACACAATATAACGTTATACGTAATAAAATAATACCGTGTAACGTTATACGTTATAACGTAACACTATATAACGTTAAACGTTATAAAATAATACCGTATAACGTTATACGTTATAACGTAATACTATATAACGTTATAATGTAACACTATATGACGATATACGTTGTTAGGTAACACCATATAACGTTATACATTATAACGTAACACTACATAGCTTTATACGTCATAAAATAATGCTATATAACGTTATACGTTATAAAGTAATACCGTGTAACGTTATACGTTATAACGTAATGCTATATAACGTTATAACGTAACACAATATAACGTTATACGTAATAAAATAATACCGTATAACGTAATGCGTTATAACGTCATACTATATAACATTATAACGTATCACTTTATAACGTTATACGTTATAAAGTAATGCTATATAACGTTATACGTTACAGAATAATAATATATATCGTTATACGTTATAAAATAAAACCATATAACGTTATACGTTATAACGTAATACTATATAACGTTATAACGTAACACTATATAACGTTAAACGTTATAAAATAATACCGTATAACGTTATACGTTATCACGTAATACTATATAACGTTATAACGTAACACTATATAACGTTAAACGTTATAAAATAATACCGTATAACGTTATACGTTATAACGTAATGCTATATAACGTTATAACGTAACACAATATAACGTTATACGTAATAAAATAATACCGTATAACGTAATGCGTTATAACGTAATACTATATAACATTATAACGTATCACTTTATAACGTTATACGTTATAAAGTAATGCTATATAACGTTATAAGTTACAGAATAATAATATATATCGTTATACGTTATAAAATAAAACCGTATAATGTTATACGTTATAACGTAATACTATATAACGTTATAACGTAACACTTTATAACGTTATACATTATACAATAATACTATATAACGTTATAACGTAACACTATAAGAAGATATACGTTATTAGGTAACACCATATAACGTTATACATTATAACGTAACACTACATAGCTTTATACGTCATAAAATAATGCTATATAACGTTATACGTTATAAAGTAATACCGTGTAACGTTATACGTTATAACGTAACACTATATAACGTTAAACGTTATAAAATAATACCGTATAACGTTATACGTTATAACGTAATACTATATAACGTTATAACGTAACACTATATGACGATATACGTTGTTAGGTAACACCATATAACGTTACACGTTATAACGTAACACTACATAACGTTATACGTCATAAAATAATGCTATAAAACGTTATAATTGTAAAATAATACTATATAACGTTATGCGTTATAAAATAATACTATATAACGTTATACGTTATAAAATAATACTATAAAACGTTATACTTTATAAAGTAATACTATATAACTATATAATAATAATATACAATAATACTACAAAATAATACTATATAACGTTATACGTTATAAAATATTACTATATAACGTTATACGTTATAAAACAATACTATATAACGTTATACGTTATAAAATAATACTACATACGTTATACGTTATAAAATAATAGCGTATAACGTTATACGTTATAACGTAGTACTATATAACGTTATAACGTAACACTATATAACGTTATACATTATATAATAATACTATATAACGTTATAACGTAACACTATAAGACGATATACGATATTAGGTAACACCATATAACGTTATGCATTATAACGTAACACTACATAGCTTTATACGTCATAAAATAATGCTATATAACGTTATACGTTATAAAATAGTACCGTGTAACGTTATACGTTACAACGTAATACTATATAACGTTATAACGTAACACTATATAACGTTAAACGTTATAAAATAATACCGTATAACGTTATACGTTATAACGTAATACTATATAACGTTGTAACGTAACACTATATGACGATATACGTTGTTAGGTAACACCATATAACGTTACACGTTATAACGTAACACTACATAACGTTATACGTCATAAAATAATGCTATAAAACGTTATAATTGTAACATAATACTATATAACGTGATTCGTTATAAAATAATACTATATAACGTTATACGTTATAAAATAATACCGTATAACGTTATGCGTTATAACGTAATGCTATATAACGTTATACGTTACAGAATAATAATATATATCGTTATACGTTATAAAATAAAACCGTATAACGTTATACGTTATAACGTAATGCTATATAACGTTATAACGTAACACAATATAACGTTAAACGTTATAAAATAATACCGTATAACGTTATACGTTATAACGTAATACTATATAACGTTATAACGTAACACTATATGACGATATACGTTGTTAGGTAACACCATATAACGTTATACATTATAACGTAACACTACATAGCTTTATACGTCATAAAATAATGCTATATAACGTTATACGTTATAAAATAATACCGTGTAACGTTATACGTTATAACGTAATACTATATAACGTTATACGTTATAACGTAATACTATATAACGTTATACGTTATAACGTAATACTATATAACGTTATACGTTATAACGTAATACTATATAACGTTATACGTTATAACGTAATACTATATAACGTTATACGTTATAACGTAATACTATATAACGTTATAACGTAACACTATATAACGTTAAACGTTATAAAATAATACCGTATAACGTTATACGTTATCACGTAATACTATATAACGTTATAACGTAACACTATATAACGTTAAACGTTATAAAATTATACCGTATAACGTTATACGTTATAACGTAATACTATATAACGTTATAACGTAACACTATATGACGATATACGCTGTTAGGTAACACCATATAACGTTACACGTTATAACGTAATACTACATAACGTTGTACGTCATAAAATAATGCTATAAAACGTTATAATTATAAAATAATACTATATAACGTTATACGTTATAAAATAATACTATATACGTTATACGTTATAAAATAATAGCGTATAACGTTATACGTTATAACGTAATGCTATATAACGTTATACGTTATTAGGTAACACTATATAACGTTATACGTTATATAAGAATACTATATAACGTTATACGTTATAATTTAATACCGTATAACGTTAGACGTTATAACGTAATACTATATATCGTTATAACGTAACACTATAAGACGATATACGTTATTAGGTAACACCATATAACGTTATACATTATAACGTAACACTACATAGCTTTATACGTCATAAAATAATGCTATAAAACGTTATAATTATAAAATAATACTATATAACGTTATACGTTATAAAATAATACTATATACGTTATACGTTATAAAATAATAGCGTATAACGTTATACGTTATAACGTAATGCTATATAACGTTATACGTTATTAGGTAACACTACATAACGTTATACGTCATAAAATAATGCTATAAAACGTTATAATTGTAAAATAATACTATATAACGTTATACGTTATAAAATAATACTATATAACGTTATACGTTATAAAATAATACCGTATAACGTTATACGTTATAACGTAATGCTCTATAACGTTATAACGTAACACAATATAACGTTATACGTAATAAAATAATACCGTGTAACGTTATAGGTTATAACGTAATACTATATAACATTATAACGTAACACTATATAACGTTATACGTTATAAAATAATACTATATAACGTTATACGTTATAAAATATTACTACATAACATTATACGTTATCAAATAAGACCGTATAACGTGATACGTTATAACGAAATACTATATAACGAAATAACGTAGCACTATATAAAGTTATACCTTATAAAGTAACATTACATAACTTTATACGTTATTAGGTAACACTATATAACGTTATACGTTATAAAATAATACTATATAACGTTATGCGTTATAAAATAATACCGTATAACTTTATACGTCATAAAATAAAACCGTATAACGTCATACGTTATAACGAAATACTATATAACGCTATAACGTAACACTATATAACGTTATACGTTATATAAGAATACTATATAACGTTATAACGTAACACTTTATAACGTTATACATTATACAATAATACTATATAACGTTATAACGTGACACTATAAGAAGATATACGTTATTAGGTAACACCATATAACGTTATACATTATAACGTAACACTACATAGCTTTATACGTCATAAAATAATGCTATAAAACGTTATAATTGTAAAATAATACTATATAACGTTATACGTTATAAAATAATACTATATAACGTTATACGTTATAAAATAATACCGTATAACGTTATACGTTATAACGTAATGCTCTATAACGTTATAACGTAACACAATATAACGTTATACGTAATAAAATAATACCGTGTAACGTTATAGGTTATAACGTAATACTATATAACATTATAACGTAACACTATATAACGTTATACGTTATAAAATAATACTATATAACGTTATACGTTATAAAATATTACTACATAACATTATACGTTATCAAATAAGACCGTATAACGTGATACGTTATAACGAAATACTATATAACGAAATAACGTAGCACTATATAAAGTTATACCTTATAAAGTAACATTACATAACTTTATACGTTATTAGGTAACACTATATAACGTTATACGTTGTAAAATAATACTATATAACGTTATGCGTTATAAAATAATACCGTATAACTTTATACGTCATAAAATAAAACCGTATAACGTCATTAATTATAACGAAATACTATATAACGCTATAACGTAACACTATATAACGTTATACGTTATATAAGAATACTATATAACGTTATAACGTAACACTTTATAACGTTATACATTATACAATAATACTATATAACGTTATAACGTGACACTATAAGAAGATATACGTTATTAGGTAACACCATATAACGTTATACATTATAACGTAACACTACATAGCTTTATACGTCATAAAATAATGCTATATAACGTTATACGTTATAAAGTAATACCGTGTAACGTTATACGTTATAACGTAACACTATATAACGTTAAACGTTATAAAATAATACCGTATAACGTAATGCGTTACAACGTAATACTATATAACATTATAACATATCACTTTATAACGTTATACGTTATAAAGTCATGCTATATAACGTTATACGTTACAGAATAATAATATATATCGTTATACGTTATAAAATAAAACCGTATAATGTTATACGTTATAACGTAATACTATATAACGTTATAACGTAACACTTTATAACGTTATACATTATACAATAATACTATATAACGTTATAACGTAACACTATAAGAAGATATACGTTATTAGTTAACACCATATAACGTTATACATTATAACGTAACACTACATAGCTTTATACGTCATAAAATAATGATGTATAACGTTATACGTTATGAAGTAATACCGTGTAACGTTATACGTTATAACGTAACACTATATAACGTTAAACGTTATAAAATAATACCGTATAACGTTATACGTTATAACGTAATACTATATAACGTTATAACGTAACACTATATGACGATATACGTTGTTAGGTAACACCATATAACGTTACACGTTATAACGTAACACTACATAACGTTATACGTCATACAATAATGCTATAAAACGTTATAATTGTAAAATAATACTATATAACGTTATACGTTATAAAATAATACTATATAACGTTATACGTTATAAAATAATACTATATAACGTTATACGTTATAAAATAATACTATATAACGTTATACGTTATAAAATAATACCGTAAAACGTTATACGTTATAACGTAATGCTATATAACGTTATAACGTAACACAATATAACGTTATACGTAATAAAATAATACCGTATAACGTAATGCGTTATAACGTCATACTATATAACATTATAACGTATCACTTTATAACGTTATACGTTATAAAGTAATGCTATATAACGTTATACGTTACAGAATAATAATATATATCGTTATACGTTATAAAATAAAACCATATAATGTTATACGTTATAACGTAATACTATATAACGTTATAACGTAACACTATATAACGTTAAACGTTATAAAATAATACCGTATAACGTTATACGTTATCACGTAATACTATATAACGTTATAACGTAACACTATATAACGTTAAACGTTATAAAATAATACCGTATAACGTTATACGTTATAACGTAATACTATATAACGTTATAACGTAACACTATATGACGATATACGTTGTTAGGTAACACCATATAACGTTACACGTTATAGCGTAATACTACATAACGTTATACGTCATAAAATAATGCTATAAAACGTTATAATTATAAAATAATACTATATAACGTTATACGTTATAAAATAATACTATATAACGTTATACGTTATAAAATAATACCGTATAACGTTATACGTTATAACGTAATGCTATATAACGTTATACGTTATTAGGTAACACTATATAACGTTATACGTTGTAACGTAACACTATATAACGTTATAAGTAATAAAACAATACCGTATAGCGTTATACGTTATAACGTAATAGTATATAACATTATAAAGTAGCACTATATAACGTTATACGTTATAACGTAATGCTATATAACGTTATACGCTATAAAATAACACTATATAACGTTATACGTTATAAAGTATTACTATATAACGTTATACGTTATAGAATAATACCGTATAACGTGATACGTTATAACGAAATACTATATAACTATATAACGTAGCACTATATATCGTTATACGTTATATAAGAATACTATATAACGTTATACGTTGTAATTTAATACCGTATAACGTTAGACGTTATAACGTAATACTATATATCGTTATAATGTAACACTATAAGACGATATACGTTATTAGGTAACACCATATAACGTTGTACGTTATAACGTAATAATACATAGCGTTATACGTCATAAAATTATGCTATAAAACGTTATACTTTATAAAATAATACTATATAACTTTATACGTTATGAAATAATACTATATAACGTTATACGTTATAAAATAATACCGTATATCGTTATACGTTATAACGTAATACTATATAACATTATAACGTAACACTATATAACATCATACGTTATAACGTAACACTACATAACGTTATACGTCATAAAATAATGCTATAAAACGTTATACTTTATAAAGTAATACTATATAACTATATAATAATAATATACAATAATACTACAAAATAATACTATATAACGTTATACGTTATAAAATATTACTATATAACGTTATACGTTATAAAACAATACTATATAACGTTATACGTTATAAAATAATACTATATACGTTATACGTTATAAAATAATAGCGTATAACGTTATACGTTATAACGTAGTACTATATAACGTTATAACGTAACACTATATAACGTTATACATTATATAATAATACTATATAACGTTATAACGTAACACTATAAGACGATATACGATATTAGGTAACACCATATAACGTTATGCATTATAACGTAACACTACATAGCTTTATACGTCATAAAATAATGCTATATAACGTTATACGTTATAAAATAGTACCGTGTAACGTTATACGTTATAACGTAATACTATATAACGTTATAACGTAACACTATATAACGTTAAACGTTATAAAATAATACCGTATAACGTTATACGTTATAACGTAATACTATATAACGTTATAACGTAACACTATATGACGATATACGTTGTTAGGTAACACCATATAACGTTACACGTTATAACGTAACACTACATAACGTTATACGTCATAAAATAATGCTATAAAACGTTATAATTGTAACATAATACTATATAACGTGATTCGTTATAAAATAATACTATATAACGTTATACGTTATAAAATAATACCGTATAACGTTATGCGTTATAACGTAATGCTATATAACGTTATACGTTACAGAATAATAATATATATCGTTATACGTTATAAAATAAAACCGTATAACGTTATACGTTATAACGTAATACTATATAACGTTATAACGTAACACTTTATAACGTTGTACATTATATAATAATACTATATAACGTTATCACGTAACATTATAAGGAGATATACGTTATTAGGTAACACCATATAACGTTATACATTATAACGTAACACTACATAGCTTTATACGTCATAAAATAATGCTATATAACGTTATACGTTATAAAATAATACCGTGTAACGTTATACGTTATAACGTAATACTATATAACGTTATACGTTATAACGTAATACTATATAACGTTATACGTTATAACGTAATACTATATAACGTTATACGTTATAACGTAATACTATATAACGTTATAACGTAACACTATATAACGTTAAACGTTATAAAATAATACCGTATAACGTTATACGTTATCACGTAATACTATATAACGTTATAACGTAACACTATATAACGTTAAACGTTATAAAATTATACCGTATAACGTTATACGTTATAACGTAATACTATATAACGTTATAACGTAACACTATATGACGATATACGCTGTTAGGTAACACCATATAACGTTACACGTTATAACGTAATACTACATAACGTTGTACGTCATAAAATAATGCTATAAAACGTTATAATTATAAAATAATACTATATAACGTTATACGTTATAAAATAATACTATATACGTTATACGTTATAAAATAATAGCGTATAACGTTATACGTTATAACGTAATGCTATATAACGTTATACGTTATTAGGTAACACTATATAACGTTATACGTTATATAAGAATACTATATAACGTTATACGTTATAATTTAATACCGTATAACGTTAGACGTTATAACGTAATACTATATATCGTTATAACGTAACACTATAAGACGTAATACCGTATAACGTAAAATAATACCGTATAACGTTATACGTTATAACGTAATACTATATAACGTTATAACGTAACACTATATGACGATATACGTTATTAGGTAACACCATATAACGTTATGCATTATAACGTAACACTACATAGCTTTATACGTCATAAAATAATGCTATATAACGTTATACGTTATAAAGTAATACCGTGTAACGTTATACGTTATAACGTAATGCTATATAACGTTATACGTTATTAGGTAACACTACATAACGTTATACGTCATAAAATAATGCTATAAAACGTTATAATTGTAAAATAATACTATATAACGTTATACGTTATAAAATAATACTATATAACGTTATACGTTATAAAATAATACCGTATAACGTTATACGTTATAACGTAATGCTCTATAACGTTATAACGTAACACAATATAACGTTATACGTAATAAAATAATACCGTGTAACGTTATACGTTATAACGTAACACTATATAACGTTAAACGTTATAAAATAATACCGTATAACGTTATACGTTATAACGTAATACTATATAACGTTATAACGTAACACTATATGACGATATACGTTGTTAGGTAACACCATATAACGTTATACATTATAACGTAACACTACATAGCTTTATACGTCATAAAATAATGCTATATAACGTTATACGTTATAAAGTAATACCGTGTAACGTTATACGTTATAACGTAATGCTATATAACGTTATAACGTAACACAATATAACGTTATACGTAATAAAATAATACCGTATAACGTAATGCGTTATAACGTCATACTATATAACATTATAACGTATCACTTTATAACGTTATACGTTATAAAGTAATGCTATATAACGTTATACGTTACAGAATAATAATATATATCGTTATACGTTATAAAATAAAACCATATAACGTTATACGTTATAACGTAATACTATATAACGTTATAACGTAACACTATATAACGTTAAACGTTATAAAATAATACCGTATAACGTTATACGTTATCACGTAATACTATATAACGTTATAACGTAACACTATATAACGTTAAACGTTATAAAATAATACCGTATAACGTTATACGTTATAACGTAATGCTATATAACGTTATAACGTAACACAATATAACGTTATACGTAATAAAATAATACCGTATAACGTAATGCGTTATAACGTAATACTATATAACATTATAACGTATCACTTTATAACGTTATACGTTATAAAGTATTGCTATATAACGTTATAAGTTACAGAATAATAATATATATCGTTATACGTTATAAAATAAAACCGTATAATGTTATACGTTATAACGTAATACTATATAACGTTATAACGTAACACTTTATAACGTTATACATTATACAATAATACTATATAACGTTATAACGTAACACTATAAGAAGATATACGTTATTAGGTAACACCATATAACGTTATACATTATAACGTAACACTACATAGCTTTATACGTCATAAAATAATGCTATATAACGTTATACGTTATAAAGTAATACCGTGTAACGTTATACGTTATAACGTAACACTATATAACGTTAAACGTTATAAAATAATACCGTATAACGTTATACGTTATAACGTAATACTATATAACGTTATAACGTAACACTATATGACGATATACGTTGTTAGGTAACACCATATAACGTTACACGTTATAACGTAACACTACATAACGTTATACGTCATAAAATAATGCTATAAAACGTTATAATTGTAAAATAATACTATATAACGTTATGCGTTATAAAATAATACTATATAACGTTATACGTTATAAAATAATACTATATAACGTTATACGTTATAAAATAATACCGTAAAACGTTATACGTTATAACGTAATGCTATATAACGTTATAACGTAACACAATATAACGTTATACGTAATAAAATAATACCGTATAACGTAATGCGTTATAACGTCATACTATATAACATTATAACGTATCACTATATAACGTTAAACGTTATAAAATAATACCGTATAACGTTATACGTTATAACGTAATGCTATATAACGTTATAACGTAACACAATATAACGTTATACGTAATAAAATAATACCGTATAACGTAATGCGTTATAACGTAATACTATATAACATTATAACGTATCACTTTATAACGTTATACGTTATAAAGTAATGCTATATAACGTTATACGTTACAGAATAATAATATATATCGTTATACGTTATAAAATAAAACCGTATAATGTTATACGTTATAACGTAATACTATATAACGTTATAACGTAACACTTTATAACGTTATACATTATACAATAATACTATATAACGTTATAACGTAACACTATAAGAAGATATACGTTATTAGGTAACACCATATAACGTTATACATTATAACGTAACACTACATAGCTTTATACGTCATAAAATAATGCTATATAACGTTATACCTGATAAAGTAATACCGTGTAACGTTATACGTTATAACGTAACACTATATAACGTTAAACGTTATAAAATAATACCGTATAACGTTATACGTTATAACGTAATACTATATAACGTTATAACGTAACACTATATGACGATATACGTTGTTAGGTAACACCATATAACGTTACACGTTATAACGTAACACTACATAACGTTATACGTCATAAAATAATGCTATAAAACGTTGTAATTGTAAAATAATACTATATAACGTTATACGTTATAAAATAATACTATATAACGTTATACGTTATAAAATAATACCGTATAACGTTATACGTTATAACGTAATGCTATATAACGTTATAACGTAACACAATATAACGTTATACGTAATAAAATAATACCGTATAACGTAATGCGTTATAACGTCATACTATATAACATTATAACGTATCACTTTATAACGTTATACGTTATAAAGTAATGCTATATAACGTTATACGTTATAAAATAATACTATATAACGTTATACGTTATAAAATAATACCGTATAACGTTATACGTTATAACGTAATGCTATATAACGTTATAACGTAACACAATATAACGTTATACGTAATAAAATAATACCGTGTAACGTTATACGTTATAACGTAACACTATATAACGTTAAACGTTATAAAATAATACCGTATAACGTTATACGTTATAACGTAATACTATATAACGTTATAACGTAACACTATATGACGATATACGTTGTTAGGTAACACCATATAACGTTATACATTATAACGTAACACTACATAGCTTTATACGTCATAAAATAATGCTATATAACGTTATACGTTATAAAGTAATACCGTGTAACGTTATACGTTATAACGTAACACTATATAACGTTAAACGTTATAAAATAATACCGTATAACGTTATACGTTATAACGTAATACTATATAACGTTATGACGTAACACTATATGACGATATACGTTGTTAGGTAACACCATATAACGTTACACGTTATAACGTAACACTACATAACGTTATACGTCATAAAATAATGCTATAAAACGTTATAATTGTAAAATAATACTATATAACGTTATACGTTATAAAATAATACTATATAACGTTATACGTTATAAAATAATACCGTATAACGTTATACGTTATAACGTAATGCTATATAACGTTATAACGTAACACAATATAACGTTATACGTAATAAAATAATACCGTGTAACGTTATACGTTATAACGTAACACTATATAACGTTAAACGTTATAAAATAATACCGTATAACGTTATACGTTATAACGTAATACTATATAACGTTATAACGTAACACTATATGACGATATACGTTGTTAGGTAACACCATATAACGTTATACATTATAACGTAACACTACATAGCTTTATACGTCATAAAATAATGCTATATAACGTTATATGTTATAAAATAATACCGTATAACGTTATACGTTATAACGTAAC
Source organism: Bombus dahlbomii (assembly GCA_037178635.1). Taxonomy (NCBI): domain Eukaryota; kingdom Metazoa; phylum Arthropoda; class Insecta; order Hymenoptera; family Apidae; genus Bombus; species Bombus dahlbomii. The sequence goes on from CM074117.1 coordinate 1,386,499, forward strand.
ACTATATAACGTTAAACGTTATAAAATAATACCGTATAACGTTATACGTTATCACGTAATACTATATAACGTTATAACGTAAGACTATATAACGTTATACGTAATAAAATAATACCGTATAATGTTATACGTTATAACGTAATACTATATAACGTTATAACGTAACACTTTATAACGTTATACATTATACAATAATACTATATAACGTTATAACGTAACACTATAAGAAGATATACGTTATTAGGTAACACCATATAACGTTATACATTATAACGTAACACTACATAGCTTTATACGTCATAAAATAATGCTATATAACGTTATACGTTATAAAGTAATACCGTGTAACGTTATACGTTATAACGTAACACTATATAACGTTAAACGTTATAAAATAATACCGTATAACGTTGTACGTTATAACGTAATACTATATAACGTTATAACGTAACACTATATGACGATATACGTTGTTAGGTAACACCATATAACGTTACACGTTATAACGTAACACTACATAACGTTATACGTCATAAAATAATGCTATAAAACGTTATAATTGTAAAATAATACTATATAACGTTATACGTTATAAAATAATACTATATAACGTTATACGTTATAAAATAATACTATATAACGTTATACGTTATAAAATAATACCGTAAAACGTTATACGTTATAACGTAATGCTATATAACGTTATAACGTAACACAATATAACGTTATACGTAATAAAATAATACCGTATAACGTAATGCGTTATAACGTCATACTATATAACATTATAACGTATCACTTTATAACGTTATACGTTATAAAGTAATGCTATATAACGTTATACGTTACAGAATAATAATATATATCGTTATACGTTATAAAATAAAACCATATAACGTTATACGTTATAACGTAATACTATATAACGTTATAACGTAACACTATATAACGTTAAACGTTATAAAATAATACCGTATAACGTTATACGTTATCACGTAATACTATATAACGTTATAACGTAACACTATATAACGTTAAACGTTATAAAATTATACCGTATAACGTTATACGTTATAACGTAATACTATATAACGTTATAACGTAACACTATATGACGATATACGTTGTTAGGTAACACCATATAACGTTACACGTTATACCGTAATACTACATAACGTTGTACGTCATAAAATAATGCTATAAAACGTTATAATTATAAAATAATACTATATAACGTTATACGTTATAAAATAATACTATATAACGTTATACGTTATAATATAATAGCGTATAACGTTATACGTTATAACGTAATGCTATATAACGTTATACGTTATTAGGTAACACTATATAACGTTATACGTTATATAAGAATACTATATAACGTTATACGTTATAATTTAATACGGTATAACGTTAGACGTTATAACGTAATACTATATATCGTTATAACGTAACACTATAAGACGATATACGTTATTAGGTAACACCATATATCGTTATGCATTATAACGTAACACTACATAGCTTTATACGTCATAAAATAATGCTATATAACGTTATACGTTATAAAGTAATACCGTGTAACGTTATACGTTATAACGTAATACTGTATAACGTTATAACGTAACACTATATAACGTTAAACGTTATAAAATAATACCGTATAACGTTACACGTTATAACGTAATACTATATAACGTTAAACGTTCTAAAATAATACCGTATAACGTTAGACGTTATAACGTAATACTATATATCCTTATAACGTAACACTATAAGACGATATACGTTATTAGGTAACACCATATAACGTTATGCATTATAACGTAACACTACATAGCTTTATACGTCATAAAATAATGCTATATAACGTTATACGTTATAAAGTAATACCGTGTAACGTTATACGTTATAACGTAATACTGTATAACGTTATAACGTAACACTACATAACGTTATACGTCATAAAATAATGCTATAAAACGTTGTAATTGTAAAATAATACTATATAACGTTATACGTTATAAAATAATACTATATAACGTTATACGTTATAAAATAATACCGTATAACGTTATACGTTATAACGTAATGCTATATAACGTTATAACGTAACACAATATAACGTTATACGTAATAAAATAATACCGTGTAACGTTATACGTTATAACGCAACACTATATAACGTTAAACGTTATAAAATAATACCGTATAACGTTATACGTTATAACGTAATACTATATAACGTTATAACGTAACACTATATGACGATATACGTTGTTAGGTAACACCATATAACCTTATACATTATAACGTAACACTACATAGCTTTATACGTCATAAAATAATGCTATATAACGTTATACGTTATAAAGTAATACCGTGTAACGTTATACGTTATAACGTAATGCTATATAACGTTATACGTTATTAGGTAACACTACATAACGTTATACGTCATAAAATAATGCTATAAAACGTTATAATTGTAAAATAATACTATATAACGTTATACGTTATAAAATAATACTATATAACGTTATACGTTATAAAATAATACCGTATAACGTTATACGTTATAACGTAATGCTATATAACGTTATAACGTAACACAATATAACGTTATACGTAATAAAATAATACCGTGTAACGTTATACGTTATGACGTAACACTATATAACGTTAAACGTTATAAAATAATACCGTATAACGTTATACGGTATAACGTAATACTATATAACGTTATAACGTAACACTATATGACGATATACGTTGTTAGGTAACACCATATAACGTTACACATTATAACGTAACACTACATAACGTTATACGTCATAAAATAATGCTATGAAACGTTATAATTGTAAAATAATACTATATAACGTTATACGTTATAAAATAATACTATATAACGTTATACGTTATAAAATAATACCGTATAACGTTATACGTTATAACGTAATGCTATATAACGTTATAACGTAACACAATATAACGTTATACGTAATAAAATAATACCGTATAACGTAATGCGTTATAACGTCATACTATATAACATTATAACGTATCACTTTATAACGTTATACGTTATAAAGTAATGCTATATAACGTTATACGTTACAGAATAATAATATATATCGTTATACGTTATAAAATAAAACCATATAACGTTATACGTTATAACGTAATACTATATAACGTTATAACGTAACACTATATAACGTTAAACGTTATAAAATAATACCGTATAACGTTATACGTTATCACGTAATACTATATAACGTTATAACGTAACACTATATAACGTTAAACGTTATAAAATAATACCGTATAACGTTATACGTTATAACGTAATGCTATATAACGTTATAACGTAACACAATATAACGTTATACGTAATAAAATAATACCGTACAACGTAATGCGTTATAACGTAATACTATATAACATTATAACGTATCACTTTATAACGTTATACGTTATAAAGTAATGCTATATAACGTTATACGTTACAGAATAATAATATATATCGTTATACGTTATAAAATAAAACCGTATAATGTTATACGTTATAACGTAATACTATATAACGTTATAACGTAACACTTTATAACGTTATACATTATACAATAATACTATATAACGTTATAACGTAACACTATAAGAAGATATACGTTATTAGGTAACACCATATAACGTTATACATTATAACGTAACACTACATAGCTTTATACGTCATAAAATAATGCTATATAACGTTATACGTTATAAAGTAATACCGTGTAACGTTATACGTTATAACGTAACACTATATAACGTTAAACGTTATAAAATAATACCGTATAACGTTATACGTTATAACGTAATACTATATAACGTTATAACGTAACACTATATGACGATATACGTTGTTAGGTAACACCATATAACGTTACACGTTATAACGTAACACTACATAACGTTATACGTCATAAAATAATGCTATAAAACGTTATAATTGTAAAATAATACTATATAACGTTATACGTTATAAAATAATACTATATAACGTTATACGTTATAAAATAATACTATATAACGTTATACGTTATAAAATAATACCGTAAAACGTTATACGTTATAACGTAATGCTATATAACGTTATAACGTAACACAATATAACGTTATACGTAATAAAATAATACCGTATAACGTAATGCGTTATAACGTCATACTATATAACATTATAACGTATCACTTTATAACGTTATACGTTATAAAGTAATGCTATATAACGTTATACGTTACAGAATAATAATATATATCGTTATACGTTATAAAATAAAACCATATAACGTTATACGTTATAACGTAATACTATATAACGTTATAACGTAACACTATATAACGTTAAACGTTATAAAATAATACCGTATAACGTTATACGTTATCACGTAATACTATATAACGTTATAACGTAACACTATATAACGTTAAACGTTATAAAATTATACCGTATAACGTTATACGTTATAACGTAATACTATATAACGTTATAACGTAACACTATATGACGATATACGTTGTTAGGTAACACCATATAACGTTACACGTTATACCGTAATACTACATAACGTTGTACGTCATAAAATAATGCTATAAAACGTTATAATTATAAAATAATACTATATAACGTTATACGTTATAAAATAATACTATATAACGTTATACGTTATAATATAATAGCGTATAACGTTATACGTTATAACGTAATGCTATATAACGTTATACGTTATTAGGTAACACTATATAACGTTATACGTTATATAAGAATACTATATAACGTTATACGTTATAATTTAATACGGTATAACGTTAGACGTTATAACGTAATACTATATATCGTTATAACGTAACACTATAAGACGATATACGTTATTAGGTAACACCATATATCGTTATGCATTATAACGTAACACTACATAGCTTTATACGTCATAAAATAATGCTATATAACGTTATACGTTATAAAGTAATACCGTGTAACGTTATACGTTATAACGTAATACTGTATAACGTTATAACGTAACACTATATAACGTTAAACGTTATAAAATAATACCGTATAACGTTACACGTTATAACGTAATACTATATAACGTTAAACGTTCTAAAATAATACCGTATAACGTTAGACGTTATAACGTAATACTATATATCCTTATAACGTAACACTATAAGACGATATACGTTATTAGGTAACACCATATAACGTTATGCATTATAACGTAACACTACATAGCTTTATACGTCATAAAATAATGCTATATAACGTTATACGTTATAAAGTAATACCGTGTAACGTTATACGTTATAACGTAATACTGTATAACGTTATAACGTAACACTACATAACGTTATACGTCATAAAATAATGCTATAAAACGTTATAATTGTAAAATAATACTATATAACGTTATACGTTATAAAATAATACTATATAACGTTATACGTTATAAAATAATACCGTATAACGTTATACGTTATAACGTAATGCTATATAACGTTATAACGTAACACAATATAACGTTATACGTAATAAAATAATACCGTGTAACGTTATACGTTATAACGTAACACTATATAACGTTAAACGTTATAAAATAATACCGTATAACGTTATACGTTATAACGTAATACTATATAACGTTATAACGTAACACTATATGACGATATACGTTGTTAGGTAACACCATATAACCTTATACATTATAACGTAACACTACATAGCTTTATACGTCATAAAATAATGCTATATAACGTTATACGTTATAAAGTAATACCGTGTAACGTTATACGTTATAACGTAATGCTATATAACGTTATACGTTATTAGGTAACACTACATAACATTATACGTCATAAAATAATGCTATAAAACGTTATAATTGTAAAATAATACTATATAACGTTATACGTTATAAAATAATACTATATAACGTTATACGTTATAAAATAATACCGTATAACGTTATACGTTATAACGTAATGCTATATAACGTTATAACGTAACACAATATAACGTTATACGTAATAAAATAATACCGTGTAACGTTATACGTTATAACGTAACACTATATAACGTTAAACGTTATAAAATAATACCGTATAACGTTATACGTTATAACGTAATACTATATAACGTTATAACGTAACACTATATGACGATATACGTTGTTAGGTAACACCATATAACGTTACACATTATAACGTAACACTACATAACGTTATACGTCATAAAATAATGCTATGAAACGTTATAATTGTAAAATAATACTATATAACGTTATACGTTATAAAATAATACTATATAACGTTATACGTTATAAAATAATACCGTATAACGTTATACGTTATAACGTAATGCTATATAACGTTATAACGTAACACAATATAACGTTATACGTAATAAAATAATACCGTATAACGTAATGCGTTATAACGTCATACTATATAACATTATAACGTATCACTTTATAACGTTATACGTTATAAAGTAATGCTATATAACGTTATACGTTACAGAATAATAATATATATCGTTATACGTTATAAAATAAAACCATATAACGTTATACGTTATAACGTAATACTATATAACGTTATAACGTAACACTATATAACGTTAAACGTTATAAAATAATACCGTATAACGTTATACGTTATCACGTAATACTATATAACGTTATAACGTAACACTATATAACGTTAAACGTTATAAAATAATACCGTATAACGTTATACGTTATAACGTAATGCTATATAACGTTATAACGTAACACAATATAACGTTATACGTAATAAAATAATACCGTACAACGTAATGCGTTATAACGTAATACTATATAACATTATAACGTATCACTTTATAACGTTATACGTTATAAAGTAATGCTATATAACGTTATACGTTACAGAATAATAATATATATCGTTATACGTTATAAAATAAAACCGTATAATGTTATACGTTATAACGTAATACTATATAACGTTATAACGTAACACTTTATAACGTTATACATTATACAATAATACTATATAACGTTATAACGTAACACTATAAGAAGATATACGTTATTAGGTAACACCATATAACGTTATACATTATAACGTAACACTACATAGCTTTATACGTCATAAAATAATGCTATATAACGTTATACGTTATAAAGTAATACCGTGTAACGTTATACGTTATAACGTAACACTATATAACGTTAAACGTTATAAAATAATACCGTATAACGTTATACGTTATAACGTAATACTATATAACGTTATAACGTAACACTATATGACGATATACGTTGTTAGGTAACACCATATAACGTTACACGTTATAACGTAACACTACATAACGTTATACGTCATAAAATAATGCTATAAAACGTTATAATTGTAAAATAATACTATATAACGTTATACGTTATAAAATAATACTATATAACGTTATACGTTATAAAATAATACTATATAACGTTATACGTTATAAAATAATACCGTAAAACGTTATACGTTATAACGTAATGCTATATAACGTTATAACGTAACACAATATAACGTTATACGTAATAAAATAATACCGTATGACGCAATGCGTTATAACGTCATACTATATAACATTATAACGTATCACTTTATAACGTAATACGTTATAAAGTAATGCTATATATCGTTATACGTTACAGAATAATCATATATATCGTTACACGTTATAAAATAAAACCATATAACGTTATACGTTATAGCGTAATACTATATAACGTTATAACGTAACACTATATAACGTTAAACGTTATAAAATAATACCGTATAACGTTATACGTTATCACGTAATACTATATAACGTTATAACGTAACACTATATAACGTTAAACGTTATAAAATTATACCGTATAACGTTATACGTTATAACGTAATACTATATAACGTTATAACGTAACACTATATGACGATATACGTTGTTAGGTAACACCATATAACGTTACACGTTATAACGTAATACTACATAACGTTGTACGTCATAAAATAATGCTATAAAACGTTATAATTATAAAATAATACTATATAACGTTATACGTTATTAGGTAACACTATATAACGTTATGCATTATAACGTAACACTACATAGCTTTATACGTCATAAAGTAATGCTATATAACGTTATACGTTATAAAGTAATACCGTGTAACGTTATACGTTATAACGTAATACTGTATAACGTTATAACGTAACACTACATAACGTTATACGTCATAAAATAATGCTATAAAACGTTATAATTGTAAAATAATACTATATAACGTTATACGTTATAAAATAATACTATATAACGTTATACGTTATAAAATAATACCGTATAACGTTATACGTTATAACGTAATGCTATATAACGTTATAACGTAACACAATATAACGTTATACGTAATAAAATAATACCGTGTAACGTTATACGTTATAACGTAACACTATATAACGTTAAACGTTATAAAATAATACCGTATAACGTTATACGTTATAACGTAATACTATATAACGTTATAACGTAACACTATATGACGATATACGTTGTTAGGTAACACCATATAACCTTATACATTATAACGTAACACTACATAGCTTTATACGTCATAAAATAATGCTATATAACGTTATACGTTATAAAGTAATACCGTGTAACGTTATACGTTATAACGTAATGCTATATAACGTTATACGTTATTAGGTAACACTACATAACGTTATACGTCATAAAATAATGCTATAAAACGTTATAATTGTAAAATAATACTATATAACGTTATACGTTATAAAATAATACTATATAACGTTATACGTTATAAAATAATACCGTATAACGTTATACGTTATAACGTAATGCTATATAACGTTATAACGTAACACAATATAACGTTATACGTAATAAAATAATACCGTGTAACGTTATACGTTATAACGTAACACTATATAACGTTAAACGTTATAAAATAATACCGTATAACGTTATACGTTATCACGTAATACTATATAACGTTATAACGTAACACTATATAACGTTAAACGTTATAAAATAATACCGTATAACGTTATACGTTATAACGTAATGCTATATAACGTTATAACGTAACACAATATAACGTTATACGTAATAAAATAATACCGTACAACGTAATGCGTTATAACGTAATACTATATAACATTATAACGTATCACTTTATAACGTTATACGTTATAAAGTAATGCTATATAACGTTATACGTTACAGAATAATAATATATATCGTTATACGTTATAAAATAAAACCGTATAATGTTATACGTTATAACGTAATACTATATAACGTTATAACGTAACACTTTATAACGTTATACATTATACAATAATACTATATAACGTTATAACGTAACACTATAAGAAGATATACGTTATTAGGTAACACCATATAACGTTATACATTATAACGTAACACTACATAGCTCTATACGTCATAAAATAATGCTATATAACGTTATACGTTATAAAGTAATACCGTGTAACGTTATACGTTATAACGTAACACTATATAACGTTAAACGTTATAAAATAATACCGTATAACGTTATACGTTATAACGTAATACTATATAACGTTATAACGTAACACTATATGACGATATACGTTGTTAGGTAACACCATATAACGTTACACGTTATAACGTAACACTACATAACGTTATACGTCATAAAATAATGCTATAAAACGTTATAATTGTAAAATAATACTATATAACGTTATACGTTATAAAATAATACTATATAACGTTATACGTTATAAAATAATACTATATAACGTTATACGTTATAAAATAATACCGTAAAACGTTATACGTTATAACGTAATGCTATATAACGTTATAACGTAACACAATATAACGTTATACGTAATAAAATAATACCGTATGACGCAATGCGTTATAACGTCATACTATATAACATTATAACGTATCACTTTATAACGTAATACGTTATAAAGTAATGCTATATATCGTTATACGTTACAGAATAATAATATATATCGTTACACGTTATAAAATAAAACCATATAACGTTATACGTTATAGCGTAATACTATATAACGTTATAACGTAACACTATATAACGTTAAACGTTATAAAATAATACCGTATAACGTTATACGTTATCACGTAATACTATATAACGTTATAACGTAACACTATATAACGTTAAACGTTATAAAATTATACCGTATAACGTTATACGTTATAACGTAATACTATATAACGTTATAACGTAACACTATATGACGATATACGTTGTTAGGTAACACCATATAACGTTACACGTTATAACGTAATACTACATAACGTTGTACGTCATAAAATAATGCTATAAAACGTTATAATTATAAAATAATACTATATAACGTTATACGTTATTAGGTAACACTATATAACGTTATGCATTATAACGTAACACTGCATAGCTTTATACGTCATAAAGTAATGCTATATAACGTTATACGTTATAAAGTAATACCGTGTAACGTTATACGTTATAACGTAATACTGTATAACGTTATAACGTAACACTACATAACGTTATACGTCATAAAATAATGCTATAAAACGTTATAATTGTAAAATAATACTATATAACGTTATACGTTATAAAATAATACTATATAACGTTATACGTTATAAAATAATACCGTATAACGTTATACGTTATAACGTAATGCTATATAACGTTATAACGTAACACAATATAACGTTATACGTAATAAAATAATACCGTGTAACGTTATACGTTATAACGTAACACTATATAACGTTAAACGTTATAAAATAATACCGTATAACGTTATACGTTATAACGTAATACTATATAACGTTATAACGTAACACTATATGACGATATACGTTGTTAGGTAACACCATATAACCTTATACATTATAACGTAACACTACATAGCTTTATACGTCATAAAATAATGCTATATAACGTTATACGTTATAAAGTAATACCGTGTAACGTTATACGTTATAAAATAATACTATATAACGTTATACGTTATAAAATAATACCGTATAACGTTATACGTTATAACGTAATGCTATATAACGTTATAACGTAACACAATATAACGTTATACGTAATAAAATAATACCGTGTAACGTTATACGTTATAACGTAACACTATATAACGTTAAACGTTATAAAATAATACCGTATAACGTTATACGTTATAACGTAATACTATATAACGTTATAACGTAACACTATATGACGATATACGTTGTTAGGTAACACCATATAACGTTACACATTATAACGTAACACTACATAACGTTATACGTCATAAAATAATGCTATGAAACGTTATAATTGTAAAATAATACTATACAACGTTATACGTTATAAAATAATACTATATAACGTTATACGTTATAAAATAATACCGTATAACGTTATACGTTATAACGTAATGCTATATAACGTTATAACGTAACACAATATAACGTTATACGTAATAAAATAATACCGTATAACGTAATGCGTTATAACGTCATACTATATAACATTATAACGTATCACTTTATAACGATATACGTTATAAAGTAATGCTATATAACGTTATACGTTACAGAATAATAATATATATCGTTATACGTTATAAAATAAAACCATATAACGTTATACGTTATAACGTAATACTATATAACGTTATAACGTAACACTATATAACGTTAAACGTTATAAAATAATACCGTATAACGTTATACGTTATCACGTAATACTATATAACGTTATAACGTAACACTATATAACGTTAAACGTTATAAAATAATACCGTATAACGTTATACGTTATAACGTAATGCTATATAACGTTATAACGTAACACAATATAACGTTATACGTAATAAAATAATACCGTACAACGTAATGCGTTATAACGTAATACTATATAACATTATAACGTATCACTTTATAACGTTATACGTTATAAAGTAATGCTATATAACGTTATACGTTACAGAATAATAATATATATCGTTATACGTTATAAAATAAAACCGTATAATGTTATACGTTATAACGTAATACTATATAACGTTATAACGTAACACTTTATAACGTTATACATTATACAATAATACTATATAACGTTATAACGTAACACTATAAGAAGATATACGTTATTAGGTAACACCATATAACGTTATACATTATAACGTAACACTACATAGCTTTATACGTCATAAAATAATGCTATATAACGTTATACGTTATAAAGTAATACCGTGTAACGTTATACGTTATAACGTAACACTATATAACGTTAAACGTTATAAAATAATACCGTATAACGTAATACTATATAACGTTATAACGTAACACTATATGACGATATACGTTGTTAGGTAACACCATATAACGTTACACGTTATAACGTAACACTACATAACGTTATACGTCATAAAATAATGCTATAAAACGTTATAATTGTAAAATAATACTATATAACGTTATACGTTATAAAATAATACTATATAACGTTATACGTTATAAAATAATACTATATAACGTTATACGTTATAAAATAATACCGTAAAACGTTATACGTTATAACGTAATGCTATATAACGTTATAACGTAACACAATATAACGTTATACGTAATAAAATAATACCGTATAACGCAATGCGTTATAACGTCATACTATATAACATTATAACGTATCACTTTATAACGTAATACGTTATAAAGTAATGCTATATATCGTTATACGTTACAGAATAATAATATATATCGTTACACGTTATAAAATAAAACCATATAACGTTATACGTTATAGCGTAATACTATATAACGTTATAACGTAACACTATATAACGTTAAACGTTATAAAATAATACCGTATAACGTTATACGTTATCACGTAATACTATATAACGTTATAACGTAACACTATATAACGTTAAACGTTATAAAATTATACCGTATAACGTTATACGTTATAACGTAATACTATATAACGTTATAACGTAACACTATATGACGATATACGTTGTTAGGTAACACCATATAACGTTACACGTTATAACGTAATACTACATAACGTTGTACGTCATAAAATAATGCTATAAAACGTTATAATTATAAAATAATACTATATAACGTTATACGTTATTAGGTAACACTATATAACGTTATGCATTATAACGTAACACTACATAGCTTTATACGTCATAAAGTAATGCTATATAACGTTATACGTTATAAAGTAATACCGTGTAACGTTATACGTTATAACGTAATACTGTATAACGTTATAACGTAACACTACATAACGTTATACGTCATAAAATAATGCTATAAAACGTTATAATTGTAAAATAATACTATATAACGTTATACGTTATAAAATAATACTATATAACGTTATACGTTATAAAATAATACCGTATAACGTTATACGTTATAACGTAATGCTATATAACGTTATAACGTAACACAATATAACGTTATACGTAATAAAATAATACCGTGTAACGTTATACGTTATAACGTAACACTATATAACGTTAAACGTTATAAAATAATACCGTATAACGTTATACGTTATAACGTAATACTATATAACGTTATAACGTAACACTATATGACGATATACGTTGTTAGGTAACACCATATAACCTTATACATTATAACGTAACACTACATAGCTTTATACGTCATAAAATAATGCTATATAACGTTATACGTTATAAAGTAATACCGTGTAACGTTATACGTTATAACGTAATGCTATATAACGTTATACGTTATTAGGTAACACTACATAACGTTATACGTCATAAAATAATGCTATAAAACGTTATAATTGTAAAATAATACTATATAACGTTATACGTTATAAAATAATACTATATAACGTTATACGTTACAAAATAATACCGTATAACGTTATACGTTATAACGTAATGCTATATAACGTTATAACGTAACACAATATAACGTTATACGTAATAAAATAATACCGTGTAACGTTATACGTTATAACGTAACACTATATAACGTTAAACGTTATAAAATAATACCGTATAACGTTATACGTTATCACGTAATACTATATAACGTTATAACGTAACACTATATAACGTTAAACGTTATAAAATAATACCGTATAACGTTATACGTTATAACGTAATGCTATATAACGTTATAACGTAACACAATATAACGTTATACGTAATAAAATAATACCGTACAACGTAATGCGTTATAACGTAATACTATATAACATTATAACGTATCACTTTATAACGTTATACGTTATAAAGTAATGCTATATAACGTTATACGTTACAGAATAATAATATATATCGTTATACGTTATAAAATAAAACCGTATAATGTTATACGTTATAACGTAATACTATATAACGTTATAACGTAACACTTTATAACGTTATACATTATACAATAATACTATATAACGTTATAACGTAACACTATAAGAAGATATACGTTATTAGGTAACACCATATAACGTTATACATTATAACGTAACACTACATAGCTCTATACGTCATAAAATAATGCTATATAACGTTATACGTTATAAAGTAATACCGTGTAACGTTATACGTTATAACGTAACACTATATAACGTTAAACGTTATAAAATAATACCGTATAACGTTATACGTTATAACGTAATACTATATAACGTTATAACGTAACACTATATGACGATATACGTTGTTAGGTAACACCATATAACGTTACACGTTATAACGTAACACTACATAACGTTATACGTCATAAAATAATGCTATAAAACGTTATAATTGTAAAATAATACTATATAACGTTATACGTTATAAAATAATACTATATAACGTTATACGTTATAAAATAATACTATATAACGTTATACGTTATAAAATAATACCGTAAAACGTTATACGTTATAACGTAATGCTATATAACGTTATAACGTAACACAATATAACGTTATACGTAATAAAATAATACCGTATGACGCAATGCGTTATAACGTCATACTATATAACATTATAACGTATCACTTTATAACGTAATACGTTATAAAGTAATGCTATATATCGTTATACGTTACAGAATAATAATATATATCGTTACACGTTATAAAATAAAACCATATAACGTTATACGTTATAGCGTAATACTATATAACGTTATAACGTAACACTATATAACGTTAAACGTTATAAAATAATACCGTATAACGTTATACGTTATCACGTAATACTATATAACGTTATAACGTAACACTATATAACGTTAAACGTTATAAAATTATACCGTATAACGTTATACGTTATAACGTAATACTATATAACGTTATAACGTAACACTATATGACGATATACGTTGTTAGGTAACACCATATAACGTTACACGTTATAACGTAATACTACATAACGTTGTACGTCATAAAATAATGCTATAAAACGTTATAATTATAAAATAATACTATATAACGTTATACGTTATTAGGTAACACTATATAACGTTATGCATTATAACGTAACACTGCATAGCTTTATACGTCATAAAGTAATGCTATATAACGTTATACGTTATAAAGTAATACCGTGTAACGTTATACGTTATAACGTAATACTGTATAACGTTATAACGTAACACTACATAACGTTATACGTCATAAAATAATGCTATAAAACGTTATAATTGTAAAATAATACTATATAACGTTATACGTTATAAAATAATACTATATAACGTTATACGTTATAAAATAATACCGTATAACGTTATACGTTATAACGTAATGCTATATAACGTTATAACGTAACACAATATAACGTTATACGTAATAAAATAATACCGTGTAACGTTATACGTTATAACGTAACACTATATAACGTTAAACGTTATAAAATAATACCGTATAACGTTATACGTTATAACGTAATACTATATAACGTTATAACGTAACACTATATGACGATATACGTTGTTAGGTAACACCATATAACCTTATACATTATAACGTAACACTACATAGCTTTATACGTCATAAAATAATGCTATATAACGTTATACGTTATAAAGTAATACCGTGTAACGTTATACGTTATAAAATAATACTATATAACGTTATACGTTATAAAATAATACCGTATAACGTTATACGTTATAACGTAATGCTATATAACGTTATAACGTAACACAATATAACGTTATACGTAATAAAATAATACCGTGTAACGTTATACGTTATAACGTAACACTATATAACGTTAAACGTTATAAAATAATACCGTATAACGTTATACGTTATAACGTAATACTATATAACGTTATAACGTAACACTATATGACGATATACGTTGTTAGGTAACACCATATAACGTTACACATTATAACGTAACACTACATAACGTTATACGTCATAAAATAATGCTATGAAACGTTATAATTGTAAAATAATACTATACAACGTTATACGTTATAAAATAATACTATATAACGTTATACGTTATAAAATAATACCGTATAACGTTATACGTTATAACGTAATGCTATATAACGTTATAACGTAACACAATATAACGTTATACGTAATAAAATAATACCGTATAACGTAATGCGTTATAACGTCATACTATATAACATTATAACGTATCACTTTATAACGATATACGTTATAAAGTAATGCTATATAACGTTATACGTTACAGAATAATAATATATATCGTTATACGTTATAAAATAAAACCATATAACGTTATACGTTATAACGTAATACTATATAACGTTATAACGTAACACTATATAACGTTAAACGTTATAAAATAATACCGTATAACGTTATACGTTATCACGTAATACTATATAACGTTATAACGTAACACTATATAACGTTAAACGTTATAAAATAATACCGTATAACGTTATACGTTATAACGTAATGCTATATAACGTTATAACGTAACACAATATAACGTTATACGTAATAAAATAATACCGTACAACGTAATGCGTTATAACGTAATACTATATAACATTATAACGTATCACTTTATAACGTTATACGTTATAAAGTAATGCTATATAACGTTATACGTTACAGAATAATAATATATATCGTTATACGTTATAAAATAAAACCGTATAATGTTATACGTTATAACGTAATACTATATAACGTTATAACGTAACACTTTATAACGTTATACATTATACAATAATACTATATAACGTTATAACGTAACACTATAAGAAGATATACGTTATTAGGTAACACCATATAACGTTATACATTATAACGTAACACTACATAGCTTTATACGTCATAAAATAATGCTATATAACGTTATACGTTATAAAGTAATACCGTGTAACGTTATACGTTATAACGTAACACTATATAACGTTAAACGTTATAAAATAATACCGTATAACGTTATACGTTATAACGTAATACTATATAACGTTATAACGTAACACTATGTGACGATATACGTTGTTAGGTAACACCATATAACGTTACACGTTATAACGTAACACTACATAACGTTATACGTCATAAAATAATGCTATAAAACGTTATAATTGTAAAATAATACTATATAACGTTATACGTTATAAAATAATACTATATAACGTTATACGTTATAAAATAATACTATATAACGTTATACGTTATAAAATAATACCGTAAAACGTTATACGTTATAACGTAATGCTATATAACGTTATAACGTAACACAATATAACGTTATACGTAATAAAATAATACCGTATAACGCAATGCGTTATAACGTCATACTATATAACATTATAACGTATCACTTTATAACGTAATACGTTATAAAGTAATGCTATATATCGTTATACGTTACAGAATAATAATATATATCGTTACACGTTATAAAATAAAACCATATAACGTTATACGTTATAGCGTAATACTATATAACGTTATAACGTAACACTATATAACGTTAAACGTTATAAAATAATACCGTATAACGTTATACGTTATCACGTAATACTATATAACGTTATAACGTAACACTATATAACGTTAAACGTTATAAAATTATACCGTATAACGTTATACGTTATAACGTAATACTATATAACGTTATAACGTAACACTATATGACGATATACGTTGTTAGGTAACACCATATAACGTTACACGTTATAACGTAATACTACATAACGTTGTACGTCATAAAATAATGCTATAAAACGTTATAATTATAAAATAATACTATATAACGTTATACGTTATTAGGTAACACTATATAACGTTATGCATTATAACGTAACACTACATAGCTTTATACGTCATAAAGTAATGCTATATAACGTTATACGTTATAAAGTAATACCGTGTAACGTTATACGTTATAACGTAATACTGTATAACGTTATAACGTAACACTACATAACGTTATACGTCATAAAATAATGCTATAAAACGTTATAATTGTAAAATAATACTATATAACGTTATACGTTATAAAATAATACTATATAACGTTATACGTTATAAAATAATACCGTATAACGTTATACGTTATAACGTAATGCTATATAACGTTATAACGTAACACAATATAACGTTATACGTAATAAAATAATACCGTGTAACGTTATACGTTATAACGTAACACTATATAACGTTAAACGTTATAAAATAATACCGTATAACGTTATACGTTATAACGTAATACTATATAACGTTATAACGTAACACTATATGACGATATACGTTGTTAGGTAACACCATATAACGTTATACATTATAACGTAACACTACATAGCTTTATACGTCATAAAATAATGCTATATAACGTTATACGTTATAAAGTAATACCGTGTAACGTTATACGTTATAACGTAACACTATATAACGTTAAACGTTATAAAATAATACCGTATAACGTTATACGTTATAACGTAATACTATATAACGTTATGACGTAACACTATATGACGATATACGTTGTTAGGTAACACCATATAACGTTACACGTTATAACGTAACACTACATAACGTTATACGTCATAAAATAATGCTATAAAACGTTATAATTGTAAAATAATACTATATAACGTTATACGTTATAAAATAATACTATATAACGTTATACGTTATAAAATAATACCGTATAACGTTATACGTTATAACGTAATGCTATATAACGTTATAACGTAACACAATATAACGTTATACGTAATAAAATAATACCGTGTAACGTTATACGTTATAACGTAACACTATATAACGTTAAACGTTATAAAATAATACCGTATAACGTTATACGTTATAACGTAATACTATATAACGTTATAACGTAACACTATATGACGATATACGTTGTTAGGTAACACCATATAACGTTATACATTATAACGTAACACTACATAGCTTTATACGTCATAAAATAATGCTATATAACGTTAAACGTTATAAAATAATACCGTATAACGTTATACGTTATAACGTAATGCTATATAACGTTATAACGTAACACAATATAACGTTATACGTAATAAAATAATACCGTATAACGTAATGCGTTATAACGTAATACTATATAACATTATAACGTATCACTTTATAACGTTATACGTTATAAAGTAATGCTATATAACGTTATACGTTACAGAATAATAATATATATCGTTATACGTTATAAAATAAAACCGTATAATGTTATACGTTATAACGTAATACTATATAACGTTATAACGTAACACTTTATAACGTTATACATTATACAATAATACTATATAACGTTATAACGTAACACTATAAGAAGATATACGTTATTAGGTAACACCATATAACGTTATACATTATAACGTAACACTACATAGCTTTATACGTCATAAAATAATGCTATATAACGTTATACGTTATAAAGTAATACCGTGTAACGTTATACGTTATAACGTAACACTATATAACGTTAAACGTTATAAAATAATACCGTATAACGTTATACGTTATAACGTAATACTATATAACGTTATAACGTAACACTATATGACGATATACGTTGTTAGGTAACACCATATAACGTTACACGTTATAACGTAACACTACATAACGTTATACGTCATAAAATAATGCTATAAAACGTTATAATTGTAAAATAATACTATATAACGTTATACGTTATAAAATAATACTATATAACGTTATACGTTATAAAATAATACTATATAACGTTATACGTTATAAAATAATACCGTAAAACGTTATACGTTATAACGTAATGCTATATAACGTTATAACGTAACACAATATAACGTTATACGTAATAAAATAATACCGTATAACGCAATGCGTTATAACGTCATACTATATAACATTATAACGTATCACTTTATAACGTAATACGTTATAAAGTAATGCTATATATCGTTATACGTTACAGAATAATAATATATATCGTTACACGTTATAAAATAAAACCATATAACGTTATACGTTATAGCGTAATACTATATAACGTTATAACGTAACACTATATAACGTTAAACGTTATAAAATAATACCGTATAACGTTATACGTTATCACGTAATACTATATAACGTTATAACGTAACACTATATAACGTTAAACGTTATAAAATTATACCGTATAACGTTATACGTTATAACGTAATACTATATAACGTTATAACGTAACACTATATGACGATATACGTTGTTAGGTAACACCATATAACGTTACACGTTATAACGTAATACTACATAACGTTGTACGTCATAAAATAATGCTATAAAACGTTATAATTATAAAATAATACTATATAACGTTATACGTTATTAGGTAACACTATATAACGTTATGCATTATAACGTAACACTACATAGCTTTATACGTCATAAAGTAATGCTATATAACGTTATACGTTATAAAGTAATACCGTGTAACGTTATACGTTATAACGTAATACTGTATAACGTTATAACGTAACACTACATAACGTTATACGTCATAAAATAATGCTATAAAACGTTATAATTGTAAAATAATACTATATAACGTTATACGTTATAAAATAATACTATATAACGTTATACGTTATAAAATAATACCGTATAACGTTATACGTTATAACGTAATGCTATATAACGTTATAACGTAACACAATATAACGTTATACGTAATAAAATAATACCGTGTAACGTTATACGTTATAACGTAACACTATATAACGTTAAACGTTATAAAATAATACCGTATAACGTTATACGTTATAACGTAATACTATATAACGTTATAACGTAACACTATATGACGATATACGTTGTTAGGTAACACCATATAACGTTATACATTATAACGTAACACTACATAGCTTTATACGTCATAAAATAATGCTATATAACGTTATACGTTATAAAGTAATACCGTGTAACGTTATACGTTATAACGTAACACTATATAACGTTAAAAGTTATAAAATAATACCGTATAACGTTATACGTTATAACGTAATACTATATAACGTTATGACGTAACACTATATGACGATATACGTTGTTAGGTAACACCATATAACGTTACACGTTATAACGTAACACTACATAACGTTATACGTCATAAAATAATGCTATAAAACGTTATAATTGTAAAATAATACTATATAACGTTATACGTTATAAAATAATACTATATAACGTTATACGTTATAAAATAATACCGTATAACGTTATACGTTATAACGTAATGCTATATAACGTTATAACGTAACACAATATAACGTTATACGTAATAAAATAATACCGTGTAACGTTATACGTTATAACGTAACACTATATAACGTTAAACGTTATAAAATAATACCGTATAACGTTATACGTTATAACGTAATACTATATAACGTTATAACGTAACACTATATGACGATATACGTTGTTAGGTAACACCATATAACGTTATACATTATAACGTAACACTACATAGCTTTATACGTCATAAAATAATGCTATATAACGTTAAACGTTATAAAATAATACCGTATAACGTTATACGTTATAACGTAATGCTATATAACGTTATAACGTAACACAATATAACGTTATACGTAATAAAATAATACCGTATAACGTAATGCGTTATAACGTAATACTATATAACATTATAACGTATCACTTTATAACGTTATACGTTATAAAGTAATCCTATATAACGTTATACGTTACAGAATAATAATATATATCGTTATACGTTATAAAATAAAACCGTATAATGTTTTACGTTATAACGTAATACTATATAACGTTATAACGTAACACTTTATAACGTTATACATTATACAATAATACTATATAACGTTATAACGTAACACTATAAGAAGATATACGTTATTAGGTAACACCATATAACGTTATACATTATAACGTAACACTACATAGCTTTATACGTCATAAAATAATGCTATATAACGTTATACGTTATAAAGTAATACCGTGTAACGTTATACGTTATAACGTAACACTATATAACGTTAAACGTTATAAAATAATACCGTATAACGTTATTCGTTATAACGTAATACTATATAACGTTATAACGTAACACTATATGACGATATACGTTGTTAGGTAACACCATATAACGTTACACGTTATAACGTAACACTACATAACGTTATACGTCATAAAATAATGCTATAAAACGTTATAATTGTAAAATAATACTATACAACGTTATACGTTATAAAATAATACTATATAACGTTATACGTTATAAAATAATACTATATAACGTTATACGTTGTAAAATAATACCGTAAAACGTTATACGTTATAACGTAATGCTATATAACGTTATAACGTAACACAATATAACGTTATACGTAATAAAATAATACCGTATAACGTAATGCGTTATAACGTCATACTATATAACATTATAACATATCACTTTATAACGTTATACGTTATAAAGTAATGCTATATAACGTTATACGTTACAGAATAATAATATATATCGTTATACGTTATAAAATAAAACCATATAACGTTATACGTTATAACGTAATACTATATAACGTTATAACGTAACACTATATAACGTTAAACGTTATAAAATAATACCGTATAACGTTATACGTTATCACGTAATACTATATAACGTTATAACGTAACACTATATAACGTTAAACGTTATAAAATAATACCGTATAACGTTATACGTTATAACGTAATGCTATATAACGTTATAACGTAACACAATATAACGTTATACGTAATAAAATAATACCGTATAACGTAATGCGTTATAACGTAATACTATATAACATTATAACGTATCACTTTATAACGTTATACGTTATAAAGTAATGCTATATAACGTTATTCGTTACAGAATAATAATATATATCGTTATACGTTATAAAATAAAACCGTATAATGTTATACGTTATAACGTAATACTATATAACGTTATAACGTAACACTTTATAACGTTATACATTATACAATAATACTATATAACGTTATAACGTAACACTATAAGAAGATATACGTTATTAGGTAACACCATATAACGTTATACATTATAACGTAACACTACATAGCTTTATACGTCATAAAATAATGCTATATAACGTTATACGTTATAAAGTAATACCGTGTAACGTTATACGTTATAACGTAACACTATATAACGTTAAACGTTATCAAATAATACCGTATAACGTTATTCGTTATAACGTAATACTATATAACGTTATAACGTAACACTATATGACGATATACGTTGTTAGGTAACACCATATAACGTTACACGTTATAACATAACACTACATAACGTTATACGTCATAAAATAATGCTATAAAACGTTATAATTGTAAAATAATACTTTATAACGTTATACGTTATAAAATAATACTATATAACGTTATACGTTATAAAATAATACCGTATAACGTTATACGTTATAACGTAATACTATATAACGTTATGACGTAACACTATATGACGATATACGTTGTTAGGTAACACCATATAACGTTACACGTTATAACGTAACACTACATAACGTTATACGTCATAAAATAATGCTATAAAACGTTATAATTGTAAAATAATACTATATAACGTTATACGTTATAAAATAATACTATATAACGTTATGCGTTATAAAATAATACCGTATAACGTTATACGTTATAACGTAATGCTATATAACGTTAAAACATAACACAATATAACGTTATACGTTATAAAATAATACCGTATAACGTTATACGTTATAACGTAATGCTATATAACGTTATAACGTAACACTATATGACGATATACGTTGTTAGGTAACACCATATAACGTTACACGTTATAACGTAACACTACATAACGTTATACGTCATAAAATAATGCTGTAAAACGTTATAATTGTAACATAATACTATATAACGTTATACGTTATAAAATAATACTATATAACGTTATACGTTATAAAATAATACCGTATAACGTTATACGTTATAACGTAATGCTATATAACGTTATAACGTAACACAATATAACGTTATACGTAATAAAATAATACCGTATAACGTAATGCGTTATAACGTAATACTATATAACATTATAACGTATCACTTTATAACGTTATACGTTATATGATGAAACATTTTATAACGTAACACTATATGACGATATACGTTGTTAGGTAACACCATATAACGTTACACGTTATAACGTAACACTACATAACGTTATACGTCATAAAATAATGCTATAAAACGTTATAATTGTAAAATAATACTATATAACGTTATACGTTATAAAATAATACTATATAACGTTATACGTAATAAGATAATACCGTATAACGTAATGCGTTATAACGTAATACTATATAACATTATAACGTATCACTTTATAACGTTATACGTTATAAAGTAATGCTATATAACGTTATACGTTACAGAATAATAATATATATCGTTATACGTTATAAAATAAAACCGTATAATGTTATACGTTATAACGTAATACTATCTAACGTTATAACGTAACACTTTATAACGTTATACATTATAACGTAACACTACATAGCTTTATACGTCATAAAATAATGCTATATAACGTTATACGTTATAAAATAATACCGTGTAACGTTATACGTTATAACGTAATACTATATAACATTATAACGTATCACTACATAACGTTATACGTTATAAAGTAATGCTATATGACGTTATACGTTATAGAATAATACTATATAACGTTATACGTTATAAAATAATACTATATAACGTTATACGTTATAAAATAATACCGTATAACTTTATACGCCATAAAATGAAAGCGTATTACGTTATACGTTATAAAGTAATGCTATATGACGTTATAATTATAAAATAATACTATATAACGTTATACGTTATAAAATAAAGCTATATAACGTTATACGTTATAAAATAATACCGTATAACGTTATACGTTATAACGTAATGCTATATAACGTTATATGTTATTAGGTAACACTATATAACGTTATACGTTGTAACGTAACACTATATAACGTTATACGTTGTAACGTAACACTATATAACGTTATAAGTAATAAAACAATACCGTATAGCGTTATACGTTATAACGTAATAGTATATAACATTATAACGTAGCACTATATAACGTTATACGTTATAACGTAATGCTATATAACGTTATACGCTATAAAATAATACTATATAACGTTATACGTTATAAAATATTACTATATAACGTTATACGTTATAGAATAATACCGTATAACGTTATAGGTTATAACGTAATACTATATAACATTATAACGTAACACTGTATAACGTTATACGTTATAAAATATTACTATATAACATTATACGTTATCAAATAAGACCGTATAACGTGATACGTTATAACGAAATACTATATAAGATATAACGTAGCACCATATAAAGTTATACCTTATAAAGTAACATTACATAACGTTATACGTTATTAGGTAACACTATATAACCTTATACGTCATAAAATAATGCTATAAAACGTTATACTTTATAACATAATACTATATAACGTTATACGTTATGAAATAATACTATATAACGTTATACATTATAAAATAATACCGTATATCGTTATACGTTATAACGTAATACAATATAACATTATAACGTAACACTATATAACATCATACGTTATAACGTAACACTACATAACGTTATACGTCATAAAATAATGCCATAAAACGTTATACGTTATAAAATAAAACTGTATAACGTTATACGTTATAACGTAATGCTATATAACGTCATATGTTATAGAATAACACTATATAACGTTATACGTTATAAAATAATACCATATAACATTCTACGTTATAAAATAATACCGTATAACGTTATACGTTATAACGTAACACTACAAAGCGTTATACGTTATAAAGCAATGCTATATAACGTTATACGTTATAAAATAATACTATATAACGTAATGCGTTATAACGTAATACCATATAACATCATAACGAAACACTATATAACGTTAAACGTAAGAAAGTAAAGTTATATAACGTTATACGTTATAAAATATTCCTATATAACGTTATACGTAATAAAATAATACCATATAACGTTCTACGTTATAAAATAACACCGTATAACGTTATACGTTATAAAATAAAACTGTTTAACGTTATACGTTATAACGTAATGCTATATAACGTCATACGTTAGAAAATAATACTATATAACGTTATACGTTATTAAATAATACTATATAACGTTATACGTTATAAAAAAATACCGTATAACGTTATACGTTATAACGTAATGCTATATAACGTTACAACGTAACACAATATAACGTTATACTTTACAAAATAATACTCTATAACGTTATACGTTATAAAATAATACTATATAACGTTATACGTTATAAAATAATACCGTATAACTTTATACGATATAACGTAATGCTATATAACGTTATAACCTAACACTATATAACGTTATACGTTATAAAATAATACCGTATAACGTTATAGGTTATAACGTAATACTATATAACGTTATAACGTAACACTATATAACGCTACACGTTGTAAAATAATACTATAAAACGTTATACGTTATAACGTAATGCTATATAACGTTATAACGTAACACAATATAACGTTATACGATATAAAATAATATCGTATATCGTCATACGTTATAACGTAATACTATATAACATTATAACGTAACACTATATAACATCATGCGTTATAACGTAACACTACATAACGTTATACGTCATAAAATAATGCTATAAAACGTTATACTTTATAAAATAATACTCTATAACGTTATACGTTATAAAATAATACTATATAACGTTATACGTTATAAAATAAAACTGTATAACGTTATACGTTATAACGTAATGCTATATAACGTCATACGTTAGAAAATAATACTATATAACGTTATACGTAATAAAATAATACCATATAACGTTATACGTTATAAAATAATACCGTATAACGTTACACGATATAACGTAATGCTATATAACGTTATAACCTAACACTATATGACGCTATACGTTATAAAATAATACCGTATATCGTTATACATTATAACGTAATACTATATAACATTATCACGTAACACTATATAACATCATACGTTATAACGTAACACTACATAACGTTATACGTCATAAAATATAGCTATAACACGTTATACTTTATAAAGTAATACTATATAACTATATAATAATAATATATAATAATACTATAAAATAATACTATATAACGTTATACGTTATAAAATATTACTATATAACGCTATACGTTATAAAATATTACTATATAACGTTATACGTTATAAAATAATACCGTATAACTTTATACGTCATAAAATGAAACCGTATTACGTTATACGTTATAACGTAATGCTATATATCGTTATAACATAACACAATATAACGATATACGTTATAAAATAATAATATATAACGTTATACGTTATAAAATAAAACTGTATAACGTTATACGTTATAACGTAATGCTATATAACGTTATAACCTAACACTATATAACGTTATACGTTATAAAATAATACTATATAACGTTATACTTTATAAAATAATACTCTATAACGTTATACGTTATAAAATAATACTATATAACGTTATACGTTATAAAACAAAACTGTATAACGTTATACGTTATAACGTAACACTACATAACGTTATACGTTATACGGTAATGCTATATAACGTCATACGTTAGAAAATAATACTATATAACGTTATACGTACTTAAATAATACCATATAACGTTATACGTTATAAAATAATACTATATAACGTTATGCGTTATAAAATAATACCGTGTAACGTTATAGGATATAACGTAATGCTATATAACGTTATAACGTAACACAATATAACGTTATACGTTATAAAATAATACCGTATAACGTTATAGGTTATAACGTAATACTATATAACATTATAACGTAACACTATATAACGCTATACATTATAAACTAATACTATATAACGTTATACGTTATAACGTAACACAATATAACGTTATACGTAATAAAATAATACCGTGTAACGTTATAGGTTATATCGTAATACTATATAACAATATAACGTAACACTACATAACGTTATACGTTATAAAATAATACTATATAACGTTATACGTTATAAAATATTACTATATAACATTATACGTTATCAAATAAGACCGTATAACGTCATACGTTATAACGAAATACTATATAACGCTATAACGTAACACTATATAACGTTATACGTTATATAAGAATACTATATAACGTTATACGTTATATAAGAATACTATATAACGTTATACGTTATAATTTAATACCGTGTAACGTTATACGTTATAACGTAATACTATATAACGTTATAACGTAACACTATATAACGTTAAACGTTATAAAATAATACCGTATAACGTTATACGTTATAACGTAATACTATATAACGTTATAACGTAACACTATATGACGATATACGTTGTTAGGTAACACCATATAACGTTACACGTTATAACGTAACACTACATAACGTTATACGTCATGAAATAATGCTATAAAACGTTATAATTGTAAAATAATACTATATAACGTTATACGTTATAAAATAATACTATATAACGTTATACGTTATAAAATAATACCGTATAACGTTATACGTTATAACGTAATGCTATATAACGTTAAAACATAACACAATATAACGTTATACGTTATAAAATAATACCGTATAACGTTATACGTTATAACGTAATGCTATATAACGTTATAACGTAACACTATATGACGATATACGTTGTTAGGTAACACCATATAACGTTACACGTTATAACGTAACACTACATAACGTTATACGTCATAAAATAATGCTGTAAAACGTTATAATTATAAAATAATACTATATAACGTTATACGTTATAAAATAATACTATATAACGTTATACGTTATAAAATAATACCGTATAACGTTATACGTTATAACGTAATGCTATATAACGTTATAACGTAACACAATATAACGTTATACGTAATAAAATAATACCGTATAACGTAATGCGTTATAACGTAATACTATATAACATTATAACGTATCACTTTATAACGTTATACGTTATATGATGAAACATTTTATAACGTAACACTATATGACGATATACGTTGTTAGGTAACACCATATAACGTTACACGTTATAACGTAACACTACATAACGTTATACGTCATAAAATAATGCCATAAAACGTTATAATTGTAAAATAATACTATATAACGTTATACGTTATAAAATAATACTATATAACGTAATGCGTTATAACGTAATACCATATAACATCATAACGAAACACTATATAACGTTAAACGTAAGAAAGTAAAGTTATATAACGTTATACGTTATAAAATATTCCTATATAACGTTATACGTAATAAAATAATACCATATAACGTTCTACGTTATAAAATAACACCGTATAACGTTATACGTTATAAAATAAAACTGTTTAACGTTATACGTTATAACGTAATGCTATATAACGTCATACGTTAGAAAATAATACTATATAACGTTATACGTTATTAAATAATACTATATAACGTTATACGTTATAAAAAAATACCGTATAACGTTATACGTTATAACGTAATGCTATATAACGTTACAACGTAACACAATATAACGTTATACTTTACAAAATAATACTCTATAACGTTATACGTTATAAAATAATACTATATAACGTTATACGTTATAAAATAATACCGTATAACTTTATACGATATAACGTAATGCTATATAACGTTATAACCTAACACTATATAACGTTATACGTTATAAAATAATACCGTATAACGTTATAGGTTATAACGTAATACTATATAACGTTATAACGTAACACTATATAACGCTACACGTTGTAAAATAATACTATAAAACGTTATACGTTATAACGTAATGCTATATAACGTTATAACGTAACACAATATAACGTTATACGATATAAAATAATATCGTATATCGTCATACGTTATAACGTAATACTATATAACATTATAACGTAACACTATATAACATCATGCGTTATAACGTAACACTACATAACGTTATACGTCATAAAATAATGCTATAAAACGTTATACTTTATAAAATAATACTCTATAACGTTATACGTTATAAAATAATACTATATAACGTTATACGTTATAAAATAAAACTGTATAACGTTATACGTTATAACGTAATGCTATATAACGTCATACGTTAGAAAATAATACTATATAACGTTATACGTAATAAAATAATACCATATAACGTTATACGTTATAAAATAATACCGTATAACGTTACACGATATAACGTAAT
Source organism: Bombus dahlbomii (assembly GCA_037178635.1). Lineage (NCBI taxonomy): Eukaryota > Metazoa > Arthropoda > Insecta > Hymenoptera > Apidae > Bombus > Bombus dahlbomii. Next base: position 1,417,496 of record CM074117.1, read on the forward strand.
GCTATATAACGTTATAACCTAACACTATATGACGCTATACGTTATAAAATAATACCGTATATCGTTATACATTATAACGTAATACTATATAACATTATCACGTAACACTATATAACATCATACGTTATAACGTAACACTACATAACGTTATACGTCATAAAATATAGCTATAACACGTTATACTTTATAAAGTAATACTATATAACTATATAATAATAATATATAATAATACTATAAAATAATACTATATAACGTTATACGTTATAAAATATTACTATATAACGCTATACGTTATAAAATATTACTATATAACGTTATACGTTATAAAATAATACCGTATAACTTTATACGTCATAAAATGAAACCGTATTACGTTATACGTTATAACGTAATGCTATATATCGTTATAACATAACACAATATAACGATATACGTTATAAAATAATAATATATAACGTTATACGTTATAAAATAAAACTGTATAACGTTATACGTTATAACGTAATGCTATATAACGTTATAACCTAACACTATATAACGTTATACGTTATAAAATAATACTATATAACGTTATACTTTATAAAATAATACTCTATAACGTTATACGTTATAAAATAATACTATATAACGTTATACGTTATAAAACAAAACTGTATAACGTTATACGTTATAACGTAACACTACATAACGTTATACGTTATACGGTAATGCTATATAACGTCATACGTTAGAAAATAATACTATATAACGTTATACGTACTTAAATAATACCATATAACGTTATACGTTATAAAATAATACTATATAACGTTATGCGTTATAAAATAATACCGTGTAACGTTATAGGATATAACGTAATGCTATATAACGTTATAACGTAACACAATATAACGTTATACGTTATAAAATAATACCGTATAACGTTATAGGTTATAACGTAATACTATATAACATTATAACGTAACACTATATAACGCTATACATTATAAACTAATACTATATAACGTTATACGTTATAACGTAACACAATATAACGTTATACGTAATAAAATAATACCGTGTAACGTTATAGGTTATATCGTAATACTATATAACAATATAACGTAACACTACATAACGTTATACGTTATAAAATAATACTATATAACGTTATACGTTATAAAATATTACTATATAACATTATACGTTATCAAATAAGACCGTATAACGTCATACGTTATAACGAAATACTATATAACGCTATAACGTAACACTATATAACGTTATACGTTATATAAGAATACTATATAACGTTATACGTTATATAAGAATACTATATAACGTTATACGTTATAATTTAATACCGTGTAACGTTATACGTTATAACGTAATACTATATAACGTTATAACGTAACACTATATAACGTTAAACGTTATAAAATAATACCGTATAACGTTATACGTTATAACGTAATACTATATAACGTTATAACGTAACACTATATGACGATATACGTTGTTAGGTAACACCATATAACGTTACACGTTATAACGTAACACTACATAACGTTATACGTCATGAAATAATGCTATAAAACGTTATAATTGTAAAATAATACTATATAACGTTATACGTTATAAAATAATACTATATAACGTTATACGTTATAAAATAATACCGTATAACGTTATACGTTATAACGTAATGCTATATAACGTTAAAACATAACACAATATAACGTTATACGTTATAAAATAATACCGTATAACGTTATACGTTATAACGTAATGCTATATAACGTTATAACGTAACACTATATGACGATATACGTTGTTAGGTAACACCATATAACGTTACACGTTATAACGTAACACTACATAACGTTATACGTCATAAAATAATGCTGTAAAACGTTATAATTATAAAATAATACTATATAACGTTATACGTTATAAAATAATACTATATAACGTTATACGTTATAAAATAATACCGTATAACGTTATACGTTATAACGTAATGCTATATAACGTTATAACGTAACACAATATAACGTTATACGTAATAAAATAATACCGTATAACGTAATGCGTTATAACGTAATACTATATAACATTATAACGTATCACTTTATAACGTTATACGTTATATGATGAAACATTTTATAACGTAACACTATATGACGATATACGTTGTTAGGTAACACCATATAACGTTACACGTTATAACGTAACACTACATAACGTTATACGTCATGAAATAATGCTATAAAACGTTATAATTGTAAAATAATACTATATAACGTTATACGTTATAAAATAATACTATATAACGTTATACGTTATAAAATAATACCGTATAACGTTATACGTTATAACGTAATGCTATATAACGTTAAAACATAACACAATATAACGTTATACGTTATAAAATAATACCGTATAACGTTATACGTTATAACGTAATGCTATATAACGTTATAACGTAACACTATATGACGATATACGTTGTTAGGTAACACCATATAACGTTACACGTTATAACGTAACACTACATAACGTTATACGTCATAAAATAATGCTGTAAAACGTTATAATTATAAAATAATACTATATAACGTTATACGTTATAAAATAATACTATATAACGTTATACGTTATAAAATAATACCGTATAACGTTATACGTTATAACGTAATGCTATATAACGTTATAACGTAACACAATATAACGTTATACGTAATAAAATAATACCGTATAACGTAATGCGTTATAACGTAATACTATATAACATTATAACGTATCACTTTATAACGTTATACGTTATATGATGAAACATTTTATAACGTAACACTATATGACGATATACGTTGTTAGGTAACACCATATAACGTTACACGTTATAACGTAACACTACATAACGTTATACGTCATAAAATAATGCCATAAAACGTTATAATTGTAAAATAATACTATATAACGTTATACGTTAAAAATAATACTATATAACGTTATACGTTATAAAATAATACCGTATAACGTTATACGTTATAACGTAATGCTATATAACGTTATAACGTAACACTATATAACGTTATACGTTATAAAATAATACTATATAACGTTATACGTAATAAGATAATACCGTATAACGTAATGCGTTATAACGTAATACTATATAACATTATAACGTATCACTTTATAACGTTATACGTTATAAAGTAATGCTATATAACGTTATACGTTACAGAATAATAATATATATCGTTATACGTTATAAAATAAAACCGTATAATGTTATACGTTATAACGTAATACTATCTAACGTTATAACGTAACACTTTATAACGTTATACATTATAACGTAACACTACATAGCTTTATACGTCATAAAATAATGCTATATAACGTTATACGTTATAAAATAATACCGTGTAACGTTATACGTTATAACGTAATACTATATAACATTATAACGTATCACTATATAACGTTATACGTTATAAAGTAATGCTATATAACGTTATACGTTATAAAATAATACCGTATAACTTTATACGCCATAAAATGAAAGCGTATTACGTTATACGTTATAAAGTAATGCTATATGACGTTATAATTATAAAATAATACTATATAACGTTATACGTTATAAAATAAAGCTATATAACGTTATACGTTATAAAATAATACCGTATAACGTTATACGTTATAACGTAATGCTATATAACGTTATATGTTATTAGGTAACACTATATAACGTTATACGTTGTAACGTAACACTATATAACGTTATACGTTATAGAATAATACCGTATAACGTTATAGGTTATAACGTAATACTATATAACATTATAACGTAACACTGTATAACGTTATACGTTATAAAATATTACTATATAACATTATACGTTATCAAATAAGACCGTATAACGTGATACGTTATAACGAAATACTATATAAGATATAACGTAGCACTATATAAAGTTATACCTTATAAAGTAACATTACATAACGTTATACGTTATTAGGTAACACTATATAACCTTATACGTCATAAAATAATGCTATAAAACGTTATACTTTATAAAATAATACTATATAACGTTATACGTTATGAAATAATACTATATAACGTTATACATTATAAAATAATACCGTATATCGTTATACGTTATAACGTAATACAATATAACATTATAACGTAACACTATATAACATCATACGTTATAACGTAACACTACATAACGTTATACGTCATAAAATAATGCCATAAAACGTTATACGTTATAAAATAAAACTGTATAACGTTATACGTTATAACGTAATGCTATATAACGTCATATGTTATAGAATAACACTATATAACGTTATACGTTATAAAATAATACCATATAACATTCTACGTTATAAAATAATACCGTATAACGTTATACGTTATAACGTAACACTACAAAGCGTTATACGTTATAAAGCAATGCTATATAACGTTATACGTTATAAAATAATACTATATAACGTAATGCGTTATAACGTAATACCATATAACATTATAACGAAACACTATATAACGTTAAACGTTATAAAGTAAAGTTATATAACGTTATACGTTATAAAATATTCCTATATAACGTTATACGTAATAAAATAATACCATATAACGTTCTACGTTATAAAATAACAGCGTATAACGTTATACGTTATAAAATAAAACTGTTTAACGTTATACGTTATAACGTAATGCTATATAACGTCATACGTTAGAAAATAATACTATATAACGTTATACGTTATTAAATAATACTATATAACGTTATACGTTATAAAAAAATACCGTATAACGTTATACGTTATAACGTAATGCTATATAACGTTACAACGTAACACAATATAACGTTATACTTTACAAAATAATACTCTATAACGTTATACGTTATAAAATAATACTATATAACGTTATACATTATAACGTAATACTATATAACATTATCACGTAACACTATATAACATCATACGTTATAACGTAACACTACATAACGTTATACGTCATAAAATATAGCTATAACACGTTATACTTTATAAAGTAATACTATATAACTATATAATAATAATATATAATAATACTATAAAATAATACTATATAACGTTATACGTTATAAAATATTACTATATAACGCTATACGTTATAAAATATTACTATATAACGTTATACGTTATAAAATAATACCGTATAACTTTATACGTCATAAAATGAAACCGTATTACGTTATACGTTATAACGTAATGCTATATATCGTTATAACATAACACAATATAACGATATACGTTATAAAATAATAATATATAACGTTATACGTTATAAAATAAAACTGTATAACGTTATACGTTATAACGTAATGCTATATAACGTTATAACCTAACACTATATAACGTTATACGTTATAAAATAATACTATATAACGTTATACTTTATAAAATAATACTCTATAACGTTATACGTTATAAAATAATACTATATAACGTTATACGTTATAAAACAAAACTGTATAACGTTATACGTTATAACGTAACACTACATAACGTTATACGTTATACGGTAATGCTATATAACGTCATACGTTAGAAAATAATACTATATAACGTTATACGTACTTAAATAATACCATATAACGTTATACGTTATAAAATAATACTATATAACGTTATGCGTTATAAAATAATACCGTGTAACGTTATAGGATATAACGTAATGCTATATAACGTTATAACGTAACACAATATAACGTTATACGTTATAAAATAATACCGTATAACGTTATAGGTTATAACGTAATACTATATAACATTATAACGTAACACTATATAACGCTATACATTATAAACTAATACTATATAACGTTATACGTTATAACGTAACACAATATAACGTTATACGTAATAAAATAATACCGTGTAACGTTATAGGTTATATCGTAATACTATATAACAATATAACGTAACACTACATAACGTTATACGTTATAAAATAATACTATATAACGTTATACGTTATAAAATATTACTATATAACATTATACGTTATCAAATAAGACCGTATAACGTCATACGTTATAACGAAATACTATATAACGCTATAACGTAACACTATATAACGTTATACGTTATATAAGAATACTATATAACGTTATACGTTATATAAGAATACTATATAACGTTATACGTTATATAAGAATACTATATAACGTTATACGTTATAATTTAATACCGTGTAACGTTATACGTTATAACGTAATACTATATAACGTTATAACGTAACACTATATAACGTTAAACGTTATAAAATAATACCGTATAACGTTATACGTTATAACGTAATACTATATAACGTTATAACGTAACACTATATGACGATATACGTTGTTAGGTAACACCATATAACGTTACACGTTATAACGTAACACTACATAACGTTATACGTCATGAAATAATGCTATAAAACGTTATAATTGTAAAATAATACTATATAACGTTATACGTTATAAAATAATACTATATAACGTTATACGTTATAAAATAATACCGTATAACGTTATACGTTATAACGTAATGCTATATAACGTTAAAACATAACACAATATAACGTTATACGTTATAAAATAATACCGTATAACGTTATACGTTATAACGTAATGCTATATAACGTTATAACGTAACACTATATGACGATATACGTTGTTAGGTAACACCATATAACGTTACACGTTATAACGTAACACTACATAACGTTATACGTCATAAAATAATGCCATAAAACGTTATAATTGTAAAATAATACTATATAACGTTATACGTTAAAAATAATACTATATAACGTTATACGTTATAAAATAATACCGTATAACGTTATACGTTATAACGTAATGCTATATAACGTTATAACGTAACACTATATAACGTTATACGTTATAAAATAATACTATATAACGTTATACGTAATAAGATAATACCGTATAACGTAATGCGTTATAACGTAATACTATATAACATTATAACGTATCACTTTATAACGTTATACGTTATAAAGTAATGCTATATAACGTTATACGTTACAGAATAATAATATATATCGTTATACGTTATAAAATAAAACCGTATAATGTTATACGTTATAACGTAATACTATCTAACGTTATAACGTAACACTTTATAACGTTATACATTATAACGTAACACTACATAGCTTTATACGTCATAAAATAATGCTATATAACGTTATACGTTATAAAATAATACCGTGTAACGTTATACGTTATAACGTAATACTATATAACATTATAACGTATCACTATATAACGTTATACGTTATAAAGTAATGCTATATAACGTTATACGTTATAAAATAATACCGTATAACTTTATACGCCATAAAATGAAAGCGTATTACGTTATACGTTATAAAGTAATGCTATATGACGTTATAATTATAAAATAATACTATATAACGTTATACGTTATAAAATAAAGCTATATAACGTTATACGTTATAAAATAATACCGTATAACGTTATACGTTATAACGTAATGCTATATAACGTTATATGTTATTAGGTAACACTATATAACGTTATACGTTGTAACGTAACACTATATAACGTTATACGTTATAGAATAATACCGTATAACGTTATAGGTTATAACGTAATACTATATAACATTATAACGTAACACTGTATAACGTTATACGTTATAAAATATTACTATATAACATTATACGTTATCAAATAAGACCGTATAACGTGATACGTTATAACGAAATACTATATAAGATATAACGTAGCACTATATAAAGTTATACCTTATAAAGTAACATTACATAACGTTATACGTTATTAGGTAACACTATATAACCTTATACGTCATAAAATAATGCTATAAAACGTTATACTTTATAAAATAATACTATATAACGTTATACGTTATGAAATAATACTATATAACGTTATACATTATAAAATAATACCGTATATCGTTATACGTTATAACGTAATACAATATAACATTATAACGTAACACTATATAACATCATACGTTATAACGTAACACTACATAACGTTATACGTCATAAAATAATGCCATAAAACGTTATACGTTATAAAATAAAACTGTATAACGTTATACGTTATAACGTAATGCTATATAACGTCATATGTTATAGAATAACACTATATAACGTTATACGTTATAAAATAATACCATATAACATTCTACGTTATAAAATAATACCGTATAACGTTATACGTTATAACGTAACACTACAAAGCGTTATACGTTATAAAGCAATGCTATATAACGTTATACGTTATAAAATAATACTATATAACGTAATGCGTTATAACGTAATACCATATAACATTATAACGAAACACTATATAACGTTAAACGTTATAAAGTAAAGTTATATAACGTTATACGTTATAAAATATTCCTATATAACGTTATACGTAATAAAATAATACCATATAACGTTCTACGTTATAAAATAACAGCGTATAACGTTATACGTTATAAAATAAAACTGTTTAACGTTATACGTTATAACGTAATGCTATATAACGTCATACGTTAGAAAATAATACTATATAACGTTATACGTTATTAAATAATACTATATAACGTTATACGTTATAAAAAAATACCGTATAACGTTATACGTTATAACGTAATGCTATATAACGTTACAACGTAACACAATATAACGTTATACTTTACAAAATAATACTCTATAACGTTATACGTTATAAAATAATACTATATAACGTTATACATTATAACGTAATACTATATAACATTATCACGTAACACTATATAACATCATACGTTATAACGTAACACTACATAACGTTATACGTCATAAAATATAGCTATAACACGTTATACTTTATAAAGTAATACTATATAACTATATAATAATAATATATAATAATACTATAAAATAATACTATATAACGTTATACGTTATAAAATATTACTATATAACGCTATACGTTATAAAATATTACTATATAACGTTATACGTTATAAAATAATACCGTATAACTTTATACGTCATAAAATGAAACCGTATTACGTTATACGTTATAACGTAATGCTATATATCGTTATAACATAACACAATATAACGATATACGTTATAAAATAATAATATATAACGTTATACGTTATAAAATAAAACTGTATAACGTTATACGTTATAACGTAATGCTATATAACGTTATAACCTAACACTATATAACGTTATACGTTATAAAATAATACTATATAACGTTATACTTTATAAAATAATACTCTATAACGTTATACGTTATAAAATAATACTATATAACGTTATACGTTATAAAACAAAACTGTATAACGTTATACGTTATAACGTAACACTACATAACGTTATACGTTATACGGTAATGCTATATAACGTCATACGTTAGAAAATAATACTATATAACGTTATACGTACTTAAATAATACCATATAACGTTATACGTTATAAAATAATACTATATAACGTTATGCGTTATAAAATAATACCGTGTAACGTTATAGGATATAACGTAATGCTATATAACGTTATAACGTAACACAATATAACGTTATACGTTATAAAATAATACCGTATAACGTTATAGGTTATAACGTAATACTATATAACATTATAACGTAACACTATATAACGCTATACATTATAAACTAATACTATATAACGTTATACGTTATAACGTAACACAATATAACGTTATACGTAATAAAATAATACCGTGTAACGTTATAGGTTATATCGTAATACTATATAACAATATAACGTAACACTACATAACGTTATACGTTATAAAATAATACTATATAACGTTATACGTTATAAAATATTACTATATAACATTATACGTTATCAAATAAGACCGTATAACGTCATACGTTATAACGAAATACTATATAACGCTATAACGTAACACTATATAACGTTATACGTTATATAAGAATACTATATAACGTTATACGTTATATAAGAATACTATATAACGTTATACGTTATATAAGAATACTATATAACGTTATACGTTATAATTTAATACCGTGTAACGTTATACGTTATAACGTAATACTATATAACGTTATAACGTAACACTATATAACGTTAAACGTTATAAAATAATACCGTATAACGTTATACGTTATAACGTAATACTATATAACGTTATAACGTAACACTATATGACGATATACGTTGTTAGGTAACACCATATAACGTTACACGTTATAACGTAACACTACATAACGTTATACGTCATGAAATAATGCTATAAAACGTTATAATTGTAAAATAATACTATATAACGTTATACGTTATAAAATAATACTATATAACGTTATACGTTATAAAATAATACCGTATAACGTTATACGTTATAACGTAATGCTATATAACGTTAAAACATAACACAATATAACGTTATACGTTATAAAATAATACCGTATAACGTTATACGTTATAACGTAATGCTATATAACGTTATAACGTAACACTATATGACGATATACGTTGTTAGGTAACACCATATAACGTTACACGTTATAACGTAACACTGCATAACGTTATACGTCATAAAATAATGCTGTAAAACGTTATAATTATAAAATAATACTATATAACGTTATACGTTATAAAATAATACTATATAACGTTATACGTTATAAAATAATACCGTATAACGTTATACGTTATAACGTAATGCTATATAACGTTATAACGTAACACAATATAACGTTATACGTAATAAAATAATACCGTATAACGTAATGCGTTATAACGTAATACTATATAACATTATAACGTATCACTTTATAACGTTATACGTTATATGATGAAACATTTTATAACGTAACACTATATGACGATATACGTTGTTAGGTAACACCATATAACGTTACACGTTATAACGTAACACTACATAACGTTATACGTCATAAAATAATGCTATAAAACGTTATAATTGTAAAATAATACTATATAACGTTATACGTTATAAAATAATACTATATAACGTTATACGTTATAAAATAATACCGTATAACGTTATACGTTATAACGTAATGCTATATAACGTTATAACGTAACACTATATAACGTTATACGTTATAAAATAATACTATATAACGTTATACGTAATAAGATAATACCGTATAACGTAATGCGTTATAACGTAATACTATATAACATTATAACGTATCACTTTATAACGTTATACGTTATAAAGTAATGCTATATAACGTTATACGTTACAGAATAATAATATATATCGTTATACGTTATAAAATAAAACCGTATAATGTTATACGTTATAACGTAATACTATCTAACGTTATAACGTAACACTTTATAACGTTATACATTATAACGTAACACTACATAGCTTTATACGTCATAAAATAATGCTATATAACGTTATACGTTATAAAATAATACCGTGTAACGTTATACGTTATAACGTAATACTATATAACATTATAACGTATCACTATATAACGTTATACGTTATAAAGTAATGCTATATAACGTTATACGTTATAAAATAATACCGTATAACTTTATACGCCATAAAATGAAAGCGTATTACGTTATACGTTATAAAGTAATGCTATATGACGTTATAATTATAAAATAATACTATATAACGTTATACGTTATAAAATAAAGCTATATAACGTTATACGTTATAAAATAATACCGTATAACGTTATACGTTATAACGTAATGCTATATAACGTTATATGTTATTAGGTAACACTATATAACGTTATACGTTGTAACGTAACACTATATAACGTTATACGTTGTAACGTAACACTATATAACGTTATAAGTAATAAAACAATACCGTATAGCGTTATACGTTATAAAATAATACTATATAACGTTATACGTTATAAAATAATACCGTATAACGTTATACGTTATAACGTAATGCTATATAACGTTATAACGTAACACTATATAACGCTACACGTTGTAAAATAATACTATAAAACGTTATACGTTATAACGTAATGCTATATAACGTTATAACGTAACACAATATAACGTTATACGTTATAAAATAATATCGTATATCGTCTTACGTTATAACGTAATACTATATAACATTATAACGTAACACTATATAACATCATACGTTATAACGTAACACTACATAACGTTATACGTCATAAAATAATGCTATAAAACGTTATACTTTATAAAATAATACTCTATAACGTTATGCGTTATAAAATAATACTATATAACGTTATACGTTATAAAATAAAACTGTATAACGTTATACGTTATAACGTAATGCTATATAACGTCATACGTTAGAAAATAATACTATATAACGTTTTACGTAATAAAATAATACCATATAACGTTATACGTTATAAAATAATACCGTATAACGTTATACGATATAACGTAATCCTATATAACGTTATAACCTAACACTATATAACGTTATACGTTATAAAATAATACCGTATATCGTTATACATTATAACGTAATACTATATAACATTATAACGTAACACTATATAACATCATACGTTATAACGTAACACTACATAACGTTATACGTCATAAAATAATGCTATAACACGTTATACTTTATAAAGTAGTACTACATAACTATATAATAATAATATATAATAATACTATAAAATAATACTATATAACGTTATACGTTATAAAATATTACTATATAACGTTATACGTTATAAAATATTACTATATAACGTTATACGTTATAAAATATTACTATATAACGTTATACGTTATAAAATATTACTATATAACGTCATACGTTATAAAATATTACTATATAACGTTATACGTTATAAAATATTACTATATAACGTTATACGTTATAAAATAACACCGTATAACGTTATACGTTATAAAATAAAACTGTATACCCTTATACGTTATAACGTAATGCTATATAACGTCATACGTTAGAAAATAATACTATATAACGTTATACGTAATTAAATAATACTATATAACGTTATACGTTATTAAATAATACTATATAACGTTATACGTTATTAAATAATACTATATAACGTTATACGTTATAAAAAAATACCGTATAACGTTATACGTTATAACGTAATGCTATATAACGTTACAACGTAACACAATATAACGTTATACTTTACAAAATAATACTCTATAACGTTATACGTTATAAAATAATACTATATAACGTTATACGTTATAAAATAATACCGTATAACTTTATACGATATAACGTAATGCTATATAACGTTATAACCTAACACTATATAACGTTATACGTTATAAAATAATACCGTATAACGTTATAGGTTATAACGTAATACTATATAACGTTATAACGTAACACTATATAACGCTACACGTTGTAAAATAGTACTATAAAACGTTATACGTTATAACGTAATGCTATATAACGTTATAACGTAACACAATATAACGTTATACGTTATAAAATAATATCGTATATCGTCTTACGTTATAACGTAATACTATATAACATTATAACGTAACACTATATAACATCATACGTTATAACGTAACACTACATAACGTTATACGTCATAAAATAATGCTATAAAACGTTATACTTTATAAAATAATACTCTATAACGTTATGCGTTATAAAATAATACTATATAACGTTATACGTTATAAAATAAAACTGTATAACGTTATACGTTATAACGTAATGCTATATAACGTCATACGTTAGAAAATAATACTATATAACGTTATACGTAATAAAATAATACCATATAACGTTATACGTTATAAAATAATACCGTATAACGTTATACGATATAACGTAATCCTATATAACGTTATAACCTAACACTATATAACGTTATACGTTATAAAATAATACCGTATATCGTTATACATTATAACGTAATACTATATAACATTATAACGTAACACTATATAACATCATACGTTATAACGTAACACTACATAACGTTATACGTCATAAAATAATGCTATAACACGTTATACTTTATAAAGTAGTACTACATAACTATATAATAATAATATATAATAATACTATAAAATAATACTATATAACGTTATACGTTATAAAATATTACTATATAACGTTATACGTTATAAAATATTACTATATAACGTTATACGTTATAAAATATTACTATATAACGTTATACGTTATAAAATATTACTATATAACGTCATACGTTATAAAATATTACTATATAACGTTATACGTTATAAAATATTACTATATAACGTTATACGTTATAAAATAACACCGTATAACGTTATACGTTATAAAATAAAACTGTATACCCTTATACGTTATAACGTAATGCTATATAACGTCATACGTTAGAAAATAATACTATATAACGTTATACGTAATTAAATAATACTATATAACGTTATACGTTATTAAATAATACTATATAACGTTATACGTTATTAAATAATACTATATAACGTTATACGTTATAAAAAAATACCGTATAACGTTATACGTTATAACGTAATGCTATATAACGTTACAACGTAACACAATATAACGTTATACTTTACAAAATAATACTCTATAACGTTATACGTTATAAAATAATACTATATAACGTTATACGTTATAAAATAATACCGTATAACTTTATACGATATAACGTAATGCTATATAACGTTATAACCTAACACTATATAACGTTATACGTTATAAAATAATACCGTATAACGTTATAGGTTATAACGTAATACTATATAACGTTATAACGTAACACTATATAACGCTACACGTTGTAAAATAATACTATAAAACGTTATACGTTATAACGTAATGCTATATAACGTTATAACGTAACACAATATAACGTTATACGATATAAAATAATATCGTATATCGTCATACGTTATAACGTAATACTATATAACATTATAACGTAACACTATATAACATCATGCGTTATAACGTAACACTACATAACGTTATACGTCATAAAATAATGCTATAAAACGTTATACTTTATAAAATAATACTCTATAACGTTATACGTTATAAAATAATACTATATAACGTTATACGTTATAAAATAATACCGTATAACGTTACACGATATAACGTAATGCTATATAACGTTATAACCTAACACTATATGACGCTATACGTTATAAAATAATACCGTATATCGTTATACATTATAACGTAATACTATATAACATTATCACGTAACACTATATAACATCATACGTTATAACGTAACACTACATAACGTTATACGTCATAAAATATAGCTATAACACGTTATACTTTATAAAGTAATACTATATAACTATATAATAATAATATATAATAATACTATAAAATAATACTATATAACGTTATACGTTATAAAATATTACTATATAACGCTATACGTTATAAAATATTACTATATAACGTTATACGTTATAAAATAATACCGTATAACTTTATACGTCATAAAATGAAACCGTATTACGTTATACGTTATAACGTAATGCTATATATCGTTATAACATAACACAATATAACGATATACGTTATAAAATAATAATATATAACGTTATACGTTATAAAATAAAACTGTATAACGTTATACGTTATAACGTAATGCTATATAACGTTATAACCTAACACTATATAACGTTATACGTTATAACGTAACACTACAAAACGTTATACGTTATACGGTAATGCTATATAACGTCATACGTTAGAAAATAATACTATATAACGTTATACGTAATTAAATAATACCATATAACGTTATACGTTATAAAATAATACTATATAACGTTATACGTTATAAAATATTACTATATAACATTATACGTTATCAAATAAGACCGTATAACGTGATACGTTATCACGAAATACTATATAACGTTATAACGTAGCACTATATAAAGTTATACCTTATAAACTAACACTATATAACGTTATACGTTATTAGGTAACACTATATAACGTTATACGATGTAACGTAACACTATATAACGTTATAAGCAATAAAACAATACCGTATAGCGTTATACGTTATAACGTAATACTAAATAACATTATAACGTAACACTACATAACGTTATACGTCATAAAATAATGCTATAACACGTTATACTTTATAAAGTAATACTATATAACTATATAATAATAATATATAATAATACTATAAAATAATACTATATAACGTTATACGTTATAAAATAATCCTATATAACGTTATACGTAATAAAATAATACCATATAACGTTCTACGTTATAAAATAACACCGTATAACGTTATACGTTATAAAATAAAACTGTATAACGTTATACGTTATAACGTAATGCTATATAACGTCATACGTTAGAAAATAACACTATATAACGTTATACGTTATAAAATAATACCATATAACGTTATACGTTATAAAATAATACTATATAACGTTATACGTTATAAAATAATACCGTATAACGTTATACGTTATAACGTAATGCTATATAACGTTATAACGTAACACTATATAACGCTACACGTTGTAAAATAATACTATAAAACGTTATACGTTATAACGTAATGCTATATAACGTTATAACGTAACACAATATAACGTTATACGTTATAAAATAATATCGTATATCGTCTTACGTTATAACGTAATACTATATAACATTATAACGTAACACTATATAACATCATACGTTATAACGTAACACTACATAACGTTATACGTCATAAAATAATGCTATAAAACGTTATACTTTATAAAATAATACTCTATAACGTTATGCGTTATAAAATAATACTATATAACGTTATACGTTATAAAATAAAACTGTATAACGTTATACGTTATAACGTAATGCTATATAACGTCATACGTTAGAAAATAATACTATATAACGTTATACGTAATAAAATAATACCATATAACGTTATACGTTATAAAATAATACCGTATAACGTTATACGATATAACGTAATCCTATATAACGTTATAACCTAACACTATATAACGTTATACGTTATAAAATAATACCGTATATCGTTATACATTATAACGTAATACTATATAACATTATAACGTAACACTATATAACATCATACGTTATAACGTAACACTACATAACGTTATACGTCATAAAATAATGCTATAACACGTTATACTTTATAAAGTAGTACTACATAACTATATAATAATAATATATAATAATACTATAAAATAATACTATATAACGTTATACGTTATAAAATATTACTATATAACGTTATACGTTATAAAATATTACTATATAACGTTATACGTTATAAAATATTACTATATAACGTTATACGTTATAAAATATTACTATATAACGTTATACGTTATAAAATATTACTATATAACGTTATACGTTATAATATAATACCGTATAACTTTATACGTCATAAAATGAAACCGTATTACGTTATACGTTATAACGTAATGCTATATAACGTCATATGTTATAGAATAACACTATATAAAGTTATACGTTATAAAATAATACCATATAACATTCTACGTTATAAAATAATACCGTATAACGTTATACGTTATAACGTAACACTACAAAGCGTTATACGTTATAAAGCAATGCTATATAACGTTATACGTTATAAAATAATACTATATAACGTAATGCGTTATAACGTAATACCATATAACATTATAACGAAACACTATATAACGTTAAACGTTATAAGGTAAAGTTATATAACGTTATACGTTATAAAATAATCCTATATAACGTTATACGTAATAAAATAATACCATATAACGTTCTACGTTATAAAATAACACCGTATAACGTTATACGTTATAAAATAAAACT
Source organism: Bombus dahlbomii (assembly GCA_037178635.1). Taxonomy (NCBI): domain Eukaryota; kingdom Metazoa; phylum Arthropoda; class Insecta; order Hymenoptera; family Apidae; genus Bombus; species Bombus dahlbomii. The sequence continues at coordinate 1,435,408 of CM074117.1, forward strand.
GTATACCCTTATACGTTATAACGTAATGCTATATAACGTCATACGTTAGAAAATAATACTATATAACGTTATACGTTATAAAATAATACTATATAACGTTATACGTTATAAAAAAATACCGTATAACGTTATAGGTTATAACGTAATACTATATAACGTTATAACGTAACACTATATAACGCTACACGTTGTAAAATAATACTATATAACGTTATACGTTATAACGTAATGCTATAAAACGTTATAACGTAACACAATATAACGTTATGCGTAATAAAATAATACCGTATAACGTAATGCGTTATAACGTAATACTATATAACATTATAACGAAACACTATATAACATCATACGTTATAACGTAACACTACATAACGTTATACGTTATAAAATAATACTATATAACGTTATACGTTATAAAATATTACTATATATCATTATACGTTATCAAGTAAGACCGTATAACGTGATACGTTATCACGAAATGCTATATAACGTTATAACGTAGCACTATATAAAGTTATACCTTATAAACTAACACTATATAACGTTATACGTTATTAGGTAACACTATATAACGTTATACGATGTAATGTAACACTATATAACGTTATAAGCAATAAAACCATACCGTATAGCGTTATACGTTATAACGTAATACTAAATAACATTATAACGTAACACTATATAACATCATGCGTTATAACGTAACACTACATAACGTTATACGTCATAAAATAATGCTATAAAACGTTATACTTTATAAAATAATACTATATATCGTTATACGATATAAAATAACACGGTATAACGTTATACTTTATAACGTAATACAGTATAACGTTATAACGTAACACTGCATAACGTTATACGTTATAAAATAATGCTATAAAACGTTATACTTTATAAAATAATACTCTATAACGTTATACGTTATAAAATAATAATATATAACGTTATACGTTATAAAATAAAACTGTATAACGTTATACGTTATAACGTAATGCTATATAACGTCATACGTTAGAAAATAATACTATATAACGTTATACGTAATTAAATAATACCATATAATGTTATACGTTATAAAATAATACTATATAACGTTATACGTTATAAAACAATACCGTATAGCGTTATACGTTATAACGTAATACTAAATAACATTATAACGTAACACTATATAACATCATACGTTATAACGTAACACTACATAACGTTATACGTCATAAAATAATGCTATAAAACGTTATACTTTATAAAATAATACTCTATAACGTTATACGTTATAAAATAATAATATATAACGTTATACGTTATAAAATAAAACTGTATAACGTTATACGTTATAACGTAATGCTATATAACGTCATACGTTAGAAAATAATACTATATAACGTTATACGTAATAAAATAATACCATATAACGTTATAGGTTATAATTTAAACTATATAACGTTATAACCTAACACTATATAACGTTATACGTTATAAAATAATATTACATAACGTTATACTTTATAAAATAATACTCTATAACGTTATACGTTATAAAATAATACTATATAACGTTATTCGTTATAAAATAAAACTGCATAACGTTATACGGTATAACATAACACTACATAACGTTATGCGTCATAAAATAATGCTATAAAACGTTATACTTTATAAAATAATACTCTATAACGTTATACGTTATAAAATAATACTATATAACGTTATACGTTATAAAATATTACTATATAACGTTATACGTTATAAAATATTACTATATAACGTTATACGTTATAAAATATTACTATATATCATTATACGTTATCAAGTAAGACCGTATAACGTGATACGTTATCACGAAATGCTATATAACGTTATAACGTAGCACTATATAAAGTTATACCTTATAAACTAACACTATATAACGTTATACGTTATTAGGTAACACTATATAACGTTATACGATGTAATGTAACACTATATAACGTTATAAGCTATAAAACAATACCGTATAGCGTTATACGTTATAACGTAATACTAAATAACATTATAACGTAACACTATATAACATCATGCGTTATAACGTAACACTACATAACGTTATACGTCATAAAATAATGCTATAAAACGTTATACTTTATAAAATAATACTCTATAACGTTATACGTTATAAAATAATAATATATAACGTTATACGTTATAAAATAAAACTGTATAACGTTATACGTTATAACGTAATGCTATATAACGTCATACGTTAGAAAATAATACTATATAACGTTATACGTAATAAAATAATACCATATAACGTTATAGGTTATAATTTAAACTATATAACGTTATAACCTAACACTATATAACGTTATACGTTATAAAATACTACTACATAACGTTATACTTTATAAAATAATACTCTATAACGTTATACGTTATAAAATAATACTATATAACGTTATACGTTATAAAATAAAACTGTATAACGTTATACGGTATAACGTAACACTACATAACGTTATACGTTATACGGTAATGCTATATAACGTTATACGTTATAAAATAATACCGTATAACGTTATACGTTATAAAATAATACTATATAACGTTATACGCTATAAAATAAAGCTGTATAACGTTATACGTTATAACGTAATGCTATTTAACGTCATACGTTAGAAAATAATACTATATAACGTTATACGTAATAAAATAATACCATATAACGTTATAGGTTATAATTTAAACTATATAACGTTATAACCTAACACTATATAACGTTATACGTTATAAAATAATATTACATAACGTTATACTTTATAAAATAATACTATATAACGTTATACGTTATAAAATAAAACTGCATAACGTTATACGGTATAACATAACACTACATAACGTTATGCGTCATAAAATAATGCTATAAAACGTTATACTTTATAAAATAATACTCTATAACGTTATACGTTATAAAATAATACTATATAACGTTATAGGTTATAACGTAATACTATATAACGTTATAACGTAACACTATATAACGCTACACGTTGTAAAATAATACTATAAAACGTTATACGTTATAACGTAATGCTATATAACGTTATAACGTAACACAATATAACGTTATACGATATAAAATAATATCGTATATCGTCTTACGTTATAACGTAATACTATATAACATTATAACGTAACACTATATAACATCATACGTTATAACGTAACACTACATAACGTTATACGTCATAAAATAATGCTATAAGACGTTATACTTTATAAAATAATACTCTATAACGTTATGCGTTATAAAATAATACTATATAACGTTATACGTTATAAAATAAAACTGTATAACGTTATACGTTATAACGTAATGCTATATAACGTCATACGTTAGAAAATAATACTATATAACGTTATACGTAATAAAATAATACCATATAACGTTATACGTTATAAAATAATACCGTATAACGTTATACGATATAACGTAATCCTATATAACGTTATAACCTAACACTATATAACGTTATACGTTATAAAATAATACCGTATATCGTTATACATTATAACGTAATACTATATAACATTATAACGTAACACTATATAACATCATACGTTATAACGTAACACTACATAACGTTATGCGTCATAAAATAATGCTATAAAACGTTATACTTTATAAAATAATACTCTATAACGTTATACGTTATAAAATAATACTATATAACGTTATAGGTTATAACGTAATACTATATAACGTTATAACGTAACACTATATAACGCTACACGTTGTAAAATAATACTATAAAACGTTATACGTTATAACGTAATGCTATATAACGTTATAACGTAACACAATATAACGTTATACGTTATAAAATAATATCGTATATCGTCTTACGTTATAACGTAATACTATATAACATTATAACGTAACACTATATAACATCATACGTTATAACGTAACACTACATAACGTTATACGTCATAAAATAATGCTATAAAACGTTATACTTTATAAAATAATACTCTATAACGTTATGCGTTATAAAATAATACTATATAACGTTATACGTTATAAAATAAAACTGTATAACGTTATACGTTATAACGTAATGCTATATAACGTCATACGTTAGAAAATAATACTATATAACGTTATACGTAATAAAATAATACCATATAACGTTATACGTTATAAAATAATACCGTATAACGTTATACGATATAACGTAATCCTATATAACGTTATAACCTAACACTATATAACGTTATACGTTATAAAATAATACCGTATATCGTTATACATTATAACGTAATACTATATAACATTATAACGTAACACTATATAACATCATACGTTATAACGTAACACTACATAACGTTATACGTCATAAAATAATGCTATAAAACGTTATACTTTATAAAATAATACTCTATAACGTTATGCGTTATAAAATAATACTATATAACGTTATACGTTATAAAATAAAACTGTATAACGTTATACGTTATAACGTAATGCTATATAAAGTCATACGTTAGAAAATAATACTATATAACGTTATACGTAATAAAATAATACCATATAACGTTATACGTTATAAAATAATACCGTATAACGTTATACGATATAACGTAATCCTATATAACGTTATAACCTAACACTATATTACGTTATACGTTATAAAATAATACCGTATATCGTTATACATTATAACGTAATACTATATAACATTATAACGTAACACTATATAACATCACACGTTATAACGTAACACTACATAACGTTATACGTCATAAAATAATGCTATAACACGTTATACTTTATAAAGTAGTACTACATAACTATATAATAATAATATATAATAATACTATAAAATAATACTATATAACGTTATACGTTATAAAATATTACTATATAACGTTATACGTTATAAAATATTACTATATAACGTTATACGTTATAAAATATTACTATATAACGTTATACGTTATAAAATATTACTATATAACGTTATACTTTATAAAATATTACTATATAACGTTATACGTTATAAAATATTACTATATAACGTTATACGTTATAAAATATTACTATATAACGTTATACGTTATAATATAATACCGTATAACTTTATACGTCATAAAATGAAACCGTATTACGTTATACGTTATAACGTAATGCTATATAACGTCATATGTTATAGAATAACACTATATAAAGTTATACGTTATAAAATAATACCATATAACATTCTACGTTATAAAATAATACCGTATAACGTTATACGTTATAACGTAACACTACAAAGCGTTATACGTTATAAAGCAATGCTATATAACGTTATACGTTATAAAATAATACTATATAACGTAATGCGTTATAACGTAATACCATATAACATTATAACGAAACACTATATAACGTTAAACGTTATAAGGTAAAGTTATATAACGTTATACGTTATAAAATAATCCTATATAACGTTATACGTAATAAAATAATACCATATAACGTTCTACGTTATAAAATAACACCGTATAACGTTATACGTTATAAAATAAAACTGTATACCCTTATACGTTATAACGTAATGCTATATAACGTCATACGTTAGAAAATAATACTATATAACGTTATACGTTATAAAATAATACTATATAACGTTATACGTTATAAAAAAATACCGTATAACGTTATACGTTATAACGTAATGCTATATAACGTTACAACGTATCACAATATAACGTTATACGTTACAAAATAATACCGTATAACGTTATAGGTTATAACGTAATACTATATAACGTTATAACGTAACACTATATAACGCTACACGTTGTAAAATAATACTATATAACGTTATACGTTATAACGTAATGCTATAAAACGTTATAACGTAACACAATATAACGTTATGCGTAATAAAATAATACCGTATAACGTAATGCGTTATAACGTAATACTATATAACATTATAACGAAACACTATATAACATCATACGTTATAACGTAACACTACATAACGTTATACGTCATAAAATTATGCTATAAAACGTTATACTTTATAAAGTAATACTCCATAACTTTATACGTTATAAAATAATACTATATAAAGTTATACGTTTTAAAATAAAACTGTATAACGTTATACGTTATAAAATAATACCGTATAACGTTATACGTTATAACGTAATGCTATATAACGTTATAACGTAACACAATATAACGTTATACGTTATAAAATAATACCGTATATCGTCATACGTTATAACGTAATACTATATAACATTATAACGTAACACTACATAACGTTATACGTTATAAAATAATACTATATAACGTTATACGTTATAAAATATTACTATATATCATTATACGTTATCAAGTAAGACCGTTTAACGTGATACGTTATCACGAAATGCTATATAACGTTATAACGTAGCACTATATAAAGTTATACCTTATAAACTAACACTATATAACGTTATACGTTATTAGGTAACACTATATAACGTTATACGATGTAATGTAACACTATATAACGTTATAAGCAATAAAACCATACCGTATAGCGTTATACGTTATAACGTAATACTAAATAACATTATAACGTAACACTATATAACATCATGCGTTATAACGTAACACTACATAACGTTATACGTCATAAAATCATGCTATAAAACGTTATACTTTATAAAATAATACTATATATCGTTATACGATATAAAATAACACGGTATAACGTTATACTTTATAACGTAATACAGTATAACGTTATAACGTAACACTACATAACGTTATACGTTATAAAATAATGCTATAAAACGTTATACTTTATAAAATAATACTCTATAACGTTATACGTTATAAAATAATAATATATAACGTTATACGTTATAAAATAAAACTGTATAACGTTATACGTTATAACGTAATGCTATATAACGTCATACGTTAGAAAATAATACTATATAACGTTATACGTAATTAAATAATACCATATAATGTTATACGTTATAAAATAATACTATATAACGTTATACGTTATAAAACAATACCGTATAGCGTTATACGTTATAACGTAATACTAAATAACATTATAACGTAACACTATATAACATCATACGTTATAACGTAACACTACATAACGTTATACGTCATAAAATAATGCTATAAAACGTTATACTTTATAAAATAATACTCTATAACGTTATACGTTATAAAATAATAATATATAACGTTATACGTTATAAAATAAAACTGTATAACGTTATACGTTATAACGTAATGCTATATAACGTCATACGTTAGAAAATAATACTATATAACGTTATACGTAATTAAATAATACCATATAATGTTATACGTTATAAAATAATACTATATAACGTTATACGTTATAAAACAATACCGTATAGCGTTATACGTTATAACGTAATACTAAATAACATTATAACGTAACACTATATAACATCATACGTTATAACGTAACACTACATAACGTTATACGTCATAAAATAATGCTATAAAACGTTATACTTTATAAAATAATACTCTATAACGTTATACGTTATAAAATAATAATATATAACGTTATACGTTATAAAATAAAACTGTATAACGTTATACGTTATAACGTAATGCTATATAACGTCATACGTTAGAAAATAATACTATATAACGTTATACGTAATAAAATAATACCATATAACGTTATAGGTTATAATTTAAACTGTATAACGTTATAACCTAACACTATATAACGTTATACGTTATAAAATAATACTACATAACGTTATACTTTATAAAATAATACTCTATAACGTTATACGTTATAAAATAATACTATATAACGTTATACGTTATAAAATAAAACTGTATAACGTTATACGGTATAACGTAACACTACATAACGTTATACGTTATACGGTAATGCTATATAACGTTATACGTTATAAAATAATACCGTATAACGTTATACGTTATAAAATAATACTATATAACGTTATACGCTATAAAATAAAGCTGTATAACGTTATACGTTATAACGTAATGCTATTTAACGTCATACGTTAGAAAATAATACTATATAACGTTATACGTAATAAAATAATACCATATAACGTTATAGGTTATAATTTAAACTATATAACGTTATAACCTAACACTATATAACGTTATACGTTATAAAATAATATTACATAACGTTATACTTTATAAAATAATACTCTATAACGTTATACGTTATAAAATAATACTATATAACGTTATACGTTATAAAATAAAACTGCATAACGTTATACGGTATAACATAACACTACATAACGTTATGCGTCATAAAATAATGCTATAAAACGTTATACTTTATAAAATAATACTCTATAACGTTATACGTTATAAAATAATACTATATAACGTTATAGGTTATAACGTAATACTATATAACGTTATAACGTAACACTATATAACGCTACACGTTGTAAAATAATACTATAAAACGTTATACGTTATAACGTAATGCTATATAACGTTATAACGTAACACAATATAACGTTATACGTTATAAAATAATATCGTATATCGCCTTACGTTATAACGTAATACTATATAACATTATAACGTAACACTATATAACATCATACGTTATAACGTAACACTACATAACGTTATACGTCATAAAATAAAACTGTATAACGTTATACGTTATAACGTAATGCTATATAACGTCATACGTTAGAAAATAATACTATATAACGTTATACGTAATAAAATAATACCATATAACGTTATACGTTATAAAATAATACTATATAACGTTATACGTAATAAAATAATACCATATAACGTTATACGTTATAAAATAATACCGTATAACGTTATACGATATAACGTAATCCTATATAACGTTATAACCTAACACTATATAACGTTATACGTTATAAAATAATACCGTATATCGTTATACATTATAACGTAATACTATATAACATTATAACGTAACACTATATAACATCATACGTTATAACGTAACACTACATAACGTTATACGTCATAAAATAATGCTATAAGACGTTATACTTTATAAAGTAATACTACATAACTATATAATAATAATATATAATAATACTATAAAATAATACTATATAACGTTATACGTTATAAAATATTACTATATAACGTTATACGTTATAAAATATTACTATATAACGTTATACGTTATAAAATATTACTATATAACGTTATACGTTATAAAATATTACTATATATCATTATACGTTATCAAGTAAGACCGTATAACGTGATACGTTATCACGAAATGCTATATAACGTTATAACGTTGCACTATATAAAGTTATACCTTATAAACTAACACTATATAACGTTATACGTTATTAGGTAACACTATATAACGTTATACGATGTAATGTAACACTATATAACGTTATAAGCTATAAAACAATACCGTATAGCGTTATACGTTATAACGTAATACTAAATAACATTATAACGTAACACTATATAACATCATGCGTTATAACGTAACACTACATAACGTTATACGTCATAAAATAATGCTATAAAACGTTATACTTTATAAAATAATACTCTATTACGTTATACGTTATAAAATAATAATATATAACGTTATACGTTATAAAATAAAACTGTATAACGTTATACGTTATAACGTAATGCTATATAACGTCATACGTTCGAAAATAATACTATATAACGTTATACGTTATAAAATAATACCGTATATCGTTATACATTATAACGTAATACTATATAACATTATAACGTAACACTATATAACATCATACGTTATAACGTAACACTACACAACGTTATACGTCATAAAATAATGCTATAACACGTTATACTTTATAAAGTAATACTATATAACTATATAATAATAATATATAATAATACTATAAAATAATACTATATAACGTTATACGTTATAAAATATTACTATATAACGTTATACGTTATAAAATATTACTATATAACGTTATACGTTATAAAATATTACTATATAACGTTATACGTTATAAAATAATACTATATAACGTTATACGTTATAAAATAAAACTGCATAACGTTATACGGTATAACATAACACTACATAACGTTATGCGTCATAAAATAATGCTATAAAACGTTATACTTTATAAAATAATACTCTATAACGTTATACGTTATAAAATAATACTATATAACGTTATAGGTTATAACGTAATACTATATAACGTTATAACGTAACACTATATAACGCTACACGTTGTAAAATAATACTATAAAACGTTATACGTTATAACGTAATGCTATATAACGTTATAACGTAACACAATATAACGTTATACGTTATAAAATAATATCGTATATCGCCTTACGTTATAACGTAATACTATATAACATTATAACGTAACACTATATAACATCATACGTTATAACGTAACACTACATAACGTTATACGTCATAAAATAATGCTATAAAACGTTATACTTTATAAAATAATACTCTATAACGTTATGCGTTATAAAATAATACTATATAACGTTATACGTTATAAAATAAAACTGTATAACGTTATACGTTATAACGTAATGCTATATAACGTCATACGTTAGAAAATAATACTATATAACGTTATACGTAATAAAATAATACCATATAACGTTATACGTTATAAAATAATACCGTATAACGTTATACGATATAACGTAATCCTATATAACGTTATAACCTAACACTATATAACGTTATACGTTATAAAATAATACCGTATATCGTTATACATTATAACGTAATACTATATAACATTATAACGTAACACTATATAACATCATACGTTATAACGTAACACTACATAACGTTATACGTCATAAAATAATGCTATAACACATTATACTTTATAAAGTAATACTACATAACTATATAATAATAATATATGATAATACTATAAAATAATACTATATAACGTTATACGTTATAAAATATTACTATATAACGTTATACGTTATAAAATATTACTATATAACGTTATACGTTATAAAATATTACTATATAACGTTATACGTTATAAAATATTACTATATATCATTATACGTTATCAAGTAAGACCGTATAACGTGATACGTTATCACGAAATGCTATATAACGTTATAACGTAGCACTATATAAAGTTATACCTTATAAACTAACACTATATAACGTTATACGTTATTAGGTAACACTATATAACGTTATACGATGTAATGTAACACTATATAACGTTATAAGCTATAAAACAATACCGTATAGCGTTATACGTTATAACGTAATACTAAATAACATTATAACGTAACACTATATAACATCATGCGTTATAACGTAACACTACATAACGTTATACGTCATAAAATAATACTATAAAACGTTATACCTTATAAAATAATACTCTATTACGTTATATGTTATAAAATAATACTATATAACGTTATACGTTATAAAATAAAACTGTATAACGTTATACGGTATAACGTAATACTATATAACATTATAACGTAACACTATATAACATCATACGTTATAACGTAACACTACACAACGTTATACGTCATAAAATAATGCTATAACACGTTATACTTTATAAAGTAATACTATATAACTATATAATAATAATATATAATAATACTATAAAATAATACTATATAACGTTATACGTTATAAAATATTACTATATAACGTTATACGTTATAAAATATTACTATATAACGTTATACGTTATAAAATATTACTATATAACGTTATACGTTATAAAATATTACTATATAACGTTATACGTTATAAAATATTACTATATAACGTTATACGTTATAAAATATTACTATATAACGTTATACGTTATAAAATATTACTATATAACGTTATACGTTATAAAATATTACTATATAACGTTATACGTTATAAAATATTACTATATAACGTTATACGTTATAATATAATACCGTATAACTTTATACGTCATAAAATGAAACCGTATTACGTTATACGTTATAACGTAATGCTATATAACGTCATATGTTATAGAATAACACTATATAAAGTTATACGTTATAAAATAATACCATATAACATTCTACGTTATAAAATAATACCGTATAACGTTATACGTTATAACGTAACACTACAAAGCGTTATACGTTATAAGGCAATGCTATATAACGTTATACGTTATAAAATAATACTATATAACGTAATGCGTTATAACGTAATACCATATAACATTATAACGAAACACTATATAACGTTAAACGTTATAAGGTAAAGTTATATAACGTTATACGTTATAAAATAATCCTATATAACGTTATACGTAATAAAATAATACCATATAACGTTCTACGTTATAAAATAACACCGTATAACGTTATACGTTATAAAATAAAACTGTATAACCTTATACGTTATAACGTAATGCTATATAACGTCATACGTTAGAAAATAATACTATATAACGTTATACGTTATAAAATAATACTATATAACGTTATACGTTATAAAAAAATACCGTATAACGTTATACGTTATAACGTAATGCTATATAACGTTACAACGTAACACAATATAACGTTATACGTTACAAAATAATACCGTATAACGTTATAGGTTATAACGTAATACTATATAACGTTATAACGTAACACTATATAACGCTACACGTTGTAAAATAATACTATATAACGTTATACGTAATAAAACAATACCGTATAGCGTTATACGTTATAAAATAATACCGTATAACGTTATACGATATAACGTAATGCTATATAACGTTATAACCTAACACTATATAACGTTATACGTTATAAAATAATACCGTATATCGTTATACATTATAACGTAATACTATATAACATTATAACGTAACACTATATAACATCATACGTTATAACGTAACACTACACAACGTTATACGTCATAAAATAATGCTATAACACGTTATACTTTATAAAGTAATACTATATAACTATATAATAATAATATATAATAATACTATAAAATAATACTATATAACGTTATACGTTATAAAATATTACTATATAACGATTATACGTTATCAAATAAGACCGTATAACGTGATACGTTATCACGAAATACTATATAACATTATAACGTAGCACTATATAAAGTTATACCTTATAAACTAACACTATATAACGTTATACGTTATTAGGTAACACTATATAACGTTATACGATGTAACGTAACACTATATAACGTTATAAGCAATAAAACAATACCGTATAGCGTTATACGTTATAACGTAATACTAAATAACATTATAACGTAACACTATATAACATCATACGTTATAACGTAACACTACATAACGTTATACGTCATAAAATAATGCTATAAAACGTTATACTTTATAAAATAATACTATATATCGTTATACGTTATAAAATAACACGGTATAACGTTATACTTTATAACGTAATACAGTATAACGTTATAACGTAACACTACATAACGTTATACGTTATACGGTAATGCTATATAACGTTATACGTTATAAAATAATACCGTATAACGTTATACGTTATAAAATAATAATATATAACGTTATACGTTATAAAATAAAACTGTATAACGTTATACGTTATAACGTAATGCTATATAACGTCATACGTTAGAAAATAATACTATATAACGTTATACGTAATTAAATAATACCATATAATGTTATACGTTATATAATAATACTATATAACGTTATACGTTATAAAACAATACCGTATAGCGTTATACGTTATAACGTAATACTAAATAACATTATAACGTAACACTATATAACATCATACGTTATAACCTAACACTACATAACGTTATACGTCATAAAATAATGCTATAAAACGTTATACTTTATAAAATAATACTCTATAACGTTATATGTTATAAAATAATACTATATAACGTTATACGTTATAAAATAAAACTGTATAACGTTATACGGTATAACGTAACACTACATAACGTTATACGTTATACGGTAATGCTATATAACGTTATACGTTATAAAATAATACCGTATAACGTTATACGTTATAAAATAATACTATATAACGTTATACGCTATAAAATAAAGCTGTATAACGTTATACGTTATAACGTAATGCTATTTAACGTCATACGTTAGAAAATAATACTATATAACGTTATACGCTATAAAATATAGCTGTATAACGTTATACGTTATAACGTAATGCTATATAACGTTATAACGTAACACAATATAACGTTATACGTTATAAAATAATACCGTATAACGTTATAGGTTATAACGTAATACTATATAACGTTATAACGTAACACTATATAACGCTACACGTTGTAAAATAATACTATATAACGTTATACGTTATAACGTAATGCTATATAACGACATACGTTAGAAAATAATACTATATAACGTTATACGTAATAAAATAATACCATATAACGTTATACGTTATAAAATAATACCGTATAACGTTATACGATATAACGTAATGCTATATAACGTTATAACCTAACACTATATAACGTTATACGTTATAAAATAATACCGTATATCGTTATACATTGTAACGTAATACTATATAACATTATAACGTAACACTATATAACATCATACGTTATAACGTAACACTACATAACGTTATACGTCATAAAATAATGCTATAAAACGTTATACTTTATAAAATAATACTCTATAACGTTATACGTTATAAAATAATACTATATAACGTTATACGTTATAACGTAATGCTATATAACGTTATAACGTAACACAATATAACGTTATACATTATAAAATAATATCGTATATCGTCATACGTTATAACGTAATGCTATATAACATTATAACGTAACACTATATAACATCATATGTTATAACGTAACACTATAGAACGTTATACGTCATAAAATACTGCTATAAAACGTTATACCTTATAAAATAATACTCTATAACGTTATACGTTATAAAATAAAACTGTATAACGTTATACGTTATAACGTAATGCTATATAACGTCATACGTTAGAAAATAATACTATATAACGTTATACGTAATAAAATAATACCATATAACGTTATACGTTATAATTTAAACTATATAACTTTATAACCTAACACTATATAACGTTATACGTTATAAAATAAAACTATATAACGTTATACTTTATAAAATAATACTCTATCACGTTATACGTTATAAAATAATACTATATATCGTTCTACGTTATAAAATAATACCGTATAACGTTATACGTTATAAAATAATACTATATAACGTTATACGCTATAAAATAAGGCTGTATAACGTTATACGTTATAACGTAATGCTATATAACGTTATAACGTAACACTACATAACGTTATACTTCATAAAATAATGCTATAAAACGTTATACTTTATAAAATAATACTATATAACGTTATAAGTTATAAAATAATACTATATAACATCATACGTTATAAAATAAAACTGTATAACGTTATACGTTATAACGTAATGCTATATAACGTCATATGTTATAAAATAATACTATATAACATTACACGTTATCAAATAATACTGTATAACGTTATACGTTATAATTTAATAACGTATAACGTTAGATGTTATAACGTAATACTATAAAGCGTTATAACGTAACACTATATAACATCATACGTTATAACGTAACACTACATAACGTTATACGTCATAAAATAATGCTATAAAACGTTATACTCTATAAAATAATACTATATAACGTTATAGGTTATAAAATAATACTATATAACGTTATACGTTATAAAATAAAACTGTATAACGTTATACGTTATAACGTAATGCTATAGAACGTCATATGTTATAAAATAATACTATATAACGCTATACGTTATAAAATAATACCATATAACATTTTACGTTATAAAATAATACCGTATAACGTTATACGTTATAACGTAACACTACATAGCGTTATACGTTATAAAGCAATGCTATATAACGTTATACGTTCTAAAGTAATACTATATAACGTAATGCGTTAGAACGTAATACCGTATAACATTATAACGAAACACTATATAACGTTAAACGTTATAAAGTAAAGTTATATAACGTTATACGTTATAAAATAATCCTATATAACGTTATACGTAATAAAATAATACCACATAACGTTCTACGTTATAAAATAATACCGTATAACGTTATACGTTATAACGTAATGCTATATAACGTTATAACGTAACACAATATAACGTTATACGTTATAAAATAATACCGTATAACGTTATAGGTTATAACGTAATACTATATAACGTTATAACGTAACACTATATAACGCTACACGTTGTAAAATAATACTATATAACGTTATACGTTATAACGTAATGCTATATAACGTTATAACGTAACACAATATAACGTTATACGTCATAACATAATGCTATAAAACGTTATACTTTATAAAATAATACTCTATAACGTTATACGTTATACAATAATACTATATAACGTTATATGTTATAAAATAAAACTGTATAACGTTATACGTTATAACGTAATGCTATATAACGTCATACGTTAGAAAATAATACTATATAACGTTATACGTAATAAAATAATACCATATAACGTTATACGTTATAAAATAATACCGTATAACGTTATACGATATAACGTAATGCTATATAACGTTATAACCTAACACTATATAACGTTATACGTTATAAAATAATACCGTATATCGTTATACAATGTAACGTAATACTATATAACATTATAACGTAACACTATATAACATCATACGTTATAACGTAACACTACATAACGTTATACGTCATAAAATAATGCTATAAAACGTTATACCTTATAAAATAATACTCTATAACGTTATACGTTATAAAATAATAATATATAACGCTATACGTTATAAAATAAAACTGTATAACGTTATACGTTATAACGTAATGCTATATAACGTCATACGTTAGAAAATAATACTATATAACGTTATACGTAATAAAATAATACCATATAACGTTATACGTTATAATTTAAACTATATAGCGTTATAACCTAACACTATATAACGTTATACGTTATAAAATAATACTATATAACGTTATACTTTATAAAATAATACTCTATAACGTTATACGTTATAAAATAATACTATATAACGTTATAGGTTATAAAATAATACCGTATAACGTTATACGTTATAACGTAATGCTATATAACGTTATAACGTAACACAATATAACGTTATACGTTATAAAATAATACCGTATAACGTTATAGGTTATAACGTAATACTATATAACGTTATAACGTAACACAATATAACGTTATACGTTATAAAATAATACCGTATAACGTTATAGGTTATAACGTAATACTATATAACGTTATAACGTAACACTATATAACGCTACACGTTTTAAAATAATACTATATAACGTAATGCGTTATAACGTAATACCATATAACATTATAACGAAACACTATATAACGTTAAACATTATAAAGTAAAGTTATATAACGTTATACGTTATAAAATAATCCTATATAACGTTATACGTAATAAAATAATACCACATAACGTTATACGTTATAAAATAATACCGTATAACGTTATACGTTATAACGTAACACTACATAGCTTTATACGTTATAAAGCAATGCTATATAACGTTATACGTTATAAAATAATCCTATATAACGTTATACGTAATAAAATAATACCACATAACGTTCTACGTTATAAAATAACAACGTATAACGTTATACGTTATAAAATAAAACTGTATAACGTTATACGTTATAACGTAATGCTATATAACGTTATAACGTAACACAATATTACGTTATACGTTATATAATAATACCGTATATCGTCATACGTTATAACGTAATACTATATAACATTATAACGTAACACTATATTACATCATACGTTATAACGTAACACTACATAACGTTATACGTCATAAAATAATGCTATAAAACGTTATACTTTATAAAATAATACTCTATAACGTTATACGTTATAAAATAATACTATATAACGTTATACGTTATAAAATAAAACTGTATAACGTTATACGTTATAACGTAATGCTATATAACGTCATACGTTAGAAAATAATACTATATAACGTTATACGAAATAAAATAATACCATATAACGTTATACGTTATAAAATAATACCGTATAACGTTATACGATATAACGTAATGCTATATAACCTTATAACCTAACACTATATAACGTTATACGTTATAAAATAATACCGTATATCGTTATACATTGTAACGTAATACTATATAACATTATAACGTAACACTATATAACATCATAGGTTATAACGTAACACTACATAACGTTATACGTCATAAAATAATGCTATAAAACGTTATACTTTATAAAATAATACTCTATAACGTTATACGTTATAAAATAATAATATATAACGTTATACGTTATAAAATAAAACTGTATAACGTTATACGTTATAACGTAATGCTATACAACGTCATACGATAGAAAATAATACTATATAACATTCTACGTTATAAAATAATACCGTATAACGTTATACGTTATAACGTAACACTACATAGCGTTATACGTTATAAAGCAATGCTATATAACGTTATACGTTATAAAATAATACTATATAACGTAATGCGTTATAACGTAATACCATATAACATTATCACGAAACACTATATAACGTTAAACATTATAAAGTAAAGTTATATAACGTTATACGTTATAAAATAATCCTATATAACGTTATACGTAATAAAATAATACCACATAACGTTATACGTTATAAAATAATACCGTATAACGTTATACGTTATAACGTAATGCTATATAACGTTATAACGTAACACAATATAACGTTATACGTTATAAAATAATACCGTATAACGTTATAGGTTATAACGTAATACTATATAACGTTATAACGTAACACTATATAACGCTACACGTTGTAAAATAATACTATATAACATTATACGTTATAACGTAATGCTATATAACGTTATAACGTAACACAATATAACGTTATACGTCATAACATAATGCTATAAAACGTTATACTTTATAAAATAATACTCTATAACGTTATACGTTATACAATAATACTATATAACGTTATATGTTATAAAATAAAACTGTATAACGTTATACGTTATAACGTAATGCTATATAACGTCATACGTTATAAAATAATACTATATAACGTTATACTTTATAAAATAATACTCTATAACGTTATACGTTATAAAATAATACTATATAACGTTATAGGTTATAAAATAATACCGTATAACGTTATACGTTATAACGTAATGCTATATAACGTTATAACGTAACACAATATATCGTTATACGTTATAAAATAATACCGTATAACGTTATAGGTTATAACGTAATACTATATAACGTTATAACGTAACACAATATAACGTTATACGTTATAAAATAATACCGTATAACATTGTAGGTTATAACGTAATACTATATAACGTTATAACGTAACACTATATAACGCTACACGTTGTAAAATAATACTATATAACGTTATACGTTATAACGTAATGCTATATAACGTTATACGTTATAAAATAATACTATATAACGTAATGCGTTATAACGTAATACCATATAACATTATAACGAAACACTATATAACGTTAAACATTATAAAGTAAAGTTATATAACGTTATACGTTATAAAATAATCCTATATAACGTTATACGTAATAAAATAATACCACATAACGTTATACGTTATAAAATAATACCGTATAACGTTATACGTTATAACGCAATGCTATATAACGTTATAACGTAACACAATATAACGTTATACGTTATAAAATAATACCGTATAACGTTATAGGTTATAACGTAATACTATATAACGTTATAACGTAACACTATATAACGCTACACGTTGTAAAATAATACTATATAACGTCATACGTTATAACGTAATGCTATATAACGTTATAACGTAACACAATATAACGTTATACGTCATAACATAATGCTATAAAACGTTATACTTTATAAAATAATACTCTATAACGTTATACGTTATACAATAATACTATATAACGTTATATGTTATAAAATAAAACTGTATAACGTTATACGTTATAACGTAATGCTATATAACGTCATACGTTAGAAAATAATACTATATAACGTTATACGTAATAAAATAATACCATATAACGTTATACGTTATAAAATAATACCGTATAACGTTATACGATATAACGTAATGCTATATAACGTTATAACCTAACACTATATAACGTTATACGTTATAAAATAATACCGTATATCGTTATACATTGTAACGTAATACTATATAACATTATAACGTAACACTATATAACATCATACGTTATAACGTAACACTACATAACGTTATACGTCATAAAATAATGCTATAAAACGTTATACCTTATAAAATAATACTCTATAACGTTATACGTTATAAAATAATAATATATAACGCTATACGTTATAAAATAAAACTGTATAACGTTATACGTTATAACGTAATGCTATATAACGTCATACGTTAGAAAATAATACTATATAACGTTATACGTAATAAAATAATACCATATAACGTTATACGTTATAATTTAAACTATATAACGTTATAACCTAACACTATATAACGTTATACGTTATAAAATAATACTATATAACGTTATACTTTATAAAATAATACTCTATAACGTTATACGTTATAAAATAATACTATATAACGTTATAGGTTATAAAATAATACCGTATAACGTTATACGTTATAACGTAATGCTATATAACGTTATAACGTAACACAATATAACGTTATACGTTATAAAATAATACCGTATAACGTTATAGGTTATAACGTAATACTATATAACGTTATAACGTAACACAATATAACGTTATACGTTATAAAATAATACCGTATAACGTTATAGGTTATAACGTAATACTATATAACGTTATAACGTAACACTATATAACGCTACACGTTGTAAAATAATACTATATAACGTTATACGTTATAACGTAATGCTATATAACGTTATAACATAACACAATATAACGTTATACGTTATAAAATAATATCGTATATCGTCATACGTTATAACGTAATACTATATAACATTATAACGTAACACTATATAACATCATACGTTATAACGTAACACTACATAACGTTATACGTCATAAAATAATGCTATAAAACGTTATACTTTATAAAATAATACTCTATAACGTTATACGTTATAAAATAATACTATATATCGTTATACGTTATAACGTAATGCTATATAACGTTATAACGTAACACAATATAACGTTATACATTATAAAATAATATCGTATATCGTCATACGTTATAACGTAATACTATATAACATTATAACGTAACACTATATAACATCATATGTTATAACGTAACACAATATAACGTTATACGTCATAAAATACTGCTATAAAACGTTATACTTTATAAAATAATACTCTATAACGTTACACGTTATAACGTAAGGCTATAGAACGTCATATGTTATAAAATAATACTATATAACGTTATACGTTATAAAATAATACCATATAACATTCTACGTTATAAAATAATACCGTATAACGTTATACGTTATAACGTAACGCTACATAGCGTTATACGTTATAAAGCAATGCCATAAGACGTTATACGTTATAAAATAATACTATATAACGTAATGCGTTATAACGTAATACCATATAACAATATAACGAAACACTATATAACGTTAAACATTATAAAGTAAAGTTATATAACGTTATACGTTATAAAATAATCCTATATAACGTTATACGTAATAAAATAATACCACATAACGTTATACGTTATAAAATAATACCGTATAACGTTATACGTTATAACGTAATGCTATATAACGTTATAACGTAACACAATATAACGTTATACGTTATAAAATAATACCGTATAACGTTATAGGTTATAACGTAATACTATATAACGTTATAACGTAACACTATATAACGCTACACGTTGTAAAATAATACTATATAACGTTATACGTTATAACGTAATGCTATATAACGTTATAACGTAACACAATATAACGTTATACGTCATAAAATAATGCTATAAAACGTTATACTTTATAAAATAATACTCTATAACGTTATACGTTATAAAATAATACCATATAACGTTATACGTTATAAAATAAAACTGTATAACGTTATACGTTATAACGTAATGCTATATAACGTCATACGTTAGAAAATAATACTATATAACGTTATACTTTATAAAATAATACTCTATAACGTTATACGTTATAAAATAATACCGTATAACATTATACGATATAACGTAATGCTATATAACGTTATAATGTAACACAATATAACGTTATACGTTATAAAATAATACCGTATAACGTTATAGGTTATAACGTAATACTATATAACGTTATAACCTAACACTATATAACGCTACACGTTGTAAAATAATACTATATAACGTTATACGTTATAACGTAATGCTATATAACGTTATAACGTAACACAATATAACGTTATGAGTAATAAAATAATACCGTATAACGTAATGCGTTATAACGTAATACTATATAACATTATAACGAAACACTATATAACGTTAAACGTTATAAAGTAAAGTTATATAACGTTATACGTTATAAAATAATACTATATAACGTTATACGTTATAAAATAAAACTGTGTAGCGTTATACGTTATAACGTAATGCTATATAACGTCATATGTTATAAAATAATACTATATAACGTTATACCTAATAAAATAATACCATATAACGTTCTACGTTATAAAATAATACCGAATAACGTGATACATTATAACGTAATAATATGTAACGTTATAACGTAACACTGTATAACGTTATACGTTATAAAGCAACGCTATATAACGTTTTACGTTATAAAATAATACCATGTAACGTTATACGTTATAAATTAATACTATATAACGTTATACGTTATAAAATAATACCGTATAACGTTATACGTTATAACGTAATACTATATAAGGCTATAACGTAACGCTATATAACGTCAAACGTTATACGTTAATGCTATATAACGTTATACGTTATAAAATAATACCATATAACGTTATACGTTATAACGTAAACTATATAACGTTATAACCTAACACTACATAACGTTATACGTTATACGGTAATGCTATATAACGTTATACGTTATAAAATAATACCATATAACGTTATATGTTATAACGTAAACTATATAACGTTATAACCTAACACTACATAACGTTAAACGTCATAAAATAATACCGTATAACGTTATATGTTACAACGTAATAATATATAACGTTATAACGTAACTCTATATGACGATATACGCTGTTAGGTAACACCATATAACGTTATACGTTATAACGTAACACTACATAACGTTATACGTCATAAAATAATGCTATAAAACGTTATAATTATAAAATAATACTATATAACGTTATACGTTATAAAATAATACCGTATAACGTAATGCGTTATAACATAATACTATATAACATTATAACGAAACACTATATAACGTTAAACGTTATAAAGTAAAGTTATATAACGTTATACGTTATATAATAATCCTATATAACGTTATACGTTATAAAATAATACCGTATAACGTTATACGTTGTAACGTAATGCTATATAACGTTATAGCGTAACACAATATAACGTTATACGTTATAAAATAATACCGTATATCGTCATACGTTATAACGTAATACTATATAACATTATATCGTAACACTATATAACATCATACGTTATAACGTAGCACTACATAACGTTATACTTCATAAAATAATGCTATAAAACGTTATACTTTATAAAATAATACTATATAACGTTATACGTTATAAAATAATACTATATAACGTTATACGTTATAAAATAAAACTGTATAACGTTATACGTTACAACGTAATGCTATATAACGTCATATGTTATAAAATAATACTATATAACGTTATACGTTATAAAATAATACCATATAACATTCTACGTTATAAAATAATACCGTATAATGTTATACATTATAAAATAATACCGTATAACGTTATACGTTATAACGTAACACTACATAGCGTTATACGTTATAAAGCAATGCTATATAACGTTATACGTTATAAAATAATACTATATAACGTAATGCGTTATAACGTAATACCATATAACATTATAACGAAACACTATATAACGATAAACGTTATAAAGTAAAGTTATATAACGTTACACGTTATAAAATAATCCTATATAACGTTATACGTAATAAAATAATACCATATAACGTTCTACGTTATAAAATAACAACGTATAACGTTATACGTTATAAAATAAAACTGTATAACGTTATACGTTATAACGTAATGCTATATAACGTTATAACGTAACACAATATTACGTTATACGTTATATAATAATACCGTATATCGTAATACGTTATAACGTAATACTATATAACATTATAACGTAACACTATATAACATCATACGTTATAACGTAACACTACATAACGTTATGCGTCATAAAATAATGCTATAAAACGTTATACTTTATAAAATAATACTCTATAACGTTATACGTTATAACGTAATTCTATATAACGTCATACGTTAGAAAATAATACTATATAACGTTATACGTAATAAAATAATACCATATAACGTTATACGTTATAAAACAATACCGTATAACGTTATACGATATAACTTAATGCTATATAACGTTATAACCTAACACAATATAACGTTATACGTTATAAAATAATACCGTATATCGTTATACATTGTAACGTAATACTATATAACATTATAACGTAACACTATATAACATCATACGCTATAACGTAACACAACATAACGTTATACGTCATAAAATAATGCTATAAAACGTTATACTTTATAAAATAATACTCTATAACGTTATACGTTATAAAATAATAATATGTAACGTTATACGTTATAAAATAAAACTGTATAACGTTATACGTTATAACGTAATGCTATATAACGTCATACGTTAGAAAATAATACTATATAACGTTATACGTAATAAAAAAATACCATATAACGTTATACGTTATAATTTAAACTATATAACGTTATAACCTAACACTATATAACGTTATACGTTATAAAATAATACTATATAACGTTATACTTTATAAAATAATACTCTATAACGTTATACGTTATAAAATAATACTATATAACGTTATACGTTATAAAATAAAACTGTATAACGCTATACGGTATAACGTAACACTACATAACGTTATACGTTATACGGTAATGCTATATAACGTTATACGTTATAACATAATACCGCATAACCCTATACGTCATAAAATGAAACCGTATTACGTTATACGTTATAACGTAATGCTATATATCGTTATAACATAACACAATATAACGATATACGTTATAAAATAATACTATATAACGTTATACGTTATAAAATATTACTATATAACATTATACGTTATCAAATAAGACCGTATAACGTGATACGTTATCACGAAATACTATATAACGTTATAACGTAGCACTATCTAAAGTTATACCTTATAAACTAACACTATATAACGTTATACGTTATTAGGTAACACTGTATAACGTTATACGATGTAACGTAACACTATATAACGTTATAAGTGATAAAACAATACCGTATAGCGCTATACGTTATAACGTAATACTAAGTAACATTATAACGTAACACTATATAACATCATACGTTATAACGTAACAGTACATAACGTTATACGTCATAAAATGATGCTATAAAACGTTATACTTTATAAAATAATACTCTATAACGTTATACGTTATAAAATAATACTATATAACGTTATACGTTATAAAATAAAACTGTATAACGTTATACGTTATAACGTAATGCTATATAACGTCATACGTTAGAAAATAATACTATATAACGTTATACGTAATAAAATAATACCATATAACGTTATACGTTATAATTTAAACTATATAACGTTATAACCTAACACTATATAACGTTATACGTTATAAAATAATACTGTATAACGTTATACTTTATAAAATAATACTCTATAACGTTATACGTTATAAAATAATACTATATAATGTTATACGTTATAAAATAAAACTGTATAACATTATACGCTATAACGTAACACTACATAACGTTATACGTTATACGGTAATGCTATATAACGTTATACGTTATAAAATAATACCTTATAACGTTATACGTTATAACGTAAACTATATAACGTTATAACCTAACACTATATAACGTTAAACGTCATAAAATAATACCGTATAACGTTATACGTTACAACCTAATACTATATAACGTTATAACGTAAAACCATATGACGATATACGCTGTTAGGTTACACCATATAACGTTATACGTTATAACATAACACTACATAGCGTTATACGTCATAAAATAATGCTATAAAACGTTATAATTATAAAATAATACTATATAACGTTGTACGTTATAAAATAATACCGTATAACTTTATACGTCATAAAATGAAACGGTATCACGTTATACGTTATAACGTAATGCTATATATCGTTATAACATAACAATATAACGATATACGTTATAAAATAATACCGTGCAACGTTATAGGTTATATCGTAATACTATATAACATTATAACGTAACACTATATAACGGTATACTTTATAAAATAATACTCTATAACGTTATACGTTATAAAATAATACTATATAACGTTATACGTTATAAAATAAAACTGTATAACATTATACGTTATAACGTAATGCTATATAACGTCATACGTTAGAAAATAATACTATATAACGTTATACGTAATAAAATAATACCATATAACCTTATACGTTATAATTTAAGCTATATAACGTTATAACCTAACACTATATAACGTTATACGTTATAAAATAATACTATATAACGTTATACTTTATAAAATAATACTCTATAACGTTATACGTTATAAAATAATACTATATAACGTTATACTTTATAAAATAATACTCTATAACGTTATACGTTATAAAATAATACTATATAACGTTATACGTTATAACGTAAACTATATAACGTTATAACCTAACACTATATAACGTTAAACGTCATAAAATAATACCGTATAACGTTATACGTTACAACGTAATACTATATAACGTTATAACGTAAAACCATATGACGATATACGCTGTTAGGTAACACCATATAACGTTATACGTTATAACGTAACACTACATAACGTTATACGTCATAAAATAATGCTATAAAACGTTATAATTATAAAATAATACTATATAACGTTATACGTTATAAAATAATACTATATAACGTTATACGCTATAAAATAAAGCTGTATAACGATATACGTTATAACGTAATGCTATATAACGTCATACGTTAGAAAATAATACTATATAACGTTATACGTAATTAAATAATACCATATAACGTTATACGTTATAAAATAATACTATATAACGTTATACGTTATAAAATAATACCGTATAACTATATACGTCATAAAATAAAATCGTATTACGTTATACGTTATAACGTAATGCTATATAACGTTATAACATAACACAATATAACGTTATACGTTATAAAATAATACCGTATATCGTCATACGTTATAACGTAATACTATATAACGTTATAACGTAACACTATATAACATCATACGTTAGAAAATAATACTATATAACCTTATACGTAATAAAATAATACCGTATAACGTTATACGTTATAATTTAAACTATATAACGTTATAACCTAACACTATATAACGTTATACGTTATAAAATAATACTATATAGCGTTATACGTTATAAAATAAGACTGTATAACGTTATACGTTATAACGTAACACTACATAACGTAATACGTTATACGGTAATGCTATATAACGTTATACGTTATAAAATAATACCGTATCACGTTATACGTTATAAAATAATACTATATAACGTTATACGTTATAAAATAAAACTGTATAACGTTTTACGTTATAACGTAATGCTATATAACGTCATACGTTAGAAAATAATACTATATAACGTTATGCGTAATAAAATAATACCATATAACCTTATACGTTATAATTTAAACTATATAACGTTATACGTTATAAAATAATACCGTATAACGTTATACGATATAACGTAATGCTATATAACGTTATAACGTAACACAATATAACGTTATACGTTATAAAATAATACCGTATAACGTTATAGGTTATAACGTAATACTATATAACGTTATAACGTAACACAATATAACGTTATACGTTATAAAGCAATGCTATATAACGTTATACGTTATAAAATAATACTATATAACGTAATGCGTTATAACGTAATACCATATAACATTATAACGAAACACTATATAACGTTAAACATTATAAAGTAAAGTTATATAACGTTATACGTTATAAAATAATCCTATATAACGTTATACGTAATAAAATAATACCACATAACGTTATACGTTATAAAATAATACCGTATAACGTTATACGTTATAACGTAACACTACATAGCGTTATACGTTATAAAGCAATGCTATATAACGTTATACGTTCTAAAGTAATACTATATAACGTAATGCGTTATAACGTAATACCGTATAACATTATAACGAAACACTATATAACGTTAAACGTTATAAAGTAAAGTTATATAACGTTATACGTTATAAAATAATCCTATATAACGTTATAGGTAATAAAATAATACCACATAACGTTATACGTTATAAAATAATACCGTATAACGTTATACGTTATAACGTAACACTATATAACGCTACACGTTGTAAAATAATACTATATAACGTTATACGTTATAACGTAATGCTATATAACGTCATACGTTAGAAAATAATACTATATAATGTTATACGTAATAAAATAATACCATATAACGTTATACGTTATAATTTAAACTATATAACGTTATAACCTAACACTATATAACGTTATACGTTATAAAATAAAACTATATAACGTTATACTTTATAAAATAATACTCTATAACGTTATACGTTATAAAATAATACTATATAACGTTCTACGTTATAAAATAAAACTGTATAACGTTATACGGTATAACGTAACACTACATAACGTTATACGTTATACGGTAATGCTATATAACGTTATACGTTATAAAATAATACCGTATAACGTTATACGTTATAAAATAATACTATATAACGTTATACGCTATAAAATAAGGCTGTATAACGTTATACGTTATAACGCAATGCTATATAACGTTATAACGTAACACTACATAACGTTATACTTCATAAAATAATGCTATAAAACGTTATACTTTATAAAATAATACTATATAACGTTATAAGTTATAAAATAATACTATATAACATTATACGTTATAAAATAAAACTGTATAACGTTATACGTTATAACGTAATGCTATATAACGTCATATGTTATAAAATAATACTATATAACATTATACGTTATCAAATAATACTATATAACGTTATACGTTATAAAATAATACCGAATAACGTTATACGTTATAACGTAATGCTATATAACGTTATAACGTAACACTACATAACGTTATACGTCATAAAATAATGCTATAAAGAGTTATACTTTATAAAATAATACTATATATCATTATACGTTATAAAATAACACCGTATAACGTTATACTTTATAACGTAATACTATATAACGTTATAACGTAACACTTTTTATAACGTTAAACGTTATAAAACAATATCGTATAACGTTATATGTTATAACGTAATACTAGATAACGTTAGAACGTAACACTATATAACGTTATACGTTATATAATAATACTGTATAACGTTATACGTTATATAATAATACTGTATAACGTTATACGTTATAATTTAATACCGTATAACGTTAGATGTTATAACGTAATACTATAAAGCGTTATAACGTAACACTATATAACATCATACGTTATAACGTAACACTACATAACGTTATACGTCATAAAATAATGCTATAAAACGTTATACTCTATAAAATAATACTATATAACGTTATAGGTTATAAAATAATACTATATAACGTTATACGTTATAAAATAAAACTGTATAACGTTATACGTTATAACGTAATGCTATAGAACGTCATATGTTATAAAATAATACTATATAACGTTATACGTTATAAAATAATACCATATAACATTCTACGTTATAAAATAATACCGTATAACGTTATATGTTATAACGTAACACTACATAGCGTTATACGTTATAAAGCAATGCTATATAACGTTATACGTTCTAAAGTAATACTATATAACGTAATGCGTTATAACGTAATACCGTATAACACTATAACGAAACACTATATAACGTTAAACGATATAAAGTAAAGTTATATAACGTTATACGTTATAAAATAATCCTATATAACGTTATACGTAATAAAATAATACCACATAACGTTCTACGTTATAAAATAACAACGTATAACGTTATACGTTATAAAATAAAACTGTATAACGTTATACGTTATAACGTAATGCTATATAACGTTATAACGTAACACAATATTACGTTATACGTTATATAATAATACCGTATATCGTAATACGTTATAACGTAATACTATATAACATTATAACGTAACACTATATAACATCATACGTTATAACGTAACACTACATAACGTTATGCGTCATAAAATAATGCTATAAAACGTTATACTTTATAAAATAATACTCTATAACGTTATACGTTATAAAATAATACTATAAAACGTTATACGTTATAAAATAATACTGTATAACGTTATACGTTATAACGTAATGCTATATAACGTTATAACGTAACACAATATAACGTTATACGTTATAAAATAATACCGTATAACGTTATAGGTTATAACGTAATACTATATAACGTTATAATGTAACACTGTATAACGCTACACGTTTTAAAATAATACTATATAACGTTATACGTTATAAGGTAATGCTATATAACGTCATAACGTAACACAATATAACGTTATACGTTATAAAATAATATCGTATATCGTCATACGTTATAACGTAATACTATATAACATTATAACGTAACACTATATTACATCATACGTTATAACGTAACACTACATAACGTTATACGTCATAAAATAATGCTATAAAACGTTATACTTTATAAAATAATACTCTATAACGTTATACGTTATAAAATAATACTATATAACGTTATACGTTATAAAATAAAACTGTATAACGTTATACGTTATAACGTAATGCTATATAACGTCATACGTTAGAAAATAATACTATATAACGTTATACGTAATAAAATAATACCATATAACGTTATACGTTATAAAATAATACCGTATAACGTTATACGATATAACGTAATGCTATATAACGTTATAACCTAACACTATATAACGTTATACGTTATAAAATAATACCGTATATCGTTATACATTGTAACGTAATACTATATAACATTATAACGTAAGACTATATAACATCATACGTTATAATGTAACACTACATAACGTTATACGTCATAAAATAATGCTATAAAACGTTATACTTTATAAAATAATACTCTATAACGTTATAACGTAACACTTTTTATAACGTTAAACGTTATAAAACAATATCGTATAACGTTATATGTTATAACGTAATACTAGATAACGTTAGAACGTAACACTATATAACGTTATACGTTATATAATAATACTGTATAACGTTATACGTTATATAATAATACTGTATAACGTTATACGTTATAATTTAATACCGTATAACGTTAGATGTTATAACGTAATATTATAAAGCGTTATAACGTAACACTATATAACATCATACGTTATAACGTAACACTACATAACGTTATACGTCATAAAATAATGCTATAAAACGTTATACTCTATAAAATAATACTATATAACGTTATAGGTTATAAAATAATACTATATAACGTTATACGTTATAAAATAAAACTGTATAACGTTATACGTTATAACGTAATGCTATAGAACGTCATATGTTATAAAATAATACTATATAACGTTATACGTTATAAAATAATACCATATAACATTCTACGTTATAAAATAATACCGTATAACGTTATACGTTATAACGTAACACTACATAGCGTTATACGTTATAAAGCAATGCTATATAACGTTATACGTTCTAAAGTAATACTATATAACGTAATGCGTTATAACGTAATACCGTATAACACTATAACGAAACACTATATAACGTTAAACGTTATAAAGTAAAGTTATATAACGTTATACGTTATAAAATAATCCTATATAACGTTATACGTAATAAAATAATACCACATAACGTTCTACGTTATAAAATAACAACGTATAACGTTATACGTTATAAAATAAAACTGTATAACGTTATACGTTATAACGTAATGCTATATAACGTCATACGTTAGAAAATAATACTATATAACTTTATACGTTATAAAATAATACCATTTAACGTTATACGTTATAAAATAATACTATATAACGTTATACGTTATAAAATAATTCCGTATAACGTTATACGTTATAACGTAATGCTATATAACGTTATAACGTAACACAATATTACGTTATACGTTATATAATAATACCGTATATCGTAATACGTTATAACGTAATACTATATAACATTATAACGTAACACTATATAACATCATACGTTATAACGTAACACTACATAACGTTATGCGTCATAAAATAATGCTATAAAACGTTATACTTTATAAAATAATACTCTATAACGTTATACGTTATAAAATAATACTATAAAACGTTATACGTTATAAAATAATACTGTATAACGTTATACGTTATAACGTAATGCTATATAACGTTATAACGTAACACAATATAACGTTATACGTTATAAAATAATACCGTATAACGTTATAGGTTATAACGTAATACTATATAACGTTATAACGTAACACTATATAACGCTACACGTTTTAAAATAATACTATATAACGTTATACGTTATAAGGTAATGCTATATAACGTTATAACGTAACACAATATAACGTTATACGTTATAAAATAATATCGTATATCCTCATACGTTATAACGTAATACTATATAACATTATAACGTAACACTATATTACATCATACGTTATAACGTAACACTACATAACGTTATACGTCATAAAATAATGCTATAAAACGTTATACTTTATAAAATAATACTCTATAACGTTATACGTTATAAAATAATACTATATAACGTTATACGTTATAAAATAAAACTGTATAACGTTATACGTTATAACGTAATGCTATATAACGTCATACGTTAGAAAATAATACTATATAACATTCTACGTTATAAAATAATACCGTATAACGTTATACGTTATAACGTAACACTATATAGCGTTATACGTTATAAAGCAATGCTATATAACGTTATACGTTATAAAATAATACTATATAACGTAATGCGTTATAACGTAATACCCTATAACATTATAACGAAACACTATATAACGTTAAACATTATAAAGTACAGTTATATAACGTTATACGTTATAAAATAATCCTATATAACGTTATACGTAATAAAATAATACCACATAACGTTATACGTTATAAAATAATGCTATAAAACGTTATACTTTATAAAATAATACTCTATAACGTTATACGTTATAAAATAATACTATATAACGTTATACGTTATAACGTAATGCTATATAACGTTATAACGTAACACAATATAACGTTATACATTATAAAATAATATCGTATATCGTCATACGTTATAACGTAATACTATATAACATTATAACGTAACACTATATAACATCATATGTTATAACGTAACACAATATAACGTTATACGTCATAAAATACTGCTATAAAACGTTATACTTTATAAAATAATACTCTATAACGTTACACGTTATAACGTAATGCTATAGAACGTCATATGTTATAAAATAATACTATATAACGTTATACGTTATAAAATAATACCATATAACATTCTACGTTATAAAATAATACCGTATAACGTTATACGTTATAACGTAACGCTACATAGCGTTATACGTTATAAAGCAATGCCATAAGACGTTATACGTTATAAATTAATACTATATAACGTAATGCGTTATAACGTAATACCATATAACAATATAACGAAACACTATATAACGTTAAACATTATAAAGTAAAGTTATATAACGTTATACGTTATAAAATAATCCTATATAACGTTATACGTAATAAAATAATACCACATAACGTTATACGTTATAAAATAATACCGTATAACGTTATACGTTATAACGTAATGCTATATAACGTTATAACGTAACACAATATAACGTTATACGTCATAAAATAATACCGTATAACGTTATAGGTTATAACGTAATACTATATAACGTTATAACGTAACACTATATAACGCTACACGTTGTAAAATAATACTATATAACGTTATACGTTATAACGTAATGCTATATAACGTTATAACGTAACACAATATAACGTTATACGTCATAAAATAATGCTATAAAACGTTATACTTTATAAAATAATACTCTATAACGTTATACGTTATAAAATAATACCATATAACGTTATACGTTATAAAATAAAACTGTATAACGTTATACGTTATAACGTAATGCTATATAACGTCATACGTTAGAAAATAATACTATATAACGTTATACTTTATAAAATAATACTCTATAACGTTATACGTTATAAAATAATACCGTATAACATTATACGATATAACGTAATGCTATATAACGTTATAATGTAACACAATATAACGTTATACGTTATAAAATAATACCGTATAACGTTATAGGTTATAACGTAATACTATATAACGTTATAACGTAACACTATATAACGCTACACGTTGTAAAATAATACTATATAACGTTATACGTTATAACGTAATGCTATATAACGTTATAACGTAACACAATATAACGTTATGAGTAATAAAATAATACCGTATAACGTAATGCGTTATAACGTAATACTATATAACATTATAACGAAACACTATATAACGTTAAACGTTATAAAGTAAAGTTATATAACGTTATACGTTATAAAATAATACTATATAACGTTATACGTTATAAAATAAAACTGTATAGCGTTATACGTTATAACGTAATGCTATATAACGTCATATGTTATACAATAATACTATATAACGTTATACCTAATAAAATAATACCATATAACGTTCTACGTTATAAAATAATACCGAATAACGTGATACATTATAACGTAATAATATGTAACGTTATAACGTAACACTGTATAACGTTATACGTTATAAAGCAACGCTATATAACGTTTTACGTTATAAAATAATACCATGTAACGTTATACGTTATAAATTAATACTATATAACGTTATACGTTATAAAATAATACCGTATAACGTTATACGTTATAACGTAATACTATATAAGGCTATAACGTAACGCTATATAACGTCAAACGTTATACGTTAATGCTATATAACGTTATACGTTATAAAATAATACAATATAACGTTATACGTTATAACGTAAACTATATAACGTTATAACCTAACACTACATACGTTATACGTTATACGGTAATGCTATATAACGTTATACGTTATAAAATAATACCATATAACGTTATATGTTATAACGTAAACTATATAACGTTATAACCTAACACTACATAACGTTAAACGTCATAAAATAATACCGTATAACGTTATACGTTACAACGTAATAATATATAACGTTATAACGTAACTCTATATGACGATATACGCTGTTAGGTAACACCATATAACGTTATACGTTATAACGTAACACTACATAACGTTATACGTCATAAAATAATGCTATAAAACGTTATAATTATAAAATAATACTATATAACGTTATACGTTATAAAATAATACCGTATAACGTAATGCGTTATAACATAATACTATATAACATTATAACGAAACACTATATAACGTTAAACGTTATAAAGTAAAGTTATATAACGTTATAGGTTATATAATAATCCTATATAACGTTATACGTTATAAAATAATACCGTATAACGTTATACGTTATAACGTAATGCTATATAACGTCATATGTTATAAAATAATACTATATAACGTTATACGTTATAAAATAATACCATATAACATTCTACGTTATAAAATAATACCGTATAATGTTATACATTATAAAATAATACCGTATAACGTTATACGTTATAACGTAACACTACATAGCGTTATACGTTATAAAGCAATGCTATATAACGTTATACGTTATAAAATAATACTATATAACGTAATGCGTTATAACGTAATACCATATAACATTATAACGAAACACTATATAACGATAAACGTTATAAAGTAAAGTTATATAACGTTACACGTTATAAAATAATCCTATATAACGTTATACGTAATAAAATAATACCATATAACGTTCTACGTTATAAAATAACAACGTATAACGTTATACGTTATAAAATAAAACTGTATAACGTTATACGTTATAACGTAATGCTATATAACGTTATAACGTAACACAATATTACGTTATACGTTATATAATAATACCGTATATCGTAATACGTTATAACGTAATACTATATAACATTATAACGTAACACTATATAACATCATACGTTATAACGTAACACTACATAACGTTATGCGTCATAAAATAATGCTATAAAACGTTATACTTTATAAAATAATACTCTATAACGTTATACGTTATAACGTAATTCTATATAACGTCATACGTTAGAAAATAATACTATATAACGTTATACGTAATAAAATAATACCATATAACGTTATACGTAATAAAATAATACCATATAACGTTATACGTTATAAAACAATACCGTATAACGTTATACGATATAACTTAATGCTATATAACGTTATAACCTAACACTATATAACGTTATACGTTATAAAATAATACCGTATATCGTAATACGTTATAACGTAATACTATATAACATTATAACGTAACACTATATAACATCATACGTTATAACGTAACACTACATAACGTTATGCGTCATAAAATAATGCTATAAAACGTTATACTTTATAAAATAATACTCTATAACGTTATACGTTATAACGTAATTCTATATAACGTCATACGTTAGAAAATAATACTCTATAACGTTATACGTTATAACGTAATTCTATATAACGTCATACGTTAGAAAATAATACTCTATAACGTTATACGTTATAAAATAATAATATGTAACGTTATACGTTATAAAATAAAACTGTATAACGTTATACGTTATAACGTAATGCTATATAACGTCATACGTTAGAAAATAATACTATATAACGTTATACGTTATAATTTAAACTATATAACGTTATAACCTAACACTATATAACGTTATACGTTATAAAATAATACTATATAACGTTATACTTTATAAAATAATACTCTATAACGTTATACGTTATAAAATAATACTATATAACGTTATACGTTATAAAATAAAACTGTATAACGCTATACGGTATAACGTAACACTACATAACGTTATACGTTATACGGTAATGCTATATAACGTTATACGTTATAACATAATACCGCATAACCCTATACGTCATAAAATGAAACCGTATTACGTTATACGTTATAACGTAATGCTATATATCGTTATAACATAACACAATATAACGATATACGTTATAAAATAATACTATATAACGTTATACGTTATAAAATATTACTATATAACATTATACGTTATCAAATAAGACCGTATAACGTGATACGTTATCACCAAATACTATATAACGTTATAACGTAGCACTATCTAAAGTTATACCTTATAAACTAACACTATATAACGTTATACGTTATTAGGTAACACTGTATAACGTTATACGATGTAACGTAACACTATATAACGTTATAAGTGATAAAACAATACCGTATAGCGCTATACGTTATAACGTAATACTAAGTAACATTATAACGTAACACTATATAACATCATACGTTATAACGTAACAGTACATAACGTTATACGTCATAAAATGATGCTATAAAACGTTATACTTTATAAAATAATACTCTATAACGTTATACGTTATAAAATAATACTATATAACGTTATACGTTATAAAATAAAACTGTATAACGTTATACGTTATAACGTAATGCTATATAACGTCATACGTTAGAAAATAATACTATATAACGTTATACGTAATAAAATAATACCATATAACGTTATACGTTATAATTTAAACTATATAACGTTATAACCTAACACTATATAACGTTATGCGTTATAAAATAATACTGTATAACGTTATACTTTATAAAATAATACTCTATAACGTTATACGTTATAAAATAATACTATATAATGTTATACGTTATAAAATAAAACTGTATAACATTATACGTTATAACGTAACACTACATAACGTTATACGTTATACGGTAATGCTATATAACGTTATACGTTATAAAATAATACCTTATAACGTTATACGTTATAACGTAAACTATATAACGTTATAACCTAACACTATATAACGTTAAACGTCATAAAATAATACCGTATAACGTTATACGTTACAACCTAATATTATATAACGTTATAACGTAAAACCATATGACGATATACGCTGTTAGGTAACACCATATAACGTTATACGTTATAACGTAACACTACATAGCGTTATACGTCATAAAATAATGCTATAAAACGTTATAATTATAAAATAATACTATATAACGTTGTACGTTATAAAATAATACCGTATAACTTTATACGTCATAAAATGAAACCGTATCACGTTATACGTTATAACGTAATGCTATATATCGTTATAACATAACAATATAACGATATACGTTATAAAATAATACCGTGCAACGTTATAGGTTATATCGTAATACTATATAACATTATAACGTAACACTATATAACGGTATACGTTATAAAATAATACTATATAACATTATACGTTATAAAATATTACTATATAACATTATACGTTATCAAATAAGACCGTATAACGTGATACGATATCACGAAATACTATATAACGTTATAACGTAGCACTATATAAAGTTATACCTTATAGACTAACACTATATAACGTTATACGTTATTAGGTAACACTATATAACGTTATACGATGTAACGTAACACTATATAACGTTATAAGTAATAAAACAATACCGTATAGCGTTATACGTTATAACGTAATACTAAATAACATTATAACGTAACACTATATAACATCATACGTTATAACGTAACGCTACATAACGTTATACGTCATAAAATAATGCTTTAAAACGTTATACTTTATAAAATAATACTCTATAACGTTATACGTTATAAAATAATACTATATAACGTTATACGTTATAAAATAAAACTGTATAACGTTATACGTTATAACGTAATGCTATATAAC
Organism: Bombus dahlbomii; assembly: GCA_037178635.1. NCBI lineage: Eukaryota > Metazoa > Arthropoda > Insecta > Hymenoptera > Apidae > Bombus > Bombus dahlbomii. The sequence continues at coordinate 1,475,117 of CM074117.1, forward strand.
GTCATACGTTAGAAAATAATACTATATAACGTTATACGTAATAAAATAATACCATATAACCTTATACGTTATAATTTAAGCTATATAACGTTATAACCTAACACTATGTAACGTTATACGTTATAAAATAATACTATATAACGTTATACTTTATAAAATAATACTCTATAACGTTATACGTTATAAAATAATACTATATAACGTTATACTTTATAAAATAATACTCTATAACGTTATACGTTATAAAATAATACTATATAACGTTATACGTTATAACGTAAACTATATAACGTTATAACCTAACACTATATAACGTTAAACGTCATAAAATAATACCGTATAACGTTATACGTTACAACGTAATACTATATAACGTTATAACGTAAAACCATATGACGATATACGCTGTTAGGTAACACCATATAACGTTATACGTTATAACGTAACACTACATAACGTTATACGTCATAAAATAATGCTATAAAAACGTTATAATTATAAAATAATACTATATAACGTTATACGTTATAAAATAATACTATATAACGTTATACGCTATAAAATAAAGCTGTATAACGATATACGTTATAACGTAATGCTATATAACGTCATACGTTAGAAAATAATACTATATAACGTTATACGTAATTAAATAATACCATATAAAGTTATACGTTATAAAATAATACTATATAACGTTATACGTTATAAAATAATACCGTATAACTATATACGTCATAAAATAAAATCGTATTACGTTATACGTTATAACGTAATGCTATATAACGTTATAACATAACACAATATAACGTTATACGTTATAAAATAATACCGTATATCGTCATACGTTATAACGTAATACTATATAACGTTATAACGTAACACTATATAACATCATACGTTAGAAAATAATACTATATAACCTTATACGTAATAAAATAATACCGTATAACGTTATACGTTATAATTTAAACTATATAACGTTATAACCTAACACTATATAACGTTATACGTTATAAAATAATACTATATAGCGTTATACGTTATAAAATAAGACTGTATAACGTTATACGTTATAACGTAACACTACATAACGTAATACGTTATACGGTAATGCTATATAACGTTATACGTTATAAAATAATACCGTATCACGTTATACGTTATAAAATAATACTATATAACGTTATACGTTCTAAAGTAATACTATATAACGTAATGCGTTATAACGTAATACCGTATAACACTATAACGAAACACTATATAACGTTAAACGTTATAAAGTAAAGTTATATAACGTTATACGTTATAAAATAATCCTATATAACGTTATACGTAATAAAATAATACCACATAACGTTCTACGTTATAAAATAACAACGTATAACGTTATACGTTATAAAATAAAACTGTATAACGTTATACGTTATAACGTAATGCTATATAACGTCATACGTTAGAAAATAATACTATATAACTTTATACGTTATAAAATAATACCATTTAACGTTATACGTTATAAAATAATACTATATAACGTTATACGTTATAAAATAATTCCGTATAACGTTATACGTTATAACGTAATGCTATATAACGTTATAACGTAACACAATATTACGTTATACGTTATATAATAATACCGTATATCGTAATACGTTATAACGTAATACTATATAACATTATAACGTAACACTATATAACATCATACGTTATAACGTAACACTACATAACGTTATGCGTCATAAAATAATGCTATAAAACGTTATACTTTATAAAATAATACTCTATAACGTTATACGTTATAAAATAATACTATAAAACGTTATACGTTATAAAATAATACTGTATAACGTTATACGTTATAACGTAATGCTATATAACGTTATAACGTAACACAATATAACGTTATACGTTATAAAATAATACCGTATAACGTTATAGGTTATAACGTAATACTATATAACGTTATAACGTAACACTATATAACGCTACACGTTTTAAAATAATACTATATAACGTTATACGTTATAAGGTAATGCTATATAACGTTATAACGTAACACAATATAACGTTATACGTTATAAAATAATATCGTATATCCTCATACGTTATAACGTAATACTATATAACATTATAACGTAACACTATATTACATCATACGTTATAACGTAACACTACATAACGTTATACGTCATAAAATAATGCTATAAAACGTTATACTTTATAAAATAATACTCTATAACGTTATACGTTATAAAATAATACTATATAACGTTATACGTTATAAAATAAAACTGTATAACGTTATACGTTATAACGTAATGCTATATAACGTCATACGTTAGAAAATAATACTATATAACATTCTACGTTATAAAATAATACCGTATAACGTTATACGTTATAACGTAACACTATATAGCGTTATACGTTATAAAGCAATGCTATATAACGTTATACGTTATAAAATAATACTATATAACGTAATGCGTTATAACGTAATACCCTATAACATTATAACGAAACACTATATAACGTTAAACATTATAAAGTACAGTTATATAACGTTATACGTTATAAAATAATCCTATATACCGTTATACGTAATAAAATAATACCACATAACGTTATACGTTATAAAATAATGCTATAAAACGTTATACTTTATAAAATAATACTCTATAACGTTATACGTTATAAAATAATACTATATAACGTTATACGTTATAACGTAATGCTATATAACGTTATAACGTAACACAATATAACGTTATACATTATAAAATAATATCGTATATCGTCATACGTTATAACGTAATACTATATAACATTATAACGTAACACTATATAACATCATATGTTATAACGTAACACAATATAACGTTATACGTCATAAAATACTGCTATAAAACGTTATACTTTATAAAATAATACTCTATAACGTTACACGTTATAACGTAATGCTATAGAACGTCATATGTTATAAAATAATACTATATAACGTTATACGTTATAAAATAATACCATATAACATTCTACGTTATAAAATAATACCGTATAACGTTATACGTTATAACGTAACGCTACATAGCGTTATACGTTATAAAGCAATGCCATAAGACGTTATACGTTATAAATTAATACTATATAACGTAATGCGTTATAACGTAATACCATATAACAATATAACGAAACACTATATAACGTTAAACATTATAAAGTAAAGTTATATAACGTTATACGTTATAAAATAATCCTATATAACGTTATACGTAATAAAATAATACCACATAACGTTATACGTTATAAAATAATACCGTATAACGTTATACGTTATAACGTAATGCTATATAACGTTATAACGTAACACTATATAACGCTACACGTTGTAAAATAATACTATATAACGTTATACGTTATAACGTAATGCTATATAACGTTATAACGTAACACAATATAACGTTATACGTCATAAAATAATGCTATAAAACGTTATACTTTATAAAATAATACTCTATAACGTTATACGTTATAAAATAATACCATATAACGTTATACGTTATAAAATAAAACTGTATAACGTTATACGTTATAACGTAATGCTATATAACGTCATACGTTAGAAAATAATACTATATAACGTTATACTTTATAAAATAATACTCTATAACGTTATACGTTATAAAATAATACCGTATAACATTATACGATATAACGTAATGCTATATAACGTTATAATGTAACACAATATAACGTTATACGTTATAAAATAATACCGTATAACGTTATAGGTTATAACGTAATACTATATAACGTTATAACGTAACACTATATAACGCTACACGTTGTAAAATAATACTATATAACGTTATACGTTATAACGTAATGCTATATAACGTTATAACGTAACACAATATAACGTTATGAGTAATAAAATAATACCGTATAACGTAATGCGTTATAACGTAATACTATATAACATTATAACGAAACACTATATAACGTTAAACGTTATAAAGTAAAGTTATATAACGTTATACGTTATAAAATAATACTATATAACGTTATACGTTATAAAATAAAACTGTATAGCGTTATACGTTATAACGTAATGCTATATAACGTCATATGTTATAAAATAATACTATATAACGTTATACCTAATAAAATAATACCATATAACGTTCTACGTTATAAAATAATACCGAATAACGTGATACATTATAACGTAATAATATGTAACGTTATAACGTAACACTGTATAACGTTATACGTTATAAAGCAACGCTATATAACGTTTTACGTTATAAAATAATACCATGTAACGTTATACGTTATAAATTAATACTATATAACGTTATACGTTATAAAATAATACCGTATAACGTTATACGTTATAACGTAATACTATATAAGGCTATAACGTAACGCTATATAACGTCAAACGTTATACGTTAATGCTATATAACGTTATACGTTATAAAATAATACCATATAACGTTATACGTTATAACGTAAACTATATAACGTTATAACCTAACACTACATACGTTATACGTTATACGGTAATGCTATATAACGTTATACGTTATAAAATAATACCATATAACGTTATATGTTATAACGTAAACTATATAACGTTATAACCTAACACTACATAACGTTAAACGTCATAAAATAATACCGTATAACGTTATACGTTACAACGTAATAATATATAACGTTATAACGTAACTCTATATGACGATATACGCTGTTAGGTAACACCATATAACGTTATACGTTATAACGTAACACTACATAACGTTATACGTCATAAAATAATGCTATAAAACGTTATAATTATAAAATAATACTATATAACGTTATACGTTATAAAATAATACCGTATAACGTAATGCGTTATAACATAATACTATATAACATTATAACGAAACACTACATAACGTTAAACGTTATAAAGTAAAGTTATATAACGTTATACGTTATATAATAATCCTATATAACGTTATACGTTATAAAATAATACCGTATAACGTTATACGTTGTAACGTAATGCTATATAACGTTATAGCGTAACACAATATAACGTTATACGTTATAAAATAATACCGTATATCGTCATACGTTATAACGTAATACTATATAACATTATATCGTAACACTATATAACATCATACGTTATAACGTAGCACTACATAACGTTATACTTCATAAAATAATGCTATAAAACGTTATACTTTATAAAATAATACTATATAACGTTATACGTTATAAAATAATACTATATAACGTTATACGTTATAAAATAAAACTGTATAACGTTATACGTTATAACGTAATGCTATATAACGTCATATGTTATAAAATAATACTATATAACGTTATACGTTATAAAATAATACCATATAACATTCTACGTTATAAAATAATACCGTATAATGTTATACATTATAAAATAATACCGTATAACGTTATACGTTATAACGTAACACTACATAGCGTTATACGTTATAAAGCAATGCTATATAACGTTATACGTTATAAAATAATACTATATAACGTAATGCGTTATAACGTAATACCATATAACATTATAACGAAACACTATATAACGATAAACGTTATAAAGTAAAGTTATATAACGTTACACGTTATAAAATAATCCTATATAACGTTATACGTAATAAAATAATACCATATAACGTTCTACGTTATAAAATAACAACGTATAACGTTATACGTTATAAAATAAAACTGTATAACGTTATACGTTATAACGTAATGCTATATAACGTTATAACGTAACACAATATTACGTTATACGTTATATAATAATACCGTATATCGTAATACGTTATAACGTAATACTATATAACATTATAACGTAACACTATATAACATCATACGTTATAACGTAACACTACATAACGTTATGCGTCATAAAATAATGCTATAAAACGTTATACTTTATAAAATAATACTCTATAACGTTATACGTTATAACGTAATTCTATATAACGTCATACGTTAGAAAATAATACTATATAACGTTATACGTAATAAAATAATACCATATAACGTTATACGTAATAAAATAATACCATATAACGTTATACGTTATAAAACAATACCGTATAACGTTATACGATATAACTTAATGCTATATAACGTTATAACCTAACACTATATAACGTTATACGTTATAAAATAATACCGTATATCGTAATACGTTATAACGTAATACTATATAACATTATAACGTAACACTATATAACATCATACGTTATAACGTAACACTACATAACGTTATGCGTCATAAAATAATGCTATAAAACGTTATACTTTATAAAATAATACTCTATAACGTTATACGTTATAACGTAATTCTATATAACGTCATACGTTAGAAAATAATACTCTATAACGTTATACGTTATAACGTAATTCTATATAACGTCATACGTTAGAAAATAATACTCTATAACGTTATACGTTATAAAATAATAATATGTAACGTTATACGTTATAAAATAAAACTGTATAACGTTATACGTTATAACGTAATGCTATATAACGTCATACGTTAGAAAATAATACTATATAACGTTATACGTTATAATTTAAACTATATAACGTTATAACCTAACACTATATAACGTTATACGTTATAAAATAATACTATATAACGTTATACTTTATAAAATAATACTCTATAACGTTATACGTTATAAAATAATACTATATAACGTTATACGTTATAAAATAAAACTGTATAACGCTATACGGTATAACGTAACACTACATAACGTTATACGTTATACGGTAATGCTATATAACGTTATACGTTATAACATAATACCGCATAACCCTATACGTCATAAAATGAAACCGTATTACGTTATACGTTATAACGTAATGCTATATATCGTTATAACATAACACAATATAACGATATACGTTATAAAATAATACTATATAACGTTATACGTTATAAAATATTACTATATAACATTATACGTTATCAAATAAGACCGTATAACGTGATACGTTATCACCAAATACTATATAACGTTATAACGTAGCACTATCTAAAGTTATACCTTATAAACTAACACTATATAACGTTATACGTTATTAGGTAACACTGTATAACGTTATACGATGTAACGTAACACTATATAACGTTATAAGTGATAAAACAATACCGTATAGCGCTATACGTTATAACGTAATACTAAGTAACATTATAACGTAACACTATATAACATCATACGTTATAACGTAACAGTACATAACGTTATACGTCATAAAATGATGCTATAAAACGTTATACTTTATAAAATAATACTCTATAACGTTATACGTTATAAAATAATACTATATAACGTTATACGTTATAAAATAAAACTGTATAACGTTATACGTTATAACGTAATGCTATATAACGTCATACGTTAGAAAATAATACTATATAACGTTATACGTAATAAAATAATACCATATAACGTTATACGTTATAATTTAAACTATATAACGTTATAACCTAACACTATATAACGTTATACGTTATAAAATAATACTGTATAACGTTATACTTTATAAAATAATACTCTATAACGTTATACGTTATAAAATAATACTATATAATGTTATACGTTATAAAATAAAACTGTATAACATTATACGTTATAACGTAACACTACATAACGTTATACGTTATACGGTAATGCTATATAACGTTATACGTTATAAAATAATACCTTATAACGTTATACGTTATAACGTAAACTATATAACGTTATAACCTAACACTATATAACGTTAAACGTCATAAAATAATACCGTATAACGTTATACGTTACAACCTAATATTATATAACGTTATAACGTAAAACCATATGACGATATACGCTGTTAGGTAACACCATATAACGTTATACGTTATAACGTAACACTACATAGCGTTATACGTCATAAAATAATGCTATAAAACGTTATAATTATAAAATAATACTATATAACGTTGTACGTTATAAAATAATACCGTATAACTTTATACGTCATAAAATGAAACCGTATCACGTTATACGTTATAACGTAATGCTATATATCGTTATAACATAACAATATAACGATATACGTTATAAAATAATACCGTGCAACGTTATAGGTTATATCGTAATACTATATAACATTATAACGTAACACTATATAACGGTATACGTTATAAAATAATACTATATAACATTATACGTTATAAAATATTACTATATAACATTATACGTTATCAAATAAGACCGTATAACGTGATACGATATCACGAAATACTATATAACGTTATAACGTAGCACTATATAAAGTTATACCTTATAGACTAACACTATATAACGTTATACGTTATTAGGTAACACTATATAACGTTATACGATGTAACGTAACACTATATAACGTTATAAGTAATAAAACAATACCGTATAGCGTTATACGTTATAACGTAATACTAAATAACATTATAACGTAACACTATATAACATCATACGTTATAACGTAACGCTACATAACGTTATACGTCATAAAATAATGCTTTAAAACGTTATACTTTATAAAATAATACTCTATAACGTTATACGTTATAAAATAATACTATATAACGTTATACGTTATAAAATAAAACTGTATAACGTTATACGTTATAACGTAATGCTATATAACGTCATACGTTAGAAAATAATACTATATAACGTTATACGTAATAAAATAATACCATATAACCTTATACGTTATAATTTAAGCTATATAACGTTATAACCTAACACTATGTAACGTTATACGTTATAAAATAATACTATATAACGTTATACTTTATAAAATAATACTCTATAACGTTATACGTTATAAAATAATACTATATAACGTTATACTTTATAAAATAATACTCTATAACGTTATACGTTATAAAATAATACTATATAACGTTATACGTTATAACGTAAACTATATAACGTTATAACCTAACACTATATAACGTTAAACGTCATAAAATAATACCGTATAACGTTATACGTTACAACGTAATACTATATAACGTTATAACGTAAAACCATATGACGATATACGCTGTTAGGTAACACCATATAACGTTATACGTTATAACGTAACACTACATAACGTTATACGTCATAAAATAATGCTATAAAAACGTTATAATTATAAAATAATACTATATAACGTTATACGTTATAAAATAATACTATATAACGTTATACGCTATAAAATAAAGCTGTATAACGATATACGTTATAACGTAATGCTATATAACGTCATACGTTAGAAAATAATACTATATAACGTTATACGTAATTAAATAATACCATATAAAGTTATACGTTATAAAATAATACTATATAACGTTATACGTTATAAAATAATACCGTATAACTATATACGTCATAAAATAAAATCGTATTACGTTATACGTTATAACGTAATGCTATATAACGTTATAACATAACACAATATAACGTTATACGTTATAAAATAATACCGTATATCGTCATACGTTATAACGTAATACTATATAACGTTATAACGTAGCACTATATAACATCATACGTTAGAAAATAATACTATATAACCTTATACGTAATAAAATAATACCGTATAACGTTATACGTTATAATTTAAACTATATAACGTTATAACCTAACACTATATAACGTTATACGTTATAAAATAATACTATATAGCGTTATACGTTATAAAATAAGACTGTATAACGTTATACGTTATAACGTAACACTACATAACGTAATACGTTATACGGTAATGCTATATAACGTTATACGTTATAAAATAATACCGTATCACGTTATACGTTATAAAATAATACTATATAACGTTATACGTTATAAAATAATACTATATAATGTTATACGTTATAAAATAAAACTGTATAACATTATACGTTATAACGTAACACTACATAACGTTATATGTTATACGGTAATGCTATATAACGTTATACGTTATAAAATAATACCTTATAACGTTATACGTTATAACGTAAACTATATAACGTTATAACCTAACACTATATAACGTTAAACGTCATAAAATAATACCGTATAACGTTATACGTTACAACCTAATACTATATAACGTTATAACGTAAAACCATATGACGATATACGCTGTTAGGTTACACCATATAACGTTATACGTTATAACATAACACTACATAGCGTTATACGTCATAAAATAATGCTATAAAACGTTATAATTATAAAATAATACTATATAACGTTGTACGTTATAAAATAATACCGTATAACTTTATACGTCATAAAATGAAACGGTATCACGTTATACGTTATAACGTAATGCTATATATCGTTATAACATAACAATATAACGATATACGTTATAAAATAATACCGTGCAACGTTATAGGTTATATCGTAATACTATATAACATTATAACGTAACACTATATAACGGTATACGTTATAAAATAATACTATATAACATTATACGTTATAAAATATTACTATATAACATTACACGTTATCAAATAAGACCGTATAACGTGATACGATATCACGAAATACTATATAACGTTATAACGTAGCACTATATAAAGTTATACCTTATAAACCAACACTATATAACGTTATACGTTATTAGGTAACACTATATAACGTTATACGATGTAACGTAACACTATATAACGTTATAAGTAATAAAACAATACCGTATAGCGTTATACGTTATAACGTAATACTAAATAACATTATAACGTAACACTATATAACATCATACGTTATAACGTGACGCTACATAACGTTATACGTCATAAAATAATGCTTTAAAACGTTATACTTTATAAAATAATACTCTATAACGTTATACGTTATAAAATAATACTATATAACGTTATACGTTATAAAATAAAACTGTATAACATTATACGTTATAACGTAATGCTATATAACGTCATACGTTAGAAAATAATACTATATAACGTTATACGTAATAAAATAATACCATATAACCTTATACGTTATAATTTAAGCTATATAACGTTATAACCTAACACTATATAACGTTATACGTTATAAAATAATACTATATAACGTTATACTTTATAAAATAATACTCTATAACGTTATACGTTATAAAATAATACTATATAACGTTATACTTTATAAAATAATACTCTATAACGTTATACGTTATAAAATAATACTATATAACGTTATACGTTATAACGTAAACTATATAACGTTATAACCTAACACTATATAACGTTAAACGTCATAAAATAATACCGTATAACGTTATACGTTACAACGTAATACTATATAACGTTATAACGTAAAACCATATGACGATATACGCTGTTAGGTAACACCATATAACGTTATACGTTATAACGTAACACTACATAACGTTATACGTCATAAAATAATGCTATAAAACGTTATAATTATAAAATAATACTATATAACGTTATACGTTATAAAATAATACTATATAACGTTATACGCTATAAAATAAAGCTGTATAACGATATACGTTATAACGTAATGCTATATAACGTCATACGTTAGAAAATAATACTATATAACGTTATACGTAATTAAATAATACCATATAACGTTATACGTTATAAAATAATACTATATAACGTTATACGTTATAAAATAATACCGTATAACTACATACGTCATAAAATAAAATCGTATTACGTTATACGTTATAACCTAACACTATATAACGTTATACGTTATAAAATAATACTATATAGCGTTATACGTTATAAAATAAGACTGTATAACGTTATACGTTATAACGTAACACTACATAACGTAATACGTTATACGGTAATGCTATATAACGTTATACGTTATAAAATAATACTATATAACGTTATACGTTATAAAATAAAACTGTATAACGTTATACGTTATAACGTAATGCTATATAACGTCATACGTTAGAAAATAATACTATATAACGTTATGCGTAATAAAATAATACCATATAACCTTATACGTTATAATTTAAACTATATAACGTTATACGTTATAAAATAATACCGTATAACGTTATACGATATAACGTAATGCTATATAACGTTATAACGTAACACAATATAACGTTATACGTTATAAAATAATACCGTATAACGTTATAGGTTATAACGTAATACTATATAACGTTATAACGTAACACAATATAACGTTATACGTTATAAAATAATCCTATATAACGTTATACGTTATAACGTAATGCTATATAACGCTACACGTTGTAAAATAATACTATATAACGTTATACGTTATAACGTAATGCTATATAACGTCATACGTTAGAAAATAATACTATATAACGTTATACGTAATAAAATAATACCATATAACGTTATACGTTATAAAATAAAACTGTATAACGTTATACGTTATAACGTAATGCTATATAACGTCATACGTTAGAAAATAATACTATATAACGTAATGCGTTATAACGTAATACCATATAACATTATAACGAAACACTATATAACGTTAAACATTATAAAGTAAAGTTATATAACGTTATACGTTATAAAATAATCCTATATAACGTTATACGTAATAAAATAATACCACATAACGTTATACGTTATAAAATAATACCGTATAACGTTATACGTTATAACGTAACACTACATAGCGTTATACGTTATAAAGCAATGCTATATAACGTTATACGTTATAAAATAATACTATATAACGTAATGCGTTATAACGTAATACCATATAACATTATAACGAAACACTATATAACGTTAAACATTATAAAGTAAAGTTATATAACGTTATACGTTATAAAATAATCCTATATAACGTTATACGTAATAAAATAATACCACATAACGTTATACGTTATAAAATAATACCGTATAACGTTATACGTTATAACGTAACACTACATAGCGTTATACGTTATAAAGCAATGCTATATAACGTTATACGTTCTAAAGTAATACTATATAACGTAATGCGTTATAACGTAATACCGTATAACATTATAACGAAACACTATATAACGTTAAACGTTATAAAGTAAAGTTATATAACGTTATACGTTATAAAATAATCCTATATAACGTTATAGGTAATAAAATAATACCACATAACGTTATACGTTATAAAATAATACCGTATAACGTTATACGTTATAACGTAACACTATATAACGCTACACGTTGTAAAATAATACTATATAACGTTATACGTTATAACGTAATGCTATATAACGTCATACGTTAGAAAATAATACTATATAACGTTATACGTAATAAAATAATACCATATAACGTTATACGTTATAATTTAAACTATATAACGTTATAACCTAACACTATATAACGTTATACGTTATAAAATAAAACTATATAACGTTATACTTTATAAAATAATACTCTATAACGTTATACGTTATAAAATAATACTATATAACGTTCTACGTTATAAAATAAAACTGTATAACGTTATACGGTATAACGTAACACTACATAACGTTATACGTTATACGGTAATGCTATATAACGTTATACGTTATAAAATAATACCGTATAACGTTATACGTTATAAAATAATACTATATAACGTTATACGCTATAAAATAAGGCTGTATAACGTTATACGTTATAACGCAATGCTATATAACGTTATAACGTAACACTACATAACGTTATACTTCATAAAATAATGCTATAAAACGTTATACTTTATAAAATAATACTATATAACGTTATAAGTTATAAAATAATACTATATAACATTATACGTTATAAAATAAAACTGTATAACGTTATACGTTATAACGTAATGCTATATAACGTCATATGTTATAAAATAATACTATATAACATTACACGTTATCAAATAATACTATATAACGTTATACGTTATAAAATAATACCGAATAACGTTATACGTTATAACGTAATGCTATATAACGTTATAACGTAACACTACATAACGTTATACGTCATAAAATAATGCTATAAAGAGTTATACTTTATAAAATAATACTATATATCATTATACGTTATAAAATAACACCGTATAGCGTTATACTTTATAACGTAATACTATATAACGTTATAACGTAACACTTTTTATAACGTTAAACGTTATAAAACAATATCGTATAACGTTATATGTTATAACGTAATACTAGATAACGTTAGAACGTAACACTATATAACGTTATACGTTATATAATAATACTGTATAACGTTATACGTTATATAATAATACTGTATAACGTTATACGTTATAATTTAATACCGTATAACGTTAGATGTTATAACGTTATACTATAAAGCGTTATAACGTAACACTATATAACATCATACGTTATAACGTAACACTACATAACGTTATACGTCATAAAATAATGCTATAAAACGTTATACTCTATAAAATAATACTATATAACGTTATAGGTTATAAAATAATACTATATAACGTTATACGTTATAAAATAAAACTGTATAACGTTATACGTTATAACGTAATGCTATAGAACGTCATATGTTATAAAATAATACTATATAACGTTATACGTTATAAAATAATACCATATAACATTCTACGTTATAAAATAATACCGTATAACGTTATACGTTATAACGTAACACTACATAGCGTTATACGTTATAAAGCAATGCTATATAACGTTATACGTTCTAAAGTAATACTATATAACGTAATGCGTTATAACGTAATACCGTATAACACTATAACGAAACACTATATAACGTTAAACGTTATAAAGTAAAGTTATATAACGTTATACGTTATAAAATAATCCTATATAACGTTATACGTAATAAAATAATACCACATAACGTTCTACGTTATAAAATAACAACGTATAACGTTATACGTTATAAAATAAAACTGTATAACGTTATACGTTATAACGTAATGCTATATAACGTTATAACGTAACACAATATTACGTTATACGTTATATAATAATACCGTATATCGTAATACGTTATAACGTAATACTATATAACATTATAACGTAACACTATATAACATCATACGTTATAACGTAACACTACATAACGTTATGCGTCATAAAATAATGCTATAAAACGTTATACTTTATAAAATAATACTCTATAACGTTATACGTTATAAAATAATACTATAAAACGTTATACGTTATAAAATAATACTGTATAACGTTATACGTTATAACGTAATGCTATATAACGTTATAACGTAACACAATATAACGTTATACGTTATAAAATAATACCGTATAACGTTATAGGTTATAACGTAATACTATATAACGTTATAATGTAACACTATATAACGCTACACGTTTTAAAATAATACTATATAACGTTATACGTTATAAGGTAATGCTATATAACGTTATAACGTAACACAATATAACGTTATACGTTATAAAATAATATCGTATATCGTCATACGTTATAACGTAATACTATATAACATTATAACGTAACACTATATTACATCATACGTTATAACGTAACACTACATAACGTTATACGTCATAAAATAATGCTATAAAACGTTATACTTTATAAAATAATACTCTACAACGTTATACGTTATAAAATAATACTATATAACGTTATACGTTATAAAATAAAACTGTATAACGTTATACGTTTTAACGTAATGCTATATAACGTCATACGTTAGAAAATAATACTATATAACGTTATACGTAATAAAATAATACCATATAACGTTATACGTTATAAAATAATACCGTATAACGTTATACGATATAACGTAATGCTATATAACGTTATAACCTAACACTATATAACGTTATACGTTATAAAATAATACCGTATATCGTTATACATTGTAACGTAATACTATATAACATTATAACGTAAGACTATATAACATCATACGTTATAATGTAACACTACATAACGTTATACATCATAAAATAATGCTATAAAACGTTATACTTTATAAAATAATACTCTATAACGTTATAACGTAACACTTTTTATAACGTTAAACGTTATAAAACAATATCGTATAACGTTATATGTTATAACGTAATACTAGATAACGTTAGAACGTAACACTATATAACGTTATACGTTATATAATAATACTGTATAACGTTATACGTTATATAATAATACTGTATAACGTTATACGTTATAATTTAATACCGTATAACGTTAGATGTTATAACGTAATATTATAAAGCGTTATAACGCAACACTATATAACATCATACGTTATAACGTAACACTACATAACGTTATACGTCATAAAATAATGCTATAAAACGTTATACTCTATAAAATAATACTATATAACGTTATAGGTTATAAAATAATACTATATAACGTTATACGTTATAAAATAAAACTGTATAACGTTATACGTTATAACGTAATGCTATAGAACGTCATATGTTATAAAATAATACTATATAACATTATACGTTATAAAATAATACCATATAACATTCTACGTTATAAAATAATACCGTATAACGTTATACGTTATAACGTAACACTACATAGCGTTATACGTTATAAAGCAATGCTATATAACGTTATACGTTCTAAAGTAATACTATATAACGTAATGCGTTATAACGTAATACCGTATAACACTATAACGAAACACTATATAACGTTAAACGTTATAAAGTAAAGTTATATAACGTTATACGTTATAAAATAATCCTATATAACGTTATACGTAATAAAATAATACCACATAACGTTCTACGTTATAAAATAACAACGTATAACGTTATACGTTATAAAATAAAACTGTATAACGTTATACGTTATAACGTAATGCTATATAACGTCATACGTTAGAAAATAATACTATATAACTTTATACGTTATAAAATAATACCATTTAACGTTATACGTTATAAAATAATACTATATAACGTTATACGTTATAAAATAATTCCGTATAACGTTATACGTTATAACGTAATGCTATATAACGTTATAACGTAACACAATATTACGTTATACGTTATATAATAATACCGTATATAGTAATACGTTATAACGTAATACTATATAACATTATAACGTAACACTATATAATATCATACGTTATAACGTAACACTACATAACGTTATGCGTCATAAAATAATGCTATAAAACGTTATACTTTATAAAATAATACTCTATAACGTTATACGTTATAAAATAATACTATAAAACGTTATACGTTATAAAATAATACTGTATAACGTTATACGTTATAACGTAATGCTATATAACGTTATAACGTAACACAATATAACGTTATACGTTATAAAATAATACCGTATAACGTTATAGGTTATAACGTAATACTATATAACGTTATAACGTAACACTATATAACGCTACACGTTTTAAAATAATACTATATAACGTTATACGTTATAAGGTAATGCTATATAACGTTATAACGTAACACAGTATAACGTTATACGTTATAAAATAATATCGTATATCCTCATACGTTATAACGTAATACTATATAACATTATAACGTAACACTATATTACATCATACGTTATAACGTAACACTACATAACGTTATACGTCATAAAATAATGCTATAAAACGTTATACTTTATAAAATAATACTCTATAACGTTATACGTTATAAAATAATACTATATAACGTTATACGTTATAAAATAAAACTGTATAACGTTATACGTTATAACGTAATGCTATATAACGTCAGACGTTAGAAAATAATACTATATAACATTCTACGTTATAAAATAATACCGTATAACGTTATACGTTATAACGTAACACTACATAGCGTTATACGTTATAAAGCAATGCTATATAACGTTATACGTTCTAAAGTAATACTATATAACGTAATGCGTTATAACGTAATACCGTATAACGCTATAACGAAACACTATATAACGTTAAACGTTATAAAGTAAAGTTATATAACGTTATACGTTATAAAATAATCCTATATAACGTTATACGTAATAAAATAATACCACATAACGTTCTACGTTATAAAATAACAACGTATAACGTTATACGTTATAAAATAAAACTGTATAACGTTATACGTTATAACGTAATGCTATATAACGTTATAACGTAACACAATATTACGTTATACGTTATATAATAATACCGTATATCGTAATACGTTATAACGTAATACTATATAACATTATAACGTAACACTATATAACATCATACGTTATAACGTAACACTACATAACGTTATGCGTCATAAAATAATGCTATAAAACGTTATACTTTATAAAATAATACTCTATAACGTTATACGTTATAAAATAATACTATAAAACGTTATACGTTATAAAATAATACTGTATAACGTTATACGTTATAACGTAATGCTATATAACGTTATAACGTAACACAATATAACGTTATACGTTATAAAATAATACCGTATAACGTTATAGGTTATAACGTAATACTATATAACGTTATAATGTAACACTATATAACGCTACACGTTTTAAAATAATACTATATAACGTTATACGTTATAAGGTAATGCTATATAACGTTATAACGTAACACAATATAACGTTATACGTTATAAAATAATATCGTATATCGTCATACGTTATAACGTAATACTATATAACATTATAACGTAACACTATATTACATCATACGTTATAACGTAACACTACATAACGTTATACGTCATAAAATAATGCTATAAAACGTTATACTTTATAAAATAATACTCTACAACGTTATACGTTATAAAATAATACTATATAACGTTATACGTTATAAAATAAAACTGTATAACGTTATACGTTTTAACGTAATGCTATATAACGTCATACGTTAGAAAATAATACTATATAACGTTATACGTAATAAAATAATACCATATAACGTTATACGTTATAAAATAATACCGTATAACGTTATACGATATAACGTAATGCTATATAACGTTATAACCTAACACTATATAACGTTATACGTTATAAAATAATACCGTATATCGTTATACATTGTAACGTAATACTATATAACATTATAACGTAAGACTATATAACATCATACGTTATAATGTAACACTACATAACGTTATACGTCATAAAATAATGCTATAAAACGTTATACTTTATAAAATAATACTCTATAACGTTATAACGTAACACTTTTTATAACGTTAAACGTTATAAAACAATATCGTATAACGTTATATGTTATAACGTAATACTAGATAACGTTAGAACGTAACACTATATAACGTTATACGTTATATAATAATACTGTATAACGTTATACGTTATATAATAATACTGTATAACGTTATACGTTATAATTTAATACCGTATAACGTTAGATGTTATAACGTAATATTATAAAGCGTTATAACGTAACACTATATAACATCATACGTTATAACGTAACACTACATAACGTTATACGTCATAAAATAATGCTATAAAACGTTATACTCTATAAAATAATACTATATAACGTTATAGGTTATAAAATAATACTATATAACGTTATACGTTATAAAATAAAACTGTATAACGTTATACGTTATAACGTAATGCTATAGAACGTCATATGTTATAAAATAATACTATATAACGTTATACGTTATAAAATAATACCATATAACATTCTACGTTATAAAATAATACCGTATAACGTTATACGTTATAACGTAACACTACATAGCGTTATACGTTATAAAGCAATGCTATATAACGTTATACGTTCTAAAGTAATACTATATAACGTAATGCGTTATAACGTAATACCGTATAACACTATAACGAAACACTATATAACGTTAAACGTTATAAAGTAAAGTTATATAACGTTATACGTTATAAAATAATCCTATATAACGTTATACGTAATAAAATAATACCACATAACGTTCTACGTTATAAAATAACAACGTATAACGTTATACGTTATAAAATAAAACTGTATAACGTTATACGTTATAACGTAATGCTATATAACGTCATACGTTAGAAAATAATACTATATAACTTTATACGTTATAAAATAATACCATTTAACGTTATACGTTATAAAATAATACTATATAACGTTATACGTTATAAAATAATTCCGTATAACGTTATACGTTATAACGTAATGCTATATAACGTTATAACGTAACACAATATTACGTTATACGTTATATAATAATACCGTATATAGTAATACGTTATAACGTAATACTATATAACATTATAACGTAACACTATATAATATCATACGTTATAACGTAACACTACATAACGTTATGCGTCATAAAATAATGCTATAAAACGTTATACTTTATAAAATAATACTCTATAACGTTATACGTTATAAAATAATACTATATAACGTTATACGTTATAAAATAATACCGTATAACGTTATAGGTTATAACGTAATACTATATAACGTTATAACGTAACACTATATAACGCTACACGTTTTAAAATAATACTATATAACGTTATACGTTATAAGGTAATGCTATATAACGTTATAACGTAACACAGTATAACGTTATACGTTATAAAATAATATCGTATATCCTCATACGTTATAACGTAATACTATATAACATTATAACGTAACACTATATTACATCATACGTTATAACGTAACACTACATAACGTTATACGTCATAAAATAATGCTATAAAACGTTATACTTTATAAAATAATACTCTATAACGTTATACGTTATAAAATAATACTATATAACGTTATACGTTATAAAATAAAACTGTATAACGTTATACGTTATAACGTAATGCTATATAACGTCAGACGTTAGAAAATAATACTATATAACATTCTACGTTATAAAATAATACCGTATAACGTTATACGTTATAACGTAACACTACATAGCGTTATACGTTATAAAGCAATGCTATATAACGTTATACGTTCTAAAGTAATACTATATAACGTAATGCGTTATAACGTAATACCGTATAACGCTATAACGAAACACTATATAACGTTAAACGTTATAAAGTAAAGTTATATAACGTTATACGTTATAAAATAATCCTATATAACGTTATACGTAATAAAATAATACCACATAACGTTCTACGTTATAAAATAACAACGTATAACGTTATACGTTATAAAATAAAACTGTATAACGTTATACGTTATAAAATAATATCGTATATCGTCATACGTTATAACGTAATACTATATAACATTATAACGTAACACTATATTACATCATACGTTATAACGTAACACTACATAACGTTATACGTCATAAAATAATGCTATAAAACGTTATACTTTATAAAATAATACTCTACAACGTTATACGTTATAAAATAATACTATATAACGTTATACGTTATAAAATAAAACTGTATAACGTTATACGTTTTAACGTAATGCTATATAACGTCATACGTTAGAAAATAATACTATATAACGTTATACGTAATAAAATAATACCATATAACGTTATACGTTATAAAATAATACCGTATAACGTTATACGATATAACGTAATGCTATATAACGTTATAACCTAACACTATATAACGTTATACGTTATAAAATAATACCGTATATCGTTATACATTGTAACGTAATACTATATAACATTATAACGTAAGACTATATAACATCATACGTTATAATGTAACACTACATAACGTTATACGTCATAAAATAATGCTATAAAACGTTATACTTTATAAAATAATACTCTATAACGTTATAACGTAACACTTTTTATAACGTTAAACGTTATAAAACAATATCGTATAACGTTATATGTTATAACGTAATACTAGATAACGTTAGAACGTAACACTATATAACGCTACACGTTTTAAAATAATACTATATAACGTTATACGTTATAAGGTAATGCTATATAACGTTATAACGTAACACAATATAACGTTATACGTTATAAAATAATATCGTATATCGTCATACGTTATAACGTAATACTATATAACATTATAACGTAACACTATATTACATCATACGTTATAACGTAACACTACATAACGTTATACGTCATAAAATAATGCTATAAAACGTTATACTTTATAAAATAATACTCTACAACGTTATACGTTATAAAATAATACTATATAACGTTATACGTTATAAAATAAAACTGTATAACGTTATACGTTTTAACGTAATGCTATATAACGTCATACGTTAGAAAATAATACTATATAACGTTATACGTAATAAAATAATACCATATAACGTTATACGTTATAAAATAATACCGTATAACGTTATACGATATAACGTAATGCTATATAACGTTATAACCTAACACTATATAACGTTATACGTTATAAAATAATACCGTATATCGTTATACATTGTAACGTAATACTATATAACATTATAACGTAAGACTATATAACATCATACGTTATAATGTAACACTACATAACGTTATACGTCATAAAATAATGCTATAAAACGTTATACTTTATAAAATAATACTCTATAACGTTATAACGTAACACTTTTTATAACGTTAAACGTTATAAAACAATATCGTATAACGTTATATGTTATAACGTAATACTAGATAACGTTAGAACGTAACACTATATAACGTTATACGTTATATAATAATACTGTATAACGTTATACGTTATATAATAATACTGTATAACGTTATACGTTATAATTTAATACCGTATAACGTTAGATGTTATAACGTAATATTATAAAGCGTTATAACGTAACACTATATAACATCATACGTTATAACGTAACACTACATAACGTTATACGTCATAAAATAATGCTATAAAACGTTATACTCTATAAAATAATACTATATAACGTTATAGGTTATAAAATAATACTATATAACGTTATACGTTATAAAATAAAACTGTATAACGTTATACGTTATAACGTAATGCTATAGAACGTCATATGTTATAAAATAATACTATATAACGTTATACGTTATAAAATAATACCATATAACATTCTACGTTATAAAATAATACCGTATAACGTTATACGTTATAACGTAACACTACATAGCGTTATACGTTATAAAGCAATGCTATATAACGTTATACGTTCTAAAGTAATACTATATAACGTAATGCGTTATAACGTAATACCGTATAACACTATAACGAAACACTATATAACGTTAAACGTTATAAAGTAAAGTTATATAACGTTATACGTTATAAAATAATCCTATATAACGTTATACGTAATAAAATAATACCACATAACGTTCTACGTTATAAAATAACAACGTATAACGTTATACGTTATAAAATAAAACTGTATAACGTTATACGTTATAACGTAATGCTATATAACGTCATACGTTAGAAAATAATACTATATAACTTTATACGTTATAAAATAATACCATTTAACGTTATACGTTATAAAATAATACTATATAACGTTATACGTTATAAAATAATTCCGTATAACGTTATACGTTATAACGTAATGCTATATAACGTTATAACGTAACACAATATTACGTTATACGTTATATAATAATACCGTATATAGTAATACGTTATAACGTAATACTATATAACATTATAACGTAACACTATATAATATCATACGTTATAACGTAACACTACATAACGTTATGCGTCATAAAATAATGCTATAAAACGTTATACTTTATAAAATAATACTCTATAACGTTATACGTTATAAAATAATACTATATAACGTTATACGTTATAAAATAATACCGTATAACGTTATAGGTTATAACGTAATACTATATAACGTTATAACGTAACACTATATAACGCTACACGTTTTAAAATAATACTATATAACGTTATACGTTATAAGGTAATGCTATATAACGTTATAACGTAACACAGTATAACGTTATACGTTATAAAATAATATCGTATATCCTCATACGTTATAACGTAATACTATATAACATTATAACGTAACACTATATTACATCATACGTTATAACGTAACACTACATAACGTTATACGTCATAAAATAATGCTATAAAACGTTATACTTTATAAAATAATACTCTATAACGTTATACGTTATAAAATAATACTATATAACGTTATACGTTATAAAATAAAACTGTATAACGTTATACGTTATAACGTAATGCTATATAACGTCAGACGTTAGAAAATAATACTATATAACATTCTACGTTATAAAATAATACCGTATAACGTTATACGTTATAACGTAACACTACATAGCGTTATACGTTATAAAGCAATGCTATATAACGTTATACGTTCTAAAGTAATACTATATAACGTAATGCGTTATAACGTAATACCGTATAACGCTATAACGAAACACTATATAACGTTAAACGTTATAAAGTAAAGTTATATAACGTTATACGTTATAAAATAATCCTATATAACGTTATACGTAATAAAATAATACCACATAACGTTCTACGTTATAAAATAACAACGTATAACGTTATACGTTATAAAATAAAACTGTATAACGTTATACGTTATAAAATAATATCGTATATCGTCATACGTTATAACGTAATACTATATAACATTATAACGTAACACTATATTACATCATACGTTATAACGTAACACTACATAACGTTATACGTCATAAAATAATGCTATAAAACGTTATACTTTATAAAATAATACTCTACAACGTTATACGTTATAAAATAATACTATATAACGTTATACGTTATAAAATAAAACTGTATAACGTTATACGTTTTAACGTAATGCTATATAACGTCATACGTTAGAAAATAATACTATATAACGTTATACGTAATAAAATAATACCATATAACGTTATACGTTATAAAATAATACCGTATAACGTTATACGATATAACGTAATGCTATATAACGTTATAACCTAACACTATATAACGTTATACGTTATAAAATAATACCGTATATCGTTATACATTGTAACGTAATACTATATAACATTATAACGTAAGACTATATAACATCATACGTTATAATGTAACACTACATAACGTTATACGTCATAAAATAATGCTATAAAACGTTATACTTTATAAAATAATACTCTATAACGTTATAACGTAACACTTTTTATAACGTTAAACGTTATAAAACAATATCGTATAACGTTATATGTTATAACGTAATACTAGATAACGTTAGAACGTAACACTATATAACGTTATACGTTATATAATAATACTGTATAACGTTATACGTTATATAATAATACTGTATAACGTTATACGTTATAATTTAATACCGTATAACGTTAGATGTTATAACGTAATATTATAAAGCGTTATAACGTAACACTATATAACATCATACGTTATAACGTAACACTACATAACGTTATACGTCATAAAATAATGCTATAAAACGTTATACTCTATAAAATAATACTATATAACGTTATAGGTTATAAAATAATACTATATAACGTTATACGTTATAAAATAAAACTGTATAACGTTATACGTTATAACGTAATGCTATAGAACGTCATATGTTATAAAATAATACTATATAACGTTATACGTTATAAAATAATACCATATAACATTCTACGTTATAAAATAATACCGTATAACGTTATACGTTATAACGTAACACTACATAGCGTTATACGTTATAAAGCAATGCTATATAACGTTATACGTTCTAAAGTAATACTATATAACGTAATGCGTTATAACGTAATACCGTATAACACTATAACGAAACACTATATAACGTTAAACGTTATAAAGTAAAGTTATATAACGTTATACGTTATAAAATAATCCTATATAACGTTATACGTAATAAAATAATACCACATAACGTTCTACGTTATAAAATAACAACGTATAACGTTATACGTTATAAAATAAAACTGTATAACGTTATACGTTATAACGTAATGCTATATAACGTCATACGTTAGAAAATAATACTATATAACTTTATACGTTATAAAATAATACCATTTAACGTTATACGTTATAAAATAATACTATATAACGTTATACGTTATAAAATAATTCCGTATAACGTTATACGTTATAACGTAATGCTATATAACGTTATAACGTAACACAATATTACGTTATACGTTATATAATAATACCGTATATAGTAATACGTTATAACGTAATACTATATAACATTATAACGTAACACTATATAATATCATACGTTATAACGTAACACTACATAACGTTATGCGTCATAAAATAATGCTATAAAACGTTATACTTTATAAAATAATACTCTATAACGTTATACGTTATAAAATAATACTATATAACGTTATACGTTATAAAATAATACCGTATAACGTTATAGGTTATAACGTAATACTATATAACGTTATAACGTAACACTATATAACGCTACACGTTTTAAAATAATACTATATAACGTTATACGTTATAAGGTAATGCTATATAACGTTATAACGTAACACAGTATAACGTTATACGTTATAAAATAATATCGTATATCCTCATACGTTATAACGTAATACTATATAACATTATAACGTAACACTATATTACATCATACGTTATAACGTAACACTACATAACGTTATACGTCATAAAATAATGCTATAAAACGTTATACTTTATAAAATAATACTCTATAACGTTATACGTTATAAAATAATACTATATAACGTTATACGTTATAAAATAAAACTGTATAACGTTATACGTTATAACGTAATGCTATAGAACGTCATATGTTAGAAAATAATACTATATAACATTCTACGTTATAAAATAATACCGTATAACGTTATACGTTATAACGTAACACTACATAGCGTTATACGTTATAAAGCAATGCTATATAACGTTATACGTTCTAAAGTAATACTATATAACGTAATGCGTTATAACGTAATACCGTATAACGCTATAACGAAACACTATATAACGTTAAACGTTATAAAGTAAAGTTATATAACGTTATACGTTATAAAATAATCCTATATAACGTTATACGTAATAAAATAATACCACATAACGTTCTACGTTATAAAATAACAACGTATAACGTTATACGTTATAAAATAAAACTGTATAACGTTATACGTTATAAAATAATATCGTATATCGTCATACGTTATAACGTAATACTATATAACATTATAACGTAACACTATATTACATCATACGTTATAACGTAACACTACATAACGTTATACGTCATAAAATAATGCTATAAAACGTTATACTTTATAAAATAATACTCTACAACGTTATACGTTATAAAATAATACTATATAACGTTATACGTTATAAAATAAAACTGTATAACGTTATACGTTTTAACGTAATGCTATATAACGTCATACGTTAGAAAATAATACTATATAACGTTATACGTAATAAAATAATACCATATAACGTTATACGTTATAAAATAATACCGTATAACGTTATACGATATAACGTAATGCTATATAACGTTATAACCTAACACTATATAACGTTATACGTTATAAAATAATACCGTATATCGTTATACATTGTAACGTAATACTATATAACATTATAACGTAAGACTATATAACATCATACGTTATAATGTAACACTACATAACGTTATACGTCATAAAATAATGCTATAAAACGTTATACTTTATAAAATAATACTCTATAACGTTATAACGTAACACTTTTTATAACGTTAAACGTTATAAAACAATATCGTATAACGTTATATGTTATAACGTAATACTAGATAACGTTAGAACGTAACACTATATAACGCTACACGTTTTAAAATAATACTATATAACGTTATACGTTATAAGGTAATGCTATATAACGTTATAACGTAACACAATATAACGTTATACGTTATAAAATAATATCGTATATCGTCATACGTTATAACGTAATACTATATAACATTATAACGTAACACTATATTACATCATACGTTATAACGTAACACTACATAACGTTATACGTCATAAAATAATGCTATAAAACGTTATACTTTATAAAATAATACTCTACAACGTTATACGTTATAAAATAATACTATATAACGTTATACGTTATAAAATAAAACTGTATAACGTTATACGTTTTAACGTAATGCTATATAACGTCATACGTTAGAAAATAATACTATATAACGTTATACGTAATAAAATAATACCATATAACGTTATACGTTATAAAATAATACCGTATAACGTTATACGATATAACGTAATGCTATATAACGTTATAACCTAACACTATATAACGTTATACGTTATAAAATAATACCGTATATCGTTATACATTGTAACGTAATACTATATAACATTATAACGTAAGACTATATAACATCATACGTTATAATGTAACACTACATAACGTTATACGTCATAAAATAATGCTATAAAACGTTATACTTTATAAAATAATACTCTATAACGTTATAACGTAACACTTTTTATAACGTTAAACGTTATAAAACAATATCGTATAACGTTATATGTTATAACGTAATACTAGATAACGTTAGAACGTAACACTATATAACGTTATACGTTATATAATAATACTGTATAACGTTATACGTTATATAATAATACTGTATAACGTTATACGTTATAATTTAATACCGTATAACGTTAGATGTTATAACGTAATATTATAAAGCGTTATAACGTAACACTATATAACATCATACGTTATAACGTAACACTACATAACGTTATACGTCATAAAATAATGCTATAAAACGTTATACTCTATAAAATAATACTATATAACGTTATAGGTTATAAAATAATACTATATAACGTTATACGTTATAAAATAAAACTGTATAACGTTATACGTTATAACGTAATGCTATAGAACGTCATATGTTATAAAATAATACTATATAACGTTATACGTTATAAAATAATACCATATAACATTCTACGTTATAAAATAATACCGTATAACGTTATACGTTATAACGTAACACTACATAGCGTTATACGTTATAAAGCAATGCTATATAACGTTATACGTTCTAAAGTAATACTATATAACGTAATGCGTTATAACGTAATACCGTATAACACTATAACGAAACACTATATAACGTTAAACGTTATAAAGTAAAGTTATATAACGTTATACGTTATAAAATAATCCTATATAACGTTATACGTAATAAAATAATACCACATAACGTTCTACGTTATAAAATAACAACGTATAACGTTATACGTTATAAAATAAAACTGTATAACGTTATACGTTATAACGTAATGCTATATAACGTCATACGTTAGAAAATAATACTATATAACTTTATACGTTATAAAATAATACCATTTAACGTTATACGTTATAAAATAATACTATATAACGTTATACGTTATAAAATAATTCCGTATAACGTTATACGTTATAACGTAATGCTATATAACGTTATAACGTAACACAATATTACGTTATACGTTATATAATAATACCGTATATAGTAATACGTTATAACGTAATACTATATAACATTATAACGTAACACTATATAATATCATACGTTATAACGTAACACTACATAACGTTATGCGTCATAAAATAATGCTATAAAACGTTATACTTTATAAAATAATACTCTATAACGTTATACGTTATAAAATAATACTATATAACGTTATACGTTATAAAATAATACCGTATAACGTTATAGGTTATAACGTAATACTATATAACGTTATAACGTAACACTATATAACGCTACACGTTTTAAAATAATACTATATAACGTTATACGTTATAAGGTAATGCTATATAACGTTATAACGTAACACAGTATAACGTTATACGTTATAAAATAATATCGTATATCCTCATACGTTATAACGTAATACTATATAACATTATAACGTAACACTATATTACATCATACGTTATAACGTAACACTACATAACGTTATACGTCATAAAATAATGCTATAAAACGTTATACTTTATAAAATAATACTCTATAACGTTATACGTTATAAAATAATACTATATAACGTTATACGTTATAAAATAAAACTGTATAACGTTATACGTTATAACGTAATGCTATATAACGTCAGACGTTAGAAAATAATACTATATAACATTCTACGTTATAAAATAATACCGTATAACGTTATACGTTATAACGTAACACTACATAGCGTTATACGTTATAAAGCAATGCTATATAACGTTATACGTTCTAAAGTAATACTATATAACGTAATGCGTTATAACGTAATACCGTATAACGCTATAACGAAACACTATATAACGTTAAACGTTATAAAGTAAAGTTATATAACGTTATACGTTATAAAATAATCCTATATAACGTTATACGTAATAAAATAATACCACATAACGTTCTACGTTATAAAATAACAACGTATAACGTTATACGTTATAAAATAAAACTGTATAACGTTATACGTTATAAAATAATATCGTATATCGTCATACGTTATAACGTAATACTATATAACATTATAACGTAACACTATATTACATCATACGTTATAACGTAACACTACATAACGTTATACGTCATAAAATAATGCTATAAAACGTTATACTTTATAAAATAATACTCTACAACGTTATACGTTATAAAATAATACTATATAACGTTATACGTTATAAAATAAAACTGTATAACGTTATACGTTTTAACGTAATGCTATATAACGTCATACGTTAGAAAATAATACTATATAACGTTATACGTAATAAAATAATACCATATAACGTTATACGTTATAAAATAATACCGTATAACGTTATACGATATAACGTAATGCTATATAACGTTATAACCTAACACTATATAACGTTATACGTTATAAAATAATACCGTATATCGTTATACATTGTAACGTAATACTATATAACATTATAACGTAAGACTATATAACATCATACGTTATAATGTAACACTACATAACGTTATACGTCATAAAATAATGCTATAAAACGTTATACTTTATAAAATAATACTCTATAACGTTATAACGTAACACTTTTTATAACGTTAAACGTTATAAAACAATATCGTATAACGTTATATGTTATAACGTAATACTAGATAACGTTAGAACGTAACACTATATAACGTTATACGTTATATAATAATACTGTATAACGTTATACGTTATATAATAATACTGTATAACGTTATACGTTATAATTTAATACCGTATAACGTTAGATGTTATAACGTAATATTATAAAGCGTTATAACGTAACACTATATAACATCATACGTTATAACGTAACACTACATAACGTTATACGTCATAAAATAATGCTATAAAACGTTATACTCTATAAAATAATACTATATAACGTTATAGGTTATAAAATAATACTATATAACGTTATACGTTATAAAATAAAACTGTATAACGTTATACGTTATAACGTAATGCTATAGAACGTCATATGTTATAAAATAATACTATATAACGTTATACGTTATAAAATAATACCATATAACATTCTACGTTATAAAATAATACCGTATAACGTTATACGTTATAACGTAACACTACATAGCGTTATACGTTATAAAGCAATGCTATATAACGTTATACGTTCTAAAGTAATACTATATAACGTAATGCGTTATAACGTAATACCGTATAACACTATAACGAAACACTATATAACGTTAAACGTTATAAAGTAAAGTTATATAACGTTATACGTTATAAAATAATCCTATATAACGTTATACGTAATAAAATAATACCACATAACGTTCTACGTTATAAAATAACAACGTATAACGTTATACGTTATAAAATAAAACTGTATAACGTTATACGTTATAACGTAATGCTATATAACGTCATACGTTAGAAAATAATACTATATAACTTTATACGTTATAAAATAATACCATTTAACGTTATACGTTATAAAATAATACTATATAACGTTATACGTTATAAAATAATTCCGTATAACGTTATACGTTATAACGTAATGCTATATAACGTTATAACGTAACACAATATTACGTTATACGTTATATAATAATACCGTATATAGTAATACGTTATAACGTAATACTATATAACATTATAACGTAACACTATATAATATCATACGTTATAACGTAACACTACATAACGTTATGCGTCATAAAATAATGCTATAAAACGTTATACTTTATAAAATAATACTCTATAACGTTATACGTTATAAAATAATACTATAAAACGTTATACGTTATAAAATAATACTGTATAACGTTATACGTTATAACGTAATGCTATATAACGTTATAACGTAACACAATATAACGTTATACGTTATAAAATAATACCGTATAACGTTATAGGTTATAACGTAATACTATATAACGTTATAACGTAACACTATATAACGCTACACGTTTTAAAATAATACTATATAACGTTATACGTTATAAGGTAATGCTATATAACGTTATAACGTAACACAGTATAACGTTATACGTTATAAAATAATATCGTATATCCTCATACGTTATAACGTAATACTATATAACATTATAACGTAACACTATATTACATCATACGTTATAACGTAACACTACATAACGTTATACGTCATAAAATAATGCTATAAAACGTTATACTTTATAAAATAATACTCTATAACGTTATACGTTATAAAATAATACTATATAACGTTATACGTTATAAAATAAAAC
Source organism: Bombus dahlbomii (assembly GCA_037178635.1). NCBI lineage: Eukaryota > Metazoa > Arthropoda > Insecta > Hymenoptera > Apidae > Bombus > Bombus dahlbomii. The sequence continues at coordinate 1,507,897 of CM074117.1, forward strand.
TGTATAACGTTATACGTTATAACGTAATGCTATATAACGTCATACGTTAGAAAATAATACTATATAACATTCTACGTTATAAAATAATACCGTATAACGTTATACGTTATAACGTAACACTACATAGCGTTATACGTTATAAAGCAATGCTATATAACGTTATACGTTATAAAATAATACTATATAACGTAATGCGTTATAACGTAATACCCTATAACATTATAACGAAACACTATATAACGTTAAACATTATAAAGTAAAGTTATATAACGTTATACGTTATAAAATAATCCTATATAACGTTATACGTAATAAAATAATACCACATAACGTTATACGTTATAAAATAATACCGTATAACGTTATACGTTATAACGTAACACTACATAGCGTTATACGTTATAAAGCAATGCTATATAACGTTATACGTTCTATAGTAATACTATATAACGTAATGCGTTATAACGTAATACCGTATAACATTATAACGAAACACTATATAACGTTAAACGTTATAAAGTAAAGTTATATAACGTTATACGTTATAAAATAATCCTATATAACGTTATACGTAATAAAATAATACCACATAACGTTCTACGTTATAAAATAACAACGTATAACGTTTTACGTTATAAAATAAAACTGTTTAACGTTATTCGTTATAACGTAATGCTATATAACGTCATACGTTAGAAAATAATACTATATAACGTTATACGTTATAAAATAATACCATTTAACGTTATACGTTATAAAATAATACTATATAACGTTATACGTTATAAAATAATACCGTATAACGTTACTCGTTATAACGTAATGCTATATAACGTTATAACGTAACACAATATTACGTTATACGTTATATAATAATACCGTATATCGTCATACGTTATAACGTAATAGTATATAACATTATAACGTAGCACTATATTACATCATACGTTATAACGTAACACTACATAACGTTATACGTCATAAAATAATGCTATAAAACGTTATACTTTATAAAATAATACTCTATAACGTTATACGTTATAAAATAATACTATATAACGTCATATGTTATAAAATAAAACTGTATAACGTTATACGTTATAACGTAATGCTATATAACGTCATACGTTAGAAAATAATACTATATAACGCTATACGAAATAAAATAATACCATATAACGTTATACGTTATAAAATAATACCGTATAACGTTATACGATATAACGTAATGCTATATAACGTTATAACCTAACACTATATAACGTTATACGTTATAAAATAATACCGTATATCGTTATACATTGTAACGTAATACTATATAACATTATAACGTAACACTATATAACATCATACGTTATAACGTAACACTACATAACGTTCTACGTCATAAAATAATGCTATAAAACGTTATACTTTATAAAATAATACTCTATAACGTTATACGTTATAAAATAATAATATATAACGTTATACGTTATAAAATAAAACTGTATAACGTTATACGTTATAACGTAATGCTATATAACGTCATACGTTAGAAAATAATACTATATAACATTCTACGTTATAAAATAATACCGTATAACGTTATACGTTATAACGTAACACTACATAGCGTTATACGTTATAAAGCAATGCTATATAACGTTATACGTTATAAAATAATACTATATAACGTAATGCGTTATAACGTAATACCATATAACATTATAACGAAACACTATATAACGTTAAACATTATAAAGTAAAGTTATATAACGTTATAAGTTATAAAATAATCCTATATAACGTTATACGTAATAAAATAATACCACATAACGTTATACGTTATAAAATAATACCGTATAACGTTATACGTTATAACGTAATGCTATATAACGTTATAACGTAACACAATATAACGTTATACGTCATAACATAATGCTATAAAACGTTATACTTTATAAAATAATACTCTATAATGTTATACGTTATACAGTAATACTATATAACGTTATATGTTATAAAATAAAACTGTATAACGTTATACGTTATAACGTAATGCTATATAACGTCATACGTTAGAAAATAATACTATATAACGTTATACGTTATAAAATAATACCGTATAACGTTATACGATATAACGTAATGCTATATAACGTTATAACCTAACACTATATAACGTTATACGTTATAAAATAATACCGTATATCGTTATACATTGTAACGTAATACTATATAACATTATAACGTAACACTATATAACATCATACGTTATAACGTAACACTACATAACGTTCTACGTCATAAAATAATGCTATAAAACGTTATACTTTATAAAATAATACTCTATAACGTTATACGTTATAAAATAATAATATATAACGTTATACGTTATAAAATAAAACTGTATAACGTTATACGTTATAACGTAATGCTATATAACGTCATACGTTAGAAAATAATACTATATAACATTCTACGTTATAAAATAATACCGTATAACGTTATACGTTATAACGTAACACTACATAGCGTTATACGTTATAAAGCAATGCTATATAACGTTATACGTTATAAAATAATACTATATAACGTAATGCGTTATAACGTAATACCATATAACATTATAACGAAACACTATATAACGTTAAACATTATAAAGTAAAGTTATATAACGTTATAAGTTATAAAATAATCCTATATAACGTTATACGTAATAAAATAATACCACATAACGTTATACGTTATAAAATAATACCGTATAACGTTATACGTTATAACGTAATGCTATATAACGTTATAACGTAACACAATATAACGTTATACGTCATAACATAATGCTATAAAACGTTATACTTTATAAAATAATACTCTATAACGTTATACGTTATACAGTAATACTATATAACGTTATATGTTATAAAATAAAACTGTATAACGTTATACGTTATAACGTAATGCTATATAACGTCATACGTTAGAAAATAATACTATATAACGTTATACGTAATAAAATAATACCATATAACGTTATACGTTATAAAATAATACCGTATAACGTTATACGATATAACGTAATGCTATATAACGTTATAACCTAACACTATATAACGTTATACGTTATAAAATAATACCGTATATCGTTATACATTGTAACGTAATACTATATAACATTATAACGTAACACTATATAACATCATACGTTATAACGTAACACTACATAACGTTATACGTCATAAAATAATGCTATAAAACGTTATACCTTATAAAATAATACTCTATAACGTTATACGTTATAAAATAATAATATATAACGCTATACGTTTTAAAATAAAACTGTATAACGTTATACGTTATAACGTAATGCTATATAACGTCATACGTTAGAAAATAATACTATATAACGTTATACGTAATAAAATAATACCATATAACGTTATACGTTATAATTTAAACTATATAACGTTATAACCTAACACTATATAACGTTATACGTTATAAAATAATACTATATAACGTTATACTTTATAAAATAATACTCTATAACGTTATACGTTATAAAATAATACTATATAACATTATAGGTTATAAAATAATACCGTATAACGTTATACGTTATAACGTAATGCTATATAACGTTATAACGTAACACAATATAACGTTATACGTTATAAAATAATACCGTATAACGTTATACGTTATAACGTAACGCTACATAGCGTTATACGTTATAAAGCAATGCCATATAACGTTATACGTTATAAAATAATACTATATAACGTAATGCGTTATAACGTAATACCATATAACAATATAACGAAACACTATATAACGTTAAACATTATAAAGTAAAGTTATATAACGTTATACGTTATAAAATAATCCTATATAACGTTATACGTAATAAAATAATACCACATAACGTTATACGTTATAAAATAATACCGTATAACGTTATACGTTATAACGTAATGCTATATAACGTTATAACGTAACACAATATAACGTTATACGTTATAAAATAATACCGTATAACGTTATAGGTTATAACGTAATACTATATAACGTTATAACGTAACACTATATAACGCTACACGTTGTAAAATAATACTATATAACGTTATACGTTATAACGTAATGCTATATAACGTTATACGTTATAACGTAATGCTATATAACGTTATAACGTAACACAATATAACGTTATACGTCATAAAATAATGCTATAAAACGTTATACTTTATAAAATAATACTCTATAACGTTATACGTTATAAAATAATACCATATAACGTTATACGTTATAAAATAAAACTGTATAACGTTATACGTTATAACGTAATGCTATATAACGTCATACGTTAGAAAATAATACTATATAACGTTATACGTAATAAAATAATACCATATAACGTTATACGTTATAAAATAATACCGTATAACGTTATACGATATAACGTAATGCTATATAACGTTATAACCTAACACTATATAACGTTATACGTTATAAAATAATACCGTATATCGTTATACATTGTAACGTAATACTATATAACATTATAACGTAACACTATATAACATCATACGTTATAACGTAACACTACATAACGTTATACGTCATAAAATAATGCTATAAAACGTTATACCTTATAAAATAATACTCTATAACGTTATACGTTATAAAATAATAATATATAACGCTATACGTTATAAAATAAAACTGTATAACGTTATACGTCATAACGTAATGCTATATAACGTCATACGTTAGAAAATAATTCTATATAACGTTATACGTAATAAAATAATACCATATAACGTTATACGTTATAATTTAAACTATATAACGTTATAACCTAGCACTATATAACGTTATACGTTATAAAATAATACTATAAAACGTTATACCTTATAAAATAATACTCTATAACGTTATACGTTATAAAATAATAATATATAACGCTATACGTTATAAAATAAAACTGTATAACGTTATACGGTATAACGTAACACTACATAACGTTATACGTTATACGGTAATGCTATATAACGTTATACGTTATAAAATAATACCGTATAACGTTATACGTTATAAAATAATACTATATAACGTTATACGCTATAAAATAAAGCTGTATAACGTTATACGTTATAACGTAATGCTATATAACGTCATACGTTAGAAAATAATACTATATAACGTTATACGTAATTATATAATACCATATAACGTTATACGTTATAAAATAATACTATATAGCGTTATACGTTATAAAATAATACCGTATAACATTATACGATATAACGTAATGCTATATAACGTTATAACGTAACACAATATAACGTTATATGTTATAAAATAATACCGTATAACGTTATAGGTTATAACGTAATACTATATAACGTTATACCTAATAAAATAATACCATATAACGTTCTACGTTATAAAATAATACCGAATAACGTGATACATTATAATGTAATAATATGTAACATTATAACGTAACACTGTATAACGTTATACGTTATAAAGCAATGCTATATAACGTTTTACGTTATAAAATAATAACATGTAACGTTATACGTTATAAATTAATACTATATAACGTTATACGTTATAAAATAATACCGTATAACGTTATACGTTATAACGTAATACTATATAAGGTTATAACGTAACGCTATATAACGTCAAACGTTATACGTTAATGCTATATAACGTTATACGTTATAAAATAATACCATATAACGTTATACGTTATAACGTAAACTATATAACGTTATAACCTAACACTACATAACGTTATACGTTATACGGTAATGATATATAACGTTATACGTTATAAAATAATACCATATAACGTTATACGTTATAACGTAATGCTATATAACGTCATACGTTAGAAAATAATACTATATAACGCTATACGTAATAAAATAATACCATATAACGTTATACGTTATAATTTAAACTATATAACGTTATAACCTAACACTATATAACGTTATACGTTATAAAATAATACTATATAACGTTATACTTTATAAAATAATACTCTATAACGTTATACGTTATAAAATAATACTATATAACGTTATACGTTATAAAATAAAACTGTATAACGTTATACGGTAATGCTATATAACGTTATACGTTATAAAATAATGCCGTATAACGTTATACGTTATAAAATAATACTATATAACGTTATACGCTATAAAATAAAGCTGTATAACGTTATACGTTATAACGTAATGCTATATAACGTCATACGTTAGAAAATAATACTATATAACGTTATACGTAATTATATAATACCATATAACGTTATACGTTATAAAATAATACTATATAACGTTATACGTTATAAAATAATACCGTATAACATTATACGTTATAACGTAATGCTATATAACGTTATAACGTAACACAATATAACGTTATACGTTATAAAATAATACCGTATAACGTTATAGGTTATAACGTAATACTATATAACGTTATAACGTAACACTATATAACGCTACACGTTGTAAAATAATACTATATAACGTTATACGTTATAAATTAATACTATATAACGTTATACGTTATAAAATAATACCGTATAACGTTATACGTTATAACGTAATACTATATAAGGCTATAACGTAACGCTATATAACGTCAAACGTTATACGTTAATGCTATATAACGTTATACGTTATAAAATAATACCATATAACGTTATACTTTATAACGTAAACTATATAACGTTACAACCTAACACTACATAACGTTATACGTTATACGGTAATGCTATATAACGTTATACGTTATAACGTAACACTACATAACGTTATACGTCATAAAATAATGCTATAAAACGTTATAATTATAAAATAATACTATATAACGTTATACGTTATAAAATAATACCGTATAACTTTATACGTCATAAAATGGAACCGTATTACGTTATACGTTATAACGTAATGCTATATAACATTATAACGTAACACTATATAACATCATACGTTATAACGTAACACTACATAACGTTATACGTTATAAAATAATACTATATAACGTTATACGCTATAAAATAAAGCTGTATAACGTTATACGTTATAACGTAATGCTATATAACGTCTTACGTTAGAAAATAATACTATATAACGTTATACGTAATTAAATAATACCATATAACGTTATACGTTATAAAATAATACTATATAACGTTATACGTTATAAAATAATACCGTATAACGTTATACGATATAACGTAATGCTATATAACGTTATAACGTAACACAATATAACGTTATGCGTTATAAAATAATACCGTATAACGTTATAGGTTATAACGTAATACTATATAACATTATAACGTAACACTATATAACGCTATACATTATAAACTAATACTATATAACGTTATACGTTATAACGTAATGCTATATAACGTTATAACGTAACACAATATAACGTTATACGTAGTAAAATAATACCGTATAACGTAATGCGTTATAACATAATACTGTATAACATTATAACGAAACACTATATAACGTTAAACGTTATAAAGTAAAGTTATATAACGTTATACGTTATAAAATAATCCTATATAACGTTATACGTTATAAAATAATACCGTATAACGTTATACGTTGTAACGTAATGCTATATAACGTTATAGCGTAACACAATATAACGTTATACGTTATAAAATAATACCGTATATCGTCATACGTTATAACGTAATACTATATAACATTATATCGTAACACTATATAACATCATACGTTATAACGTAACACTACATAACGTTATACTTCATAAAATAATGCTATAAAACGTTATACTTTATAAAATAATACTATATAACGTTATACGTTATAAAATAATACTATATAACGTTATACGTTATAAAATAAAACTGTATAACGTTATACGTTATAACGTAATGCTATATAACGTCATATGTTATAAAATAATACTATATAACGTTATACGTTATAAAATAATACCATATAACATTCTACGTTATAAAATAATACCGTATAATGTTATACATTATAAAATAATACCGTATAACGTTATACGTTATAACGTAACACTACATAGCGTTATACGTTATAAAGCAATGCTATATAACGTTATACGTTATAAAATAATACTATATAACGTAATGCGTTATAACGTAATACCATATAACATTATAACGAAACACTATATAACGATAAACGTTATAAAGTAAAGTTATATAACGTTACACGTTATAAAATAATCCTATATAACGTTATACGTAATAAAATAATACCATATAACGTTCTACGTTATAAAATAACAACGTATAACGTTATACGTTATAAAATAAAACTGTATAACGTTATACGTTATAACGTAATGCTATATAACGTTATAACGTAACACAATATTACGTTATACGTTATATAATAATACCGTATATCGTAATACGTTATAACGTAATACTATATAACATTATAACGTAACACTATATAACATCATACGTTATAACGTAACACTACATAACGTTATGCGTCATAAAATAATGCTATAAAACGTTATACTTTATAAAATAATACTCTATAACGTTATACGTTATAACGTAATTCTATATAACGTCATACGTTAGAAAATAATACTATATAACGTTATACGTAATAAAATAATACCATATAACGTTATACGTTATAAAACAATACCGTATAACGTTATACGATATAACTTAATGCTATATAACGTTATAACCTAACACTATATAACGTTATACGTTATAAAATAATACCGTATATCGTTATACATTGTAACGTAATACTATATAACATTATAACGTAACACTATATAACATCATACGCTATAACGTAACACAACATAACGTTATACGTCATAAAATAATGCTATAAAACGTTATACTTTATAAAATAATACTCTATAACGTTATACGTTATAAAATAATAATATGTAACGTTATACGTTATAAAATAAAACTGTATAACGTTATACGTTATAACGTAATGCTATATAACGTCATACGTTTGAAAATAATACTATATAACGTTATACGTAATAAAAAAATACCATATAACGTTATACGTTATAATTTAAACTATATAACGTTATAACCTAACACTATATAACGTTATACGTTATAAAATAATACTATATAACATTATACTTTATAAAATAATACTCTATAACGTTATACGTTATAAAATAATACTATATAACGTTATACGTTATAAAATAAAACTGTATAACGCTATACGGTATAACGTAACACTACATAACGTTATACGTTATACGGTAATGCTATATAACGTTATACGTTATAACATAATACCGTATAACTCTATACGTCATAAAATGAAACCGTATTACGTTATACGTTATAACGTAATGCTATATATCGTTATAACATAACACAATATAACGATATACGTTATAAAATAATACTATATAACGTTATACGTTATAAAATATTACTATATAACATTATACGTTATCAAATAAGACCGTATAACGTGATACGTTATCACGAAATACTATATAACGTTATAACGTAGCACTATATAAAGTTATACCTTATAAACTAACACTATATAACGTTATACGTTATTAGGTAACACTGTATAACGTTATACGATGTAACGTAACACTATATAACGTTATAAGTGATAAAACAATACCGTATAGCGCTATACGTTATAACGTAATACTAAGTAATATTATAACGTAACACTATATAACATCATACGTTATAACGTAACAGTACATAACGTTATACGTCATAAAATGATGCTATAAAACGTTATACTTTATAAAATAATACTCTATAACGTTATACGTTATAAAATAATACTATATAACGTTATACGTTATAAAATAAAACTGTATAACGTTATACGTTATAACGTAATGCTATATAACGTCATACGTTAGAAAATAATACTATATAACGTTATACGTAATAAAATAATACCATATAACGTTATACGTTATAATTTAAACTATATAACGTTATAACCTAACACTATATAACGTTATACGTTATAAAATAATACTGTATAACGTTATACTTTATAAAATAATACTCTATAACGTTATTCGTTATAAAATAATACTATATAATGTTATACGTTATAAAATAAAACTGTATAACATTATACGTTATAACGTAACACTACATAACGTTATACGTTATACGGTAATGCTATATAACGTTATACGTTATAAAATAATACCTTATAACGTTATACGTTATAACGTAAACTATATAACGTTATAACCTAACACTATATAACGTTAAACGTCATAAAATAATACCGTATAACGTTATACGTTACAACCTAATACTATATAACGTTATAACGTAAAACCATATGACGATATACGCTGTTAGGTAACACCATATAACGTTATACGTTATAACGTAACACTACATAGCGTTATACGTCATAAAATAATGCTATAAAACGTTATAATTATAAAATAATACTATATAACGTTGTACGTTATAAAATAATACCGTATAACTTTATACGTCATAAAATGAAACCGTATCACGTTATACGTTATAACGTAATGCTATATATCGTTATAACATAACAATATAACGATATACGTTATAAAATAATACCGTGCAACGTTATAGGTTATATCGTAATACTATATAACATTATAACGTAACACTATATAACGGTATACGTTATAAAATAATACTATATAACGTTATACGTTATAAAATATTACTATATAACATTATACGTTATCAAATAAGACCGTATAACGTGATACGATATCACGAAATACTATATAACGTTATAACGTAGCACTATATAAAGTTATACCTTATAAACTAACACTATATAACGTTATACGTTATTAGGTAACACTATATAACGTTATACGATGTAACGTAACACTATATAACGTTATAAGTAATAAAACAATACCGTATAGCGTTATACGTTATAACGTAATACTAAATAACATTATAACGTAACACTATATAACATCATACGTTATAACGTAACGCTACATAATGTTATACGTCATAAAATAATGCTTTAAAACGTTATACTTTATAAAATAATACTCTATAACGTTATACGTTATAAAATAATACTATATAACGTTATACGTTATAAAATAAAACTGTATAACGTTATACGTTATAACGTAATGCTATATAACGTCATACGTTAGAAAATAATACTATATAACGTTATACGTAATAAAATAATACCATATAACCTTATACGTTATAATTTAAGCTATATAACGTTATAACCTAACACTATATAACGTTATACGTTATAAAATAATACTATATAACGTTATACTTTATAAAATAATACTCTATAACGTTATACGTTATAAAATAATACTATATAACGTTATACTTTATAAAATAATACTCTATAACGTTATACGTTATAAAATAATACTATATAACGTTATACGTTATAACGTAAACTATATAACGTTATAACCTAACACTATATAACGTTAAACGTCATAAAATAATACCGTATAACGTTATACGTTACAACGTAATACTATATAATGTTATAACGTAAAACCATATGACGATATACGCTGTTAGGTAACACCATATAACGTTATACGTTATAACGTAACACTACATAACGTTATACGTCATAAAATAATACCGTATATCGTCATACGTTATAACGTAATACTATATAACGTTATAACGTAACACTATATAACATCATACGTTAGAAAATAATACTATATAACGTTATACGTAATAAAATAATACCGTATAACGTTATACGTTATAATTTAAACTATATAACGTTATAACCTAACACTATATAACGTTATACGTTATAAAATAATAGTATATAGCGTTATACGTTATAAAATAAGACTGTATAACGTTATACGTTATAACGTAATGCTATATAACGTCATACGTTAGAAAATAATACTATATAACGTTATACGTAATAAAATAATACCATATAACCTTATACGTTATAATTTAAACTATATAACGTTATAACCTAACACTATATAACCTTATACGTTATAATTTAAACTATATAACGTTATAACCTAACACTATATAACGTTATACGTTATAACGTAAACTATATAACGTTATATCCTAACACTATATAACGTTAAACGTCATAAAATAATACCGTGTAACGTTATACGTTACAACGCAATACTATATAACGTTATAACGTAAAACCATATGACGATATACGCTGTTAGGTAACACCATATAACGTTATACGTTATAACGTAACACTACATAACGTTATACGTCATAAAATAATGCCAGAAAACGTTATAATTATAAAATAATACTATATAACGTTATACGTTATAAAATAATACTATATAACGTTATACGCTATAAAATAAAGCTGTATAACGATATACGTTATAACGTAATGCTATATAACGTCATACGTTAGAAAATAATACTATATAACGTTATACGTAATTAAATAATACCATATAACGTTATACGTTATAAAATAATACTATATAACGTTATACGTTATAAAATAATACCGTATAACTATATACGTCATAAAATAAAACCGTATTACGTTATACGTTATAACGTAATGCTATATAACGTTATAACATAACACAATATAACGTTATACGTTATAAAATAATACCGTATATCGTCATACGTTATAACGTAATACTATATAACGTTATAACGTAACACTATATAACATCATACGTTAGAAAATAATACTATATAACGTTATACGTAATAAAATAATACCGTATAACGTTATACGTTATAATTTAAACTATATAACGTTATAACCTAACACTATATAACGTTATACGTTATAAAATAATACTATATAGCGTTATACGTTATAAAATAAGACTGTATAACGTTATACGTTATAACGTAACACTACATAACGTAATACGTTATAGGGTAATGCTATATAACGTTATACGTTATAAAATAATACCGTATCACGTTATACGTTATAAAATAATACTATATAACGTTATACGCTATGAAATAAAGCTGTATAACGTTATACGTTATAACATAATGCTATATAACGTCATACGTTAGAAAATAATACCATATAACGTTATTCGTAATTAAATAATACCATATAACGTTATACGTTATAAAATAACACTATATAACGTTATACGTTATAAAATAATACCGTATAACGTTATACGATATAACGTAATGCTATATAACGTTATAACGTAACACAATATAACGTTATACGTTATAAAATAATACCGTATAACGTTATAGGTTATAACGTAATACTATATAACGTTATAACGTAACACAATATAACGTTATACGTTATAAAATAATCCTATATAACGTTATACGTAATAAAATAATACCATATAACGTTCTACGTTATAAAATAACACCGTATAACGTTATACGTTATAACGTAATGCTATATAACGTTATAACGTAACACAATGTTACGTTATACGTTATAAAATAATACCGTATATCGTAATACATTATAACGTAATACTATATAACATTATAACGTAACACTATATAACATCATACGTTATAACGTAACACTATATAACGTTATGCGTCATAAAATAATGCTATAAAACGTTATACTTTATAAAATAATACTCTATAACGTTATACGTTATATAATAATACTATATAACGTTATACGTTATAAAATCAAACTGTATAACGCTATACGTTATAACGTAATGCTACATAACGTCATACGTTATAAAATAATACTATATGACGTTATACGTTATAAAATAATACTATATAACGTTATACGTTATAAAATAATACCGTATAACGTTATACGTTATAACGTAATGCTATATAAGGTTATAACGTAAAACAATATAACGTTATACGTTATAAAATAATACCGTATAACGTTATAGGTTATAACGTAATACTATATAACGTTATAACGTAACACTATATAACGCTACACGTTGTAAAATAATACTATATAACGTTATACGCTATAGCGTAATGCTATATAACGTCATACGTTAGAAAATAATACTATATGACGTTATACGTTATAAAATAATACTATATAACGTTATACGTTATAAAATAATACCGTATAACGTTATACGTTATAACGTAATGCTATATAACATTATAACGTAACACTATATAACATCATACGTTATAACGTAACACTACATAACGTTATGCGTCATAAAATAATGCTATAAAACGTTATACTTTATAAAATAATACTCTATAACGTTATACGTTATATAATAATACTATATAACGTTATACGTTATAAAATAAAACTGTATAACGCTATACGTTATAAAATAATACTATATAACGTTATACGTTATAAAATAAAACTGTATAACGTTATACGTTATAACGTAACACTACATAACGTTATACGTTATACGGTAATGCTATATAACGTTATACGTTATAAAATAATACCTTATAACGTTATACGTTATAACGTAAACTATATAACGTTATAACCTAACACTATATAACGTTAAACGTCATAAAATAATACCGTATAACGATATACGTTACAACGTAATACTATATAACGTTATAACGTAAAACCATATGACGATATACGCTGTTAGGTAACACCATATAACGTTATACGTTATAACGTAACACTACATAACGTTATACGTCATAAAATAATGCTATAAAACGTTATAATTATAAAATAATACTATATAACGTTATACGTTATAAAATAATACCGTATAACTTTATACGTCATAAAATGAAACCGTATTACGTTATACGTTATATCATAATGCTATATATCGTTATAACATAACACAATATAACGATATACGTTATAAAATAATACCGTGTAACGTTATAGGTTATATCGTAATACTATATAACATTATAACGTAACACTATATAACGTTATACGTTATAAAATAATACTATATAACGTTATACGTTATAAAATATTACTATATAACATTATACGTTATCAAATAGGACCGTATAACGTGATACGTTATCACGAAATACTATATAACGTTATAACGTAGCACTATATAAAGTTATACCTTATAAACTAACACTATATAACGTTATACGTTGTGAGGTAACACTATATAACGTTATACGATGTAACGTAACACTATATAACGTTATAAGTAATAAAACAATACCGTATAGCGTTATACGTTATAACGTAATACTAAATAACATTATAACGTAACACTATATAACATCATACGTTATAACGTAACACTACATAACGTTATACGTCATAAAATAATGCTATAAAACGTTATACTTTATAAAATAATACTCTATAACGTTATACGTTGTAACGTAATGCTATATAACGTTATAGCGTAACACAATATAACGTTATACGTTATAAAATAATACCGTATATCGTCATACGTTATAAAGTAATACTATATAACATCATACGTTATAACGTAACACTACATAACGTTATACTTCATAAAATAATGCTATAAAACGTTATACTTTATAAAATAATACTATATAACGTTATACGTTATAAAATAATACCATATAACGTTATACGTTATAAAATAAAACTGTATAACGTTATACGTTATAACGTAATGCCATATAACGTCATATGTTATAAAATAATACTATATAACGTTATACGTTATAAAAGAATACCATATAACATTCTACGTTATAAAATAATACCGTATAACGTTATACGTTATAAAATAATACCGTATAACGTTATACGTTATAACGTAACACTACATAGCGTTATACGTTATAAAGCAATGCTATATAACGTTATACGTTATAAAATAATACTATATAACGTAATGCGTTATAACGTAATACCATATAACAATATAACGATACACTATATAACGTTAAACGTTATAAAGTAAAGTTATATAACGTTACACGTTATAAAATAATCCTATATAACGTTATACGTAATAAAATAATACCATATAACGTTCTACGTTATAAAATAACAACGTATAACGTTATACGTTATAAAATAAAACTGTATAACGTTATACGTTATAACGTAATGCTATATAACGTCATACGTTAGAAAATAATACTATATAACGTTATACGTTATAAAATAATACCGTATAACGTTATACGTTATAAAATAATACTATATAACGTTATACGTTATAAAATAATACCGTATAACGTTACACGTTATAACGTAATGCTACATAACGTTATAACGTAACACAATATTACGTTATACGTTATATAATAATACCGTATATCGTAATAGGTTATAACGTAATACTATATAACATTATAACGTAACACTATATAACATCATACGTTATAACGTAACACTACATAACGTTATGCGTCATAAAATAATGCTATAAAACGTTATACTTTATAAAATAATACTGTATAACGTTATTCGTTATAAAATAATACTATATAACGTTATACGTTATAAAATAGTACCGTATAACGTTATACGTTATAACGTAATACTATATAACGTTATAACGTAACACTATATAACGTTAAACGTTATAAAGTAAAGTTATATAACGTTATAAGTTGTAACGTAATGCTATATAACGTTATAGCGTAACACAATATAACGTTATACGTTATAAAATCAAACTGTATAACGTTATACGTTATAACGTAATGCTATATAACGTTATAACGTAACACAATATAACGTTATACGTTATAAAATAATACCGTATAACGTTATAGGTTATAACGTAATACTATATAACGTTATAACGTAACACTATATAACGCTACACGTTATAAAATAACACCGTATAACGTTATACGTTATAACGTAATGCTATATAACGTTATAACGTAACACAATGTTACGTTATACGCTATAAAATAATACCGTATAACGTTATAGGTTATAACGTAATACTATATAACGTTATAACGTAACACTATATAACGCTACACGTTGTAAAATAATACTATATAACGTTATACGCTATAGCGTAATGCTATATAACGTCATACGTTAGAAAATAATACTATATGACGTTATACGTTATAAAATAATACTATATAACGTTATACGTTATAAAATAATACCGTATAACGTTATACGTTATAACATAATGCTATATAACGTCATACGTTAGAAAATAATACTATATAACGTTATACGTTATAAAATAATACCGTATATCGTAATACGTTATAACGTAATACTATATAACATTATAACGTAACACTATATAACATCATACGTTATAACGTAACACTACATAACGTTATGCGTCATAAAATAATGCTATAAAACGTTATACATTATAAAATAATACTCTATAACGTTATACGTTATATAATAATACTATATAACGTTATACGTTATAAAATAAAACTGTATAACGTTATACGTTATAAAATAATACTATATAACGTTATACGTTATAAAATAAAACTGTATAACGTTATACGTTGTAACGTAACACTACATAACGTTATACGTTATACGGTAATGCTATATAACGTTATACGTTATAAAATAGTACCTTATAACGTTATACGTTATAACGTAAACTATATAACGTTATAACCTAACACTATATAACGTTAAACGTCATAAAATAATACCGTATAACGTTATACGTTACAACGTAATACTATATAACGTTATAACGTAAAACCATATGACGATATACGCTGTTAGGTAACACCATATAACGTTATACGTTATAACGTAACACTACATGACGTTATACGTCATAAAATAATGCTATAAAATGTTATAATTATAAAATAATACTATATAACGTTATACGTTATAAAATAATACCGTATAACTTTATACGTCATAAAATGCAACCGTATTACGTTATAGGTTATAACGTAATGCTATATATCGTTATAACATAACACAATATAACGATATACGTTATAAAATAATACCGTGTAACGTTATAAGTTATATCGTAATACTATATAACATTATAACGTACCACTATATAACGTTATACGTTATAAAATAATACTATATAACGTTATACGTTATAAAATATTACTATATAACATTATACGTTATCAAATAGGACCGTATAACGTGATACGTTATCACGAAATACTATATAACGTTATAACGTAGCACTATATAAAGTTATACCTTATAAACTAACACTATATAACGTTATACGTTGTGAGGTAACACTATATAACGTTATACGATGTAACGTAACACTATATAACGTTATAAGTAATAAAACAATACCGTATAGCGTTATACGTTATAACGTAATACTAAATAACATTATGACGTAACACTATATAACATCATACGTTATAACGTAACACTACATAACGTTATACGTCATAAAATAATGCTATAAAACGTTATACTTTATAAAATAATACTCTATAACGTTATACGTAATAACATAATGCTATATAACGTTATAACGTAACACAATATAACGTTATACGTAATAAAATAATACCGTATAACGTAATGCGTTATAACATAATACTATATAACATTATAACGAAACACTATATAACGTTAAACGTTATAAAGTAAAGTTATATAACGTTATAAGTTGTAACGTAATGCTATATAACGTTATAGCGTAACACAATATAACGTTATACGTTATAAAATAAAACTGTATAACGTTATACGTTATAAAGTAAAGTTATATAACGTTATACGTTATAAAATAATCCTATATAACGTTATACGTAATAAAATAATACCATATAACGTTCTACGTTATAAAATAACAACTTATAACGTTATACGTTATAAAATAAAACTGTATAACGTTATACGTTATAACGTAATGCTATATAACGTCATACGTCAGAAAATAATACTATATAACGTTATACGTTATAAAATAATACCATATAACGTTATACGTTATAAAATAATACTATATAACGTTATACGTTATAAAATAATACCGTACAACGTTATACGTTATAACGTAATGCTATATAACGTTATAACGTAACACAATATTACGTTATACGTTATATCATAATACCGTATATCGTAATACGTTATAACGTAATACTATATAGCATTATAACGTAACACTATGTAACATCATAAGTTATAACGTAACACTACATAACGTTATGCGTCATAAAATAATGCTATCAAACGTTATACTTTATAAAATAATACTCTATAACGTTATACGTTATAAAATAATACTATATAACGTTATACGTTATAAAATAAAACTGTATAACGTTATACGTTATAAAATAATACTATATAACATTATACTTAATAAAATAATACCATATAACGTTATACGTTATAATTTAAACTATATAACGTTATAACATAAAACTATATAACGTTATACGTTATAAAATAATGCTATATAACGTTATACGTTATAAAATAATACCGTATATCGTCATACGTTATAACGTAATACTATATAACATTATAACGTGACACTATATAACGTTAAACGTTATAAAGTAAAGTTATATAACGTTATACGTTATAAAATAATCCTATATAACGTTATACGTAATAAAATAATACCATATAACGTTCTACGTTATAAAATAATAACGTATAACGTTATACGTTATAAAATAAAACTGTATAACGTTATACGTTATAACGTAATGCTATATAACGTCATACGTCGGAAAATAACACTATATAACGCTATACGTTATAAAATAATACCATATAACGTTATACGTTATAAAATAATATTATATAACGTTATACGTTATAAAATAATACCGTACAACGTTATACGTTATAACGTAATGCTATATAACGTTATAACGTAACACAATGTTACGTTATACGTTATATAATAATACCGTATATCGTAATACGTTATAACGTAATACTATATAGCATTATAACGTAACACTATATAACATCATACGTTATAACGTAACACTACATAACGTTATGCGTCATAAAATAATGCTATAAAACGTTATACGTTATAAAATAATACTATATAACGTTATACGTTATAAAATAAAACTGTATAACGTTATACGTTATAAAATAATGCTATATAAAGTTATACGTTATAAAATAATACCGTATAACGTTATACGTTATAAAATAATACCGTATAACGTTATACGTTATAAAATAATACTATATAACGTTATACGCTATAAAATAAAGCTGTATAACGTTATACGTTATAACGTAATGCTATATAACGTTATAACGTAACACAATATAACGTTATACGTTATAAAATAATACCGTATAACGTTATAGGTTATAACGTAATACTATATAACGTTATAACGTAACACTATATAACGCTACACGTTGTAAAATAATACTATATAACGTTATACGTTATAACGTAATGCTATATAACGTTATAACGTAACACAATATAACGTTATACGTTATAAAAAAATATCGTATATCGTCATACGTTATAACGTAATACTATATAACATTATAACGTAACACTGTATAACGTTAAACGTTATAAAGTAAAGTTATATAACGTTATACGTTATAAAATAATCCTATATAACGTTATACGTTATAAAATAATACCGTATAACGTTATACGTTATAACGTAATGCTATATAACGTTATAGCGTAACACAATATAACGTTATACGTTATAAAATAATACCATATATCGTCATACGTTATAACGTAATACTATATAACGTTATACTTAACAAAATAATGCTATAAAACGTTATACATTATAAAATAATACTATATAACGTTATACGTTATAAAATAATACTATATAACGTATTACGTTATAAAATAAAACTGTATAACGTTATACGTTATAACGTAATGCTATATAACATTATAACGTAACACTATATATTATCATACGTTATAACGTAACACTACATAGCGTTATGCGTCATAAAATAATGCTATGAAACGTTATACTTTATAAAATAATACTCTATAACGTTATACGTTATATAATAATACTATATAACGTTATAACGTAACACAATATAACGTTATGCGTAATAAAATAATACCGTATAACGTAATGCGTTATAACGTAATACTATATAACATTATAACGAAACACTATATATCGTTAAACGTTATAAAGTAAAGTTATATAACGTTATACGTTATAAAATAATACTATATAACGTTATAACGTAACACAATATAACGTTATACGTTATAAAATAATACCGTATAACGTTATAGGTTATAACGTAATACTATATAACGTTATAACGTAACACTATATAACGTTATGCGTCATAAAATAATGCTATGAAACGTTATACTTTATAAAATAATACTCTATAACGTTATACGTTATATAATAATACTATATAACGTTATACGTTATAACGTAATGCTATATAACGTTATAACGTAACACAATATAACGTTATGCGTAATAAAAGAATACCGTATAACGTAATGCGTTATAACGTAATACTATATAACATTATAACGTAACACTATATAACACCATACGTTATAACGTAACACTACATAACGTTATACGTTATAAAATAATACCGTATAACGTTATACGTTATAACGTAATGCTATATAACGTTATAACGTAACACAATATAACGTTATACGTTATAAAATAATATCGTATATCGTCATACGTTATAACGTAATACTATATAACATTATAATGTAACACTATATAACACCATACGTTATAACGTAACACTACATAACGTTATACGTTATAAAATAATACCGTATAACGTTATACGTTATAACGTAATGCTATATAACGTTATAACGTAACACAATATAACGTTATACGTTATAAAATAATATCGTATATCGTCATACGTTATAACGTAATACTATATAACATTATAACGTAACACTATATAACACCATACGTTATAACGTAACACTACATAACGTTATACGTTATAAAATAATACCGTATAACGTTATACGTTATAACGTAATGCTATATAACGTTATAACGTAACACAATATAACGTTATACGTTATAAAATAATACCGTATAACGTTATAGGTTATAACGTAATACTATATAACGTTATAACGTAACACTACATAACGTTATGCGTCATAAAATAATGCTATGAAACGTTATACTTTATAAAATAATACTCTATAACGTTATATGTTATATAATAATACTATATAACGTTATACGTTATAACGTAATGCTATATAACGTTATAACGTAACACAATATAACGTTATGCGTAATAAAATAATACCGTATAACGTAATGCGTTATAACGTAATACTATATAACATTATAACGAAACACTATATAACGTTAAACGTTATAAAGTAAAGTTATATAACGTTATACGTTATAAAATGATACTATATAACGTTATACGTTATAAAATAAAACTGTATAGCGTTATACGTTATAACGTAATGCTATATAACGTCATATGTTATAAAATAATACTATATAACGTTATACCTAATAAAATAATACCATATAACGTTCTACGTTATAAATTAATACCGAATAACGTTATACATTATAACGTAATAATATGTAACGTTATAACGTAACACTGTATAAAGTTATACGTTATAAAGCAATGCTATATAACGTTATACGTTATAACGTAACACTACATAACGTTATACGTCATAATATAATGCTAGAAAACGTTATAATTATAAAATAATACTATATAACGTTATACGTTATAAAATAATACTATATAACGTTATACGTTATAAAATATTACTATTTAACATTATACGTTATCAAATAAGACCGTATAACGTGATACGTTATCACGAAATACTATATAACGTTATAACGTAGCACTATATAAAGTTATACCTTATAAACTAACACCATATAACGTTATACGTTATTAGGTAACACTATATAACGTTATACGATGTAACGTAACACTATATAACGTTATAAGTAATAAAACAATACCGTATAGCGTTATACGTTATAACGTAATACTAAATAACATTATAACGTAACACTATATAACATCATACGTTATAACGTAACACTACATAACGTTATACGTCATAAAATAATGCTATAAAACGTTATACTTTATAAAATAATACTCTATAACGTTATACGTTATAAAATAATACTGTATAACGTTATACGTTATAAAATAAAACTGTATAACGTTATAAGTCATAACTTAATGCTATATAACGTCATACGTTAGAAAATAATACTATATAACGTTATACGTAATAAAATATTACCATATAACGTTATACGTTATAATTTAAACTATATAACTTTATAACCTAACACTATATAACGTTATACGTTATAAAATAATACTATATAACGTTATACGTTATAAAATAAAACTGTATAACGTTATACGTTATAACGTAACACCACATAACGTTATACGTTATACGGTAATGCTATATAACGTTATACGTTATAAAATAATACTCTATATCGTTATACGTTATAAAATAATACTATATAACGTTATACGTTATAAAATAAAACTGTATAACGTTATACGTTATAACGTAACACCACATAACGTTATACGTTATACGGTAATGCTATATAACGTTATACGTTATAAAATAATACTCTATATCGTTATACGTTATAAAATAATACCATATAACGTTATACGTTATAACGTAAACTATATAACGTTATAACCTAACACTATATAACGTTAAACGTCATAAAATTATACCGTATAACGTTATACGTTACAATGTAATACTATATAACGTTATAACGTAACACTATATGACGATATACGCTGTTAGGTAACACCATATAACGTTATACGTTATAACGTAACACTACATAACGTTATACGTCATAAAATAATGCTATAAAACGTTATAATTATAAAATAATACTATATAACGTTATACGTTATAAAATAATACTATATAACGTTATACGCTATAAAATAAAGCTGTATAACGATATACGTTATAACGAAATGCTATATAACGTCATACGTTAGAAAATAATACTATATAACGTTATACGTAATAAAATAATACCATATAACGTTATACGTAATAATTTAAACTATATAACGTTATAACCTAACACTATATAACGTTATACGTTATAAAATAATACTATATAACGTTATACTTTATAAAATAATACTATATAACGTTATACGTTATAAAATAATACTATATAACGTTATACGTTATAAAATAATACTATATAACGTTATACGTTATAAAATAATACCATATAACGTTATACGTTATAAAATAATACTATATAACGTTATACTTTATAAAATAATACTCTATAACGTTATACGAATAAAATAATACTATATAACGTTATACGTTATAAAATAAAACTGTATAACGTTACACGTTATAACGTAACACTACATAACGTAATACGCTATACGGTAATGCTATATAACGTTATACGTTATAAAATAATACCGTATCACGTTATACGTTATAAAATAATACTATATAACGTTATACGCTATAAAATAAAGCTGTATAACGTTATACGTTATAACGTAATGCTATATAACGTCATACGTTAGAAAATAATACTATATAACGTTATACGTAATTAAATAATACCATATAACGTTATACGTTATAAAATAATAGCGTATAACGTTATACGTTATAACGTAATGCTATATAACGTTATAACGTAACACAATATTACGTTATACGTTATAAAATAATACCGTATAACGATATACGTTACAACGTAATACTATATAACGTTATAACGTAAAACCATATGACGATATACGCTGTTAGGTAACACCATATAACGTTATACGTTATAACGTAACACTACATAACGTTATACGTCATAAAATAATGCTATAAAACGTTATAATTATAAAATAATACTATATAACGTTATACGTTATAAAATAATACCGTATAACTTTATACGTCATAAAATGAAACCGTATTACGTTATACGTTATATCATAATGCTATATATCGTTATAACATAACACAATATAACGATATACGTTATAAAATAATACCGTGTAACGTTATAGGTTATATCGTAATACTATATAACATTATAACGTAACACTATATAACGTTATACGTCATAAAATAATGCTATAAAACGTTATGCTTTATAAAATAATACTCTATAACGTTATACGTTGTAACGTAATGCTATATAACGTTATAGCGTAACACAATATAACGTTATACGTTATAAAATAATACCGTATATCGTCATACGTTATAACGTAATACTATATAACATCATACGTTATAACGTAACACTACATAACGTTATACTTCATAAAATAATGCTATAAAACGTTATACTTTATAAAATAATACTATATAACGTTATACGTTATAAAATAATACTATATAACGTTATACGTTATAAAATAAAACTGTATAACGTTATACGTTATAACGTAATGCCATATAACGTCATATGTTATAAAATAATACTATATAACGTTATACGTTATAAAAGAATACCATATAACATTCTACGTTATAAAATAATACCGTATAACGTTATACGTTATAAAATAATACCGTATAACGTTATACGTTATAACGTAACACTACATAGCGTTATACGTTATAAAGCAATGCTATATAACGTTATACGTTATAAAATAATACTATATAACGTAATGCGTTATAACGTAATACCATATAACAATATAACGATACACTATATAACGTTAAACGTTATAAAGTAAAGTTATATAACGTTACACGTTATAAAATAATCCTATATAACGTTATACGTAATAAAATAATACCATATAACGTTCTACGTTATAAAATAACAACGTATAACGTTATACGTTATAAAATAAAACTGTATAACGTTATACGTTATAACGTAATGCTATATAACGTCATACGTTAGAAAATAATACTATATAACGTTATACGTTATAAAATAATACCGTATAACGTTATACGTTATAAAATAATACTATATAACGTTATACGTTATAAAATAATACCGTATAACGTTACACGTTATAACGTAATGCTACATAACGTTATAACGTAACACAATATTACGTTATACGTTATATAATAATACCGTATATCGTAATAGGTTATAACGTAATACTATATAACATTATAACGTAACACTATATAACATCATACGTTATAACGTAACACTACATAACGTTATGCGTCATAAAATAATGCTATAAAACGTTATACTTTATAAAATAATACTGTATAACGTTATACGTTATAAAATAATACTATATAACGTTATACGTTATAAAATAGTACCGTATAACGTTATACGTTATAACGTAATACTATATAACGTTATAACGTAACACTATATAACGTTAAACGTTATAAAGTAAAGTTATATAACGTTATAAGTTGTAACGTAATGCTATATAACGTTATAGCGTAACACAATATAACGTTATACGTTATAAAATCAAACTGTATAACGTTATACGTTATAACGTAATGCTATATAACGTTATAACGTAACACAATATAACGTTATACGTTATAAAATAATACCGTATAACGTTATAGGTTATAACGTAATATTATATAACGTTATAACGTAACACTATATAACGCTACACGTTATAAAATAACACCGTATAACGTTATACGTTATAACGTAATGCTATATAACGTTATAACGTAACACAATGTTACGTTATACGCTATAAAATAATACCGTATAACGTTATAGGTTATAACGTAATACTATATAACGTTATAACGTAACACTATATAACGCTACACGTTGTAAAATAATACTATATAACGTTATACGCTATAGCGTAATGCTATATAACGTCATACGTTAGAAAATAATACTATATGACGTTATACGTTATAAAATAATACTATATAACGTTATACGTTATAAAATGATACCGTATAACGTTATACGTTATAACATAATGCTATATAACGTCATACGTTAGAAAATAATACTATATAACGTTATACGTTATAAAATAATACCGTATATCGTAATACGTTATAACGTAATACTATATAACATTATAACGTAACACTATATAACATCATACGTTATAACGTAACACTACATAACGTTATGCGTCATAAAATAATGCTATAAAACGTTATACTTTATAAAATAATACTCTATAACGTTATACGTTATATAATAATACTATATAACGTTATACGTTATAAAATAAAACTGTATAACGTTATACGTTATAAAATAATACTATATAACGTTATACGTTATAAAATAAAACTGTATAACGTTATACGTTGTAACGTAACACTACATAACGTTATACGTTATACAGTAATGCTATATAACGTTATACGTTATAAAATAGTACCTTATAACGTTATACGTTATAACGTAAACTATATAACGTTATAACCTAACACTATATAACGTTAAACGTCATAAAATAATACCGTATAACGTTATACGTTACAACGTAATACTATATAACGTTATAACGTAAAACCATATGACGATATACGCTGTTAGGTAACACCATATAACGTTATACGTTATAACGTAACACTACATGACGTTATACGTCATAAAATAATGCTATAAAATGTTATAATTATAAAATAATACTATATAACGTTAAACGTCATAAAATAATACCGTATAACGTTATACGTTATAACGTAATGCTATATAACGTTATAACGTAACACAATATAACGATATACGTTATAAAATAATACCGTGTAACGTTATAAGTTATATCGTAATACTATATAACATTATAACGTACCACTATATAACGTTATACGTTATAAAATAATACTATATAACGTTATACGTTATAAAATATTACTATATAACATTATACGTTATCAAATAGGACCGTATAACGTGATACGTTATCACGAAATACTATATAACGTTATAACGTAGCACTATATAAAGTTATACCTTATAAACTAACACTATATAACGTTATACGTTGTGAGGTAACACTATATAACGTTATACGATGTAACGTAACACTATATAACGTTATAAGTAATAAAACAATACCGTATAGCGTTATACGTTATAACGTAATACTAAATAACATTATGACGTAACACTATATAACATCATACGTTATAACGTAACACTACATAACGTTATACGTCATAAAATAATGCTATAAAACGTTATACTTTATAAAATAATACTCTATAACGTTATACGTAATAACATAATGCTATATAACGTTATAACGTAACACAATATAACGTTATACGTAATAAAATAATACCGTATAACGTAATGCGTTATAACATAATACTATATAACATTATAACGAAACACTATATAACGTTAAACGTTATAAAGTAAAGTTATATAACGTTATAAGTTGTAACGTAATGCTATATAACGTTATAGCGTAACACAATATAACGTTATACGTTATAAAATAAAACTGTATAACGTTATACGTTATAAAGTAAAGTTATATAACGTTATACGTTATAAAATAATCCTATATAACGTTATACGTAATAAAATAATACCATATAACGTTCTACGTTATAAAATAACAACTTATAACGTTATACGTTATAAAATAAAACTGTATAACGTTATACGTTATAACGTAATGCTATATAACGTCATACGTCAGAAAATAATACTATATAACATTATACGTTATAAAATAATACCATATAACGTTATACGTTATAAAATAATACTATATAACGTTATACGTTATAAAATAATACCGTACAACGTTATACGTTATAACGTAATGCTATATAACGTTATAACGTAACACAATATTACGTTATACGTTATATCATAATACCGTATATCGTAATACGTTATAACGTAATACTATATAGCATTATAACGTAACACTATATAACATCATACGTTATAACGTAACACTACATAACGTTATGCGTCATAAAATAATGCTATCAAACGTTATACTTTATAAAATAATACTCTATAACGTTATACGTTATAAAATAATACTATATAACGTTATACGTTATAAAATAAAACTGTATAACGTTATACGTTATAAAATAATACTATATAACATTATACTTAATAAAATAATACCATATAACGTTATACGTTATAATTTAAACTATATAACGTTATAACATAAAACTATATAACGTTATACGTTATAAAATAATGCTATATAACGTTATACGTTATAAAATAATACCGTATATCGTCATACGTTATAACGTAATACTATATAACATTATAACGTGACACTATATAACGTTAAACGTTATAAAGTAAAGTTATATAACGTTATACGTTATAAAATAATCCTATATAACGTTATACGTAATAAAATAATACCATATAACGTTCTACGTTATAAAATAATAACGTATAACGTTATACGTTATAAAATAAAACTGTATAACGTTATACGTTATAACGTAATGCTATATAACGTCATACGTCGGAAAATAACACTATATAACGCTATACGTTATAAAATAATACCATATAACGTTATACGTTATAAAATAATATTATATAACGTTATACGTTATAAAATAATACCGTACAACGTTATACGTTATAACGTAATGCTATATAACGTTATAACGTAACACAATGTTACGTTATACGTTATATAATAATACCGTATATCGTAATACGTTATAACGTAATACTATATAGCATTATAACGTAACACTATATAACATCATACGTTATAACGTAACACTACATAACGTTATGCGTCATAAAATAATGCTATAAAACGTTATACGTTATAAAATAATACTATATAACGTTATACGTTATAAAATAAAACTGTATAACGTTATACGTTATAAAATAATGCTATATAAAGTTATACGTTATAAAATAATACCGTATAACGTTATACGTTATAAAATAAAACTGTATAACGTTATACGTTATAACGTAATGCTATATAACGTCATACGTCGGAAAATAACACTATATAACGTTATACGTTATAAAAAAATATCGTATATCGTCATACGTTATAACGTAATACTATATAACATTATAACGTAACACTGTATAACGTTAAACGTTATAAAGTAAAGTTATATAACGTTATACGTTATAAAATAATCCTATATAACGTTATACGTTATAAAATAATACCGTATAACGTTATACGTTATAACGTAATGCTATATAACGTTATAGCGTTTCACAATATAACGTTATGCGTTATAAAATAATACCATATATCGTCATACGTTATAACGTAATACTATATAACGTTATACTTAACAAAATAATGCTATAAAACGTTATACATTATAAAATAATACTATATAACGTTATACGTTATAAAATAATACTATATAACGTATTACGTTATAAAATAAAACTGTATAACGTTATACGTTATAACGTAATGCTATATAACATTATAACGTAACACTATATATTATCATACGTTATAACGTAACACTACATAGCGTTATGCGTCATAAAATAATGCTATGAAACGTTATACTTTATAAAATAATACTCTATAACGTTATACGTTATATAATAATACTATATAACGTTATACGTTATAACGTAATGCTATATAACGTTATAACGTAACACAATATAACGTTATGCGTAATAAAATAATACCGTATAACGTAATGCGTTATAACGTAATACTATATAACATTATAACGAAACACTATATAACGTTAAACGTTATAAAGTAAAGTTATATAACGTTATACGTTATAAAATAATACTATATAACGTTATAACGTAACACAATATAACGTTATACGTTATAAAATAATACCGTATAACGTTATAGGTTATAACGTAATACTATATAACGTTATAACGTAACACTATATAACGCTACACGTTGTAAAATAATACTATATAACGTTATACGTTATAACGTAATGCTATATAACGTTATAACGTAACACAATATAACGTTATACGTTATAAAATAATATCGTATATCGTCATACGTTATAACGTAATACTATATAACATTATAACGTAACACTATATAACACCATACGTTATAACGTAACACTACATAACGTTATACGTTATAAAATAATACCGTATAACGTTATACGTTATAACGTAATGCTATATAACGTTATAACGTAACACAATATAACGTTATACGTTATAAAATAATACCGTATAACGTTATAGGTTATAACGTAATACTATATAACGTTATAACGTAACACTACATAACGTTATGCGTCATAAAATAATGCTATGAAACGTTATACTTTATAAAATAATACTCTATAACGTTATACGTTATATAATAATACTATATAACGTTATACGTTATAACGTAATGCTATATAACGTTATAACGTAACACAATATAACGTTATGCGTAATAAAATAATACCGTATAACGTAATGCGTTATAACGTAATACTATATAACATTATAACGAAACACTATATAACGTTAAACGTTATAAAGTAAAGTTATATAACGTTATACGTTATAAAATGATACTATATAACGTTATACGTTATAAAATAAAACTGTATAGCGTTATACGTTATAACGTAATGCTATATAACGTCATATGTTATAAAATAATACTATATAACGTTATACCTAATAAAATAATACCATATAACGTTCTACGTTATAAATTAATACCGAATAACGTTATACATTATAACGTAATAATATGTAACGTTATAACGTAACACTGTATAAAGTTATACGTTATAAAGCAATGCTACATAACGTTATACGTTATAACGTAACACTACATAACGTTATACGTCATAATATAATGCTAGAAAACGTTATAATTATAAAATAATACTATATAACGTTATACGTTATAAAATAATACTATATAACGTTATACGTTATAAAATATTACTATTTAACATTATACGTTATCAAATAAGACCGTATAACGTGATACGTTATCACGAAATACTATATAACGTTATAACGTAGCACTATATAAAGTTATACCTTATAAACTAACACCATATAACGTTATACGTTATTAGGTAACACTATATAACGTTATACGATGTAACGTAACACTATATAACGTTATAAGTAATAAAACAATACCGTATAGCGTTATACGTTATAACGTAATACTAAATAACATTATAACGTAACACTATATAACATCATACGTTATAACGTAACACTACATAACGTTATACGTCATAAAATAATGCTATAAAACGTTATACTTTATAAAATAATACTCTATAACGTTATACGTTATAAAATAATACTGTATAACGTCATACGTTATAAAATAAAACTGTATAACGTTATAAGTCATAACTTAATGCTATATAACGTCATACGTTAGAAAATAATACTATATAACGTTATACGTAATAAAATATTACCATATAACGTTATACGTTATAATTTAAACTATATAACTTTATAACCTAACACTATATAACGTTATACGTTATAAAATAATACTATATAACGTTATACGTTATAAAATAAAACTGTATAACGTTATACGTTATAACGTAACACCACATAACGTTATACGTTATACGGTAATGCTATATAACGTTATACGTTATAAAATAATACTCTATATCGTTATACGTTATAAAATAATACTATATAACGTTATACGTTATAAAATAAAACTGTATAACGTTATACGTTATAACGTAACACCACATAACGTTATACGTTATACGGTAATGCTATATAACGTTATACGTTATAAAATAATACTCTATATCGTTATACGTTATAAAATAATACCATATAACGTTATACGTTATAACGTAAACTATATAACGTTATAACCTAACACTATATAACGTTAAACGTCATAAAATTATACCGTATAACGTTATACGTTACAATGTAATACTATATAACGTTATAACGTAACACTATATGACGATATACGCTGTTAGGTAACACCATATAACGTTATACGTTATAACGTAACACTACATAACGTTATACGTCATAAAATAATGCTATAAAACGTTATAATTATAAAATAATACTATATAACGTTATACGTTATAAAATAATACTATATAACGTTATACGCTATAAAATAAAGCTGTATAACGATATACGTTATAACGTAATGCTATATAACGTCATACGTTAGAAAATAATACTATATAACGTTATACGTAATAAAATAATACCATATAACGTTATACGTAATAATTTAAACTATATAACGTTATAACCTAACACTATATAACGTTATACGTTATAAAATAATACTATATAACGTTATACTTTATAAAATAATACTATATAACGTTATACGTTATAAAATAATACTATATAACGTTATACGTTATAAAATAATACTATATAACGTTATACGTTATAAAATAATACCATATAACGTTATACGTTATAAAATAATACTATATAACGTTATACTTTATAAAATAATACTCTATAACGTTATACGAATAAAATAATACTATATAACGTTATACGTTATAAAATAAAACTGTATAACGTTACACGTTATAACGTAACACTACATAACGTAATACGTTATACGGTAATGCTATATAACGTTATACGTTATAAAATAATACCGTATCACGTTATACGTTATAAAATAATACTATATAACGTTATACGTAATTAAATAATACCATATAACGTTATACGTTATAAAATAATAGCGTATAACGTTATACGTTATAACGTAATGCTATATAACGTTATAACGTAACACAATATTACGTTATACGTTATAAAATAATACCGTATATCGTAATACGTTATAACGTAATGCTATATAACATTATAACGTAACACTATATATTATCATACGTTATAACGTAACACTACATAACGTTATGCGTCATAAAATAATGCTATGAAACGTTATACTTTATAAAATAATACTCTATAACGTTATACGCTATAAAATAAAGCTGTATAACGTTATACGTTATAACGTAATGCTATATAACGTCATACGTTAGAAAATAATACTATATAACGTTATACGTAATTAAATAATACCATATAACGTTATACGTTATAAAATAATAGCGTATAACGTTATACGTTATAACGTAATGCTATATAACGTTATAACGTAACACAATATTACGTTATGCGTAATAAAATAATACCGTATAACGTAATGCGTTATAACGTAATACTATATAACATTATAACGTAACACTATATAACATCATACGTTATAACGTAACACTACATAACGTTATACGTTATAAAATAATACCGTATAACGTTATACGTTATAACGTAATGCTATATAACGTTATAACGTAACACAATATAACGTTATACGTTATAAAATAATACCGTATAACGTTATAGGTTATAACGTAATACTATATAACGTTATAACGTAACACTACATAACGTTATGCGTCATAAAATAATGCTATGAAACGTTATACTTTATAAAATAATACTCTATAACGTTATACGTTATAAAATAATACTATATAACGTTATACGTTATAAAATATTACTATTTAACATTATACGATATCAAATAAGACCGTATAACGTGATACGTTATCACGAAATACTATATAACGTTATAACGTAGCACTATATAAAGTTATACCTTATAAACTAACACCATATAACGTTATACGTTATTAGGTAACACTATATAACGTTATACGTTATAACGTAATGCTATATAACGTCATATGTTATAAAATAATACTATATAACGTTATACCTAATAAAATAATACCATATAACGTTCTACGTTATAAAATAATACCGAATAACGTTATACATTATAACGTAATAATATGTAACGTTATAACGTAACACTGTATAAAGTTATACGTTATAAAGCAATGCTATATAACGTTTTACGTTATAAAATAATACCATGTAACGTTATACGTTATAAAATAAGACCGTATAACGTTATACGTTACAACGTAATACTATATAACGTTATAACGTAACTCTATATGACGATATACGCTGTTAGGTAACACCATATAACGTTATACGTTATAACGTAACACTACATAACGTTATACGTCATAAAATAATGCTAGAAAACGTTATAATTATAAAATAATACTATATAACGTTATACGTTATAAAATAATACTATATAACGTTATACGTTATAAAATATTACTATTTAACATTATACGTTATCAAATAAGACCGTATAACGTGATACGTTATCACGAAATACTATATAACGTTATAACGTAGCACTATATAAAGTTATACCTTATAAACTAACACCATATAACGTTATACGTTATTAGGTAACACTATATAACGTTATACGATGTAACGTAACACTATATAACGTTATATGTAATAAAACAATACCGTATAGCGTTATACGTTATAACGTAATACTAAATAACATTATAACGTAACACTATATAACATCATACGTTATAACGTAACACTACATAACGTTATACGTCATAAAATAATGCTATAAAACGTTATACTTTATAAAATAATACTCTATAACGTTATACGTTATAAAATAATACTGTATAACGTTATACGTTATAAAATAAAACTGTATAACGTTATAAGTTATAACTTAATGCTATATAACGTCATACGTTAGAAAATAATACTATATAACGTTATACGTAATAAAATATTACCATATAACGTTATACGTTATAATTTAAACTATATAACTTTATAACCTACCACAATATAACGTTATACGCAATAAAATAATACCGTATATCGTCATACGTTATAACGTAATACTATATAACATTATAACGTAACACTATATAACGCTATACCTTATAAAATAATACTATATATCGTTATACGTTATAACGTAATGCTATATAACGTTATAACGTAACACAATATAACGTTATACGTAATAAAATAATACCGTATAACGTAATGCGTTATAACGTATTACTATATAACAATATAACGAAACACTATATAAAGTTAAACATTATAAAGTAAAGTTATATAACGTCATACGTTATAAAATAATCCTATATAACGTTATATGTTATAAAATAAAACTGTATAACGTTATACGTTATAACGTAATGCTATATAACGTTATAACGTAACACAATATAACGTTATACGTTATAAAATAATACCGTATAACGTTATAGGTTATAACGTAATACTATATAACATTATAACGTAACACTGTATAACGCTATACGTTATAAAATAATACTATATATCGTTATACGTTATAACGTAATGCTATATAACGTTATACTTTATAAAATAATACTATATGACGTTATACGTTATAAAATAATCCTATATAACGTTATACGTTATAAAATAATCCTATATAACGTTATACGTTATAAAATAAAACTGTATAACGTTATAACGTAACACAATATAACGTTATAAATTATAAAATAATACCGTATAACGTTATAGGTTATAACGTAATACTATATAACATTATAACGTCACACTATATAACGCTATACGTTATAAAATAATACTATATATCGTTATACGTTATAACGTAATGCTATATAACGTTATAACGTAACACAATATAACGTTATACGTAATAAAATAATACCGTATAACGTAATGCGTTATAACGTATTACTATATAACATTATAACGAAACACTATATAAAGTTAAACATTATAAAGTAAAGTTATATAACGTCATACGTTATAAAATAATCCTATATAACGTTACACGTTATAAAATAAAACTGAATAACGTTATACGTTATAACGTAATGCTATATAACGTTATAACGTAACACAATATAACGTTATACGTTATAAAATAATACCATATATCGTCATACGTTATAACGTAATACTATATAACGTTATACTTAACAAAATAATGCTATAAAACGTTATACATTATAAAATAATACTATATAACGTTATACGTTATAAAATAATACTATATAACGTATTACGTTATAAAATAAAACTGTATAACGTTATACGTTATAACGTAATGCTATATAACGTTATACGTTATAAAATAAAACTGTATAACATCATACGTAAGAAAATAATACTATATAACGTTATACGTTATAAAATAATACCATATAACGTTATACGTTATAAAATAATACTATATAACGTTATACGTTATAAAATAATAGCGTATAACGTTATACGTTATAACGTAATGCTATATAACGTTATAACGTAACACAATATTACGTTATACGTTATAAAATAATACCGTATATCGTAATACGTTATAACGTAATGCTATATAACATTATAACGTAACACTATATATTATCATACGTTATAACGTAACACTACATAACGTTATGCGTCATAAAATAATGCTATGAAACGTTATACTTTATAAAATAATACTCTATAACGTTATACGTTATATAATAATACTATATAACGTTATACGTTATAACGTAATGCTATATAACGTTATAGGTTATAACGTAATACTATATAACGTTATAACGTAACACTATATAACGCTACACGTTGTAAAATAATACTATATAACGTTATACGTTATAACGTAACACTACATAACGTTATACGTTATAAAATAATACCGTATAATGTTATACGTTATAACGTAATGCTATATAACGTTATAACCTAACACAATATAACGTTATACGTTATAAAATAATACCGTATAACGTTATAGGTTATAACGTAATACTATATAACGTTATAACGTAACACTACATAACGTTATGCGTCATAAAATAATGCTATGAAACGTTATACTTTATAAAATAATATTCTATAACGTTATACGTTATATAATAATACTATATAACGTTATACGTTATAACGTAATGCTATATAACGTTATAACGTAACACAATATAACGTTATGCGTAATAAAATAATACCGTATAACGTAATGCGTTATAACGTAATACTATATAACATTATAACGAAACACTATATAACGTTAAACGTTATAAAGTAAAGTTATATAACGTTATACGTTATAAAATGATACTATATAACGTTATACGTTATGAAATAAAACTGTATAGCGTTATACGTTATAACGTAATGCTATATAACGTCATATGTTATAAAATAATACTATATAACGTTATACCTAATAAAATAATACCATATAACGTTCTACGTTATAAAATAATACCGAATAACGTTATACATTATAACGTAATAATATGTAACGTTATAACGTAACACTGTATAAAGTTATACGTTATAAAGCAATGCTATATAACGTTATACGTTATAACGTAACACTACATAACGTTATACGTCATAAAATAATGCTAGAAAACGTTATAATTATAAAATAATACTATATAACGTTATACGTTATAAAATAATACTATATAACGTTATACGTTATAAAATAATACTATATAACGTTATACGTTATAAAATATTACTATTTAACATTATACGTTATCAAATCAGACCGTATAACGTGATACGTTATCACGAAATACTATATAACGTTATAACGTAGCACTATATAAAGTTATACCTTATAAACTAACACCATATAACGTTATACGTTATTAGGTAACACTATATAACGTTATACGATGTAACGTAACACTATATAACGTTATAAGTAATAAAACAATACCGTATAGCGTTATACGTTATAACGTAATACTAAATAACATTATAACGTAACACTATATAACATCATACGTTATAACGTAACACTACATAACGTTATACGTCATAAAATAATGCTATAAAACGTTATACTTTATAAAATAATACTCTATAACGTTATACGTTATAAAATAATACTGTATAACGTTATACGTTATAAAATAAAACTGTATAACGTTATAAGTCATAACTTAATGCTATATAACGTCATACGTTAGAAAATAATACTATATAACGTTATACGTTATAAAATAAAACTGTATAACGTTATACGTTATAACGTAACACCACATAACGTTATACGTTATACGGTAATGCTATATAACGTTATACGTTATAAAATAATACTCTATATCGTTATACGTTATAAAATAATACTATATAACGTTATACGTTATAAAATAAAACTGTATAACGTTATACATTATAACGTAACACTACATAACGTTATACGTTATACGGTAATGCTATATAACGTTATACGTTATAAAAAAATACCATATAACGTTATACGTTATAACGTAAACTATATAACGTTATAACCTAACACTATATAACGTTAAACGTCATAAAATTATACCGTATAACGTTATACGTTACAATGTAATACTATATAACGTTATAACGTAACACTATATGACGATATACGCTGTTAGGTAACACCATATAACGTTATACGTTATAACGTAACACTACATAACGTTATACGTCATAAAATAATGCTATAAAACGTTATAATTATAAAATAATACTATATAACGTTATACGTTATAAAATAATACTATATAACGTTATACGCTATAAAATAAAGCTGTATAACGATATACGTTATAACGTAATGCTATATAACGTCATACGTTAGAAAATAATACTCTATATAGCGTTATACGTAATAAAATAATACCATATAACGTTATACGTAATAATTTAAATTATATAACGTTATAACCTAACACTATATAACGTTATACGTTATAAAATAATACTATATAACGTTATACTTTATAAAATAATACTATATAACGTTATACGTTATAAAATAATACTATATAACGTTATACGTTATAAAATAAAACTGTATAACGTTATACGTTATAACGTAACACTACATAACGTAATACGTTATACGGTAATGCTATATAATGTTATACGTAATTAAATAATACCATATAACGTTATACGTTATAAAATAATACTATATAACGTTATACGTTATAAAATAATACCGTATAACTATATACGTCATAAAATAAAACCGTATTACGTTATACGTTATAGCGTAATGCTATATAACGTCATACGTTAGAAAATAATACTATATAACGTTATACGTTATAAAATAATACCATATAACGTTATACGTTATAAAATAATACTATATAACGTTATACTTTATAAAATAATACTCTATAACGTTATACGAATAAAATAATACTATATAACGTTATACGTTATAAAATAAAACTGTATAACGTTATACGTTATAACGTAACACTACATAACGTAATACGTTATACGGTAATGCTATATAACGTTATACGTTACAAAATAATACCGTATCACGTTATACGTTATAAAATAATACTATATAACGTTATACGCTATAAAATAAAGCTGTATAACGTTATACGTTATAACGTAATGCTATATAACGTCATACGTAAGAAAATAATACTATATAACGTTATACGTAATTAAATAATACCATATAACTTTATACGTTATAAAATAATACTATATAACGTTATACGTTATAAAATAATACCGTATAACGTTATACGATATAACGTAATGCTATATAACGTTATAACGTAACACAATATAACGTTATACGTTGTAAAATAATACCGTATAACGTTATAGGTTATAACGTAATACTATATAACATTATAACGTAACACTATATAACGCTATACATTATAAACTAATACTATATAACGTTATACGTTATAACGTAACACAATATAACGTTATACGTAATAAAATAATACCGTATATCGTCATACGTTATAACGTAATACTATATAACATTATAACGTAACACTATATAACATCATACGTTATAACGTAACACTACATAACGTTATACGTCATAAAATAATGCTATAAAACGTTATAATTATAAAATAATACTATATAACATTATACGTTATAAAATAATACTATATAACGTTATACGTTATAAAATAAAACTGTATAACGTTATACGTTATAACGTAATGCTATATAACGTTATACGTTATAAAATAAAACCATATAACGTTATACGTTATAAAATAAAACCATATAACGTTATACGTTATAACGTAATACTATATAACGTTATAACGTAACACTATATAACGTTAAACGTTATAATATAATACCGTATAACGTTATACGTTATCACGTAATACTATATAACGTTATAACGTAACACTATATAACGTTAAACGTTATAAAATAATACCGTATAACGTTATACGTTATAACGTAATGCTATATAACGTTATAACGTAAGACAATATAACGTTATACGTAATAAAATAATACCGTATAACGTAATGCGTTATAACGTAATACTATATAACATTATAACGTATCACTTTATAACGTTATACGTTATAAAGTAATGCTATATAACGTTATACGTTACAGAATAATAATATATATCGTTATACGTTATAAAATAAAACCGTATAATGTTATACGTTATAACGTAATACTATATAACGTTATAACGTAACACTTTATAACGTTATACATTATACAATAATACTATATAACGTTATAACGTAACACTATATAACGTTAAACGTTATAAAATAATACCGTATAACGTGATACGTTATAACGAAATACTATATAACTATATAACGTAGCACTATATAACGTTATACGTTATATAAGAATACTATATAACGTTATACGTTGTAATTTAATACCGTATAACGTTAGACGTTATAACGTAATACTATATATCGTTATAATGTAACACTATAAGACGATATACGTAATTAGGTAACACCATATAACGTTGTACGTTATAACGTAATAATACATAGCGTTATACGTCATAAAATTATGCTATAAAACGTTATACTTTATAAAATAATACTATATAACTTTATACGTTATGAAATAATACTATATAACGTTATACGTTATAAAATAATACCGTATATCGTTATACGTTATAACGTAATACTATATAACATTATAACGTAACACTATATAACATCAT
The DNA here is from genome assembly GCA_037178635.1 of Bombus dahlbomii. NCBI lineage: Eukaryota > Metazoa > Arthropoda > Insecta > Hymenoptera > Apidae > Bombus > Bombus dahlbomii. The sequence continues at coordinate 1,549,626 of CM074117.1, forward strand.
ACGTTATAACGTAACACTACATAACGTTATACGTCATAAAATAATGCTATAAAACGTTATACTTTATAAAGTAATACTATATAACTATATAATAATAATATACAATAATACTACAAAATAATACTATATAACGTTATACGTTATAAAATATTACTATATAACGTTATACGTTATAAAACAATACTATATAACGTTATACGTTATAAAATAATACTATATATCGTTATACGTTGTAAAATAAAACCGTAAAACGTTATACGTTATAACGTAGTACTATATAACGTTATAACGTAACACTATATAACGTTATACATTATATAATAATACTATATAACGTTATAACGTAACACTATAAGACGATATACGATATTAGGTAACACCATATAACGTTATGCATTATAACGTAACACTACATAGCTTTATACGTCATAAAATAATGCTATATAACGTTATACGTTATAAAATAGTACCGTGTAACGTTATACGTTATAACGTAATACTATATAACGATATAACGTAACACTATATAACGTTAAACGTTATAAAATAATACCGTATAACGTTATACGTTATAACGTAATACTATATAACGTTATAACGTAACACTATATGACGATATACGTTGTTAGGTAACACCATATAACGTTACACGTTATAACGTAACACTACATAACGTTATACGTCATAAAATAATGCTATAAAACGTTATAATTGTAACATAATACTATATAACGTGATTCGTTATAAAATAATACTATATAACGTTATACGTTATAAAATAATACCGTATAACGTTATGCGTTATAACGTAATGCTATATAACGTTATAGCGTAACACAATATAACGTTATACGTAATAAAATAATACCGTATAACGTAATGCGTTATAACGTAATACTATATAACATTATAACGTATCACTTTATAACGTTATACGTTATAAAGTAATGCTATATAACGTTATACGTTACAGAATAATAATATATATCGTTATACGTTATAAAATAAAACCGTATAACGTTATACGTTATAACGTAATACTATATAACGTTATAACGTAACACTTTATAACGTTGTACATTATATAATAATACTATATAACGTTATCACGTAACATTATAAGGAGATATACGTTATTAGGTAACACCATATAACGTTATACATTATAACGTAACACTACATAGCTTTATACGTCATAAAATAATGCTATATAACGTTATACGTCATAAAATAATACCGTGTAACGTTATACGTTATAACGTAATACTATATAACGTTATACGTTATAACGTAATACTATATAACGTTATACGTTATAACGTAATACTATATAACGTTATACGTTATAACGTAATACTATATAACGTTATACGTTATAACGTAATACCATATAACGTTATAACGTAACACTATATAACGTTAAACGTTATAAAATAATACCGTATAACGTTATACGTTATCACGTAATACTATATAACGTTATAACGTAACACTATATAACGTTAAACGTTATAAAATTATACCGTATAACGTTATACGTTATAACGTAATACTATATAACGTTATAACGTAACACTATATGACGATATACGCTGTTAGGTAACACCATATAACGTTACACGTTATAACGTAATACTACATAACGTTGTACGTCATAAAATAATGCTATAAAACGTTATAATTATAAAATAATACTATATAACGTTATACGTTATAAAATAATACTATATACGTTATACGTTATAAAATAATAGCGTATAACGTTATACGTTATAACGTAATGCTATATAACGTTATACGTTATTAGGTAACACTATATAACGTTATACGTTATATAAGAATACTATATAACGTTATACGTTATAATTTAATACCGTATAACGTTATACGTTTTAACGTAATGCTATATAACGTTATAACGTAACACAATATAACGTTATACGTAATAAAATAATACCGTGTAACGTTATACGTTATAACGTAACACTATATAACGTTAAACGTTATAAAATAATACCGTATAACGTTATACGTTATAACGTAATACTATATAACGTTATAACGTAACACTATATGACGATAAACGTTGTTAGGTAACACCATATAACGTTATACATTATAACGTAACACTACATAGCCTTATACGTCATAAAATAATGCTATATAACGTTATACGTTATAAAGTAATACCGTGTAACGTTATACGTTATAACGTAATGCTATATAACGTTATACGTTATTAGGTAACACTACATAACGTTATACGTCATAAAATAATGCTATAAAACGTTATAATTGTAAAATAATACTATATAACGTTATACGTTATAAAATAATACTATATAACGTTATACGTTATAAAATAATACCGTATAACGTTATACGTTATAACGTAATGCTATATAACGTTATAACGTAACACAATATAACGTTATACGTAATAAAATAATACCGTATAACGTAATGCGTTATAACGTCATACTATATAACATTATAACGTATCACTTTATAACGTTATACGTTATAAAGTAATGCTATATAACGTTATACGTTACAGAATAATAATATATATCGTTATACGTTATAAAATAAAACCATATAACGTTATACGTTATAACGTAATACTATATAACGTTATAACGTAACACTATATAACGTTAAACGTTATAAAATAATACCGTATAACGTTATACGTTATCACGTAATACTATATAACGTTATAACGTAACACTATATAACGTTAAACGTTATAAAATAATACCGTATAACGTTATACGTTATAACGTAATGCTATATAACGTTATAACGTAACACAATATAACGTTATACATAATAAAATAATACCGTATAACGTAATGCGTTATAACGTAATACTATATAACATTATAACGTATCACTTTATAACGTTATACGTTATAAAGTAATGCTATATAACGTTATACGTTACAGAATAATAATATATATCGTTATACGTTATAAAATAAAACCGTATAATGTTATACGTTATAACGTAATACTATATAACGTTATAACGTAACACTTTATAACGTTATACATTATACAATAATACTATATAACGTTATAACGTATCACTATAAGAAGATATACGTTATTAGGTAACACCATATAACGTTATACATTATAACGTAACACTACATAGCTTTATACGTCATAAAATAATGCTATATAACGTTATACGTTATAAAGTAATACCGTGTAACGTTATACGTTATAACGTAACACTATATAACGTTAAACGTTATAAAATAATACCGTATAACGTTATACGTTATAACGTAATACTATATAACGTTATAACGTAACACTATATGACGATAAACGTTGTTAGGTAACACCATATAACGTTATACATTATAACGTAACACTACATAGCTTTATACGTCATAAAATAATGCTATATAACGTTATACGTTATAAAGTAATACCGTGTAACGTTATACGTTATAACGTAATGCTATATAACGTTATACGTTATTAGGTAACACAACATAACGTTATACGTCATAAAATAATGCTATAAAACGTTATACGTTATAACGTAATGCTATATAACGTTATAACGTAACACTATATGACGATATACGTTGTTAGGTAACACCATATAACGTTACACGTTATAACGTAACACTACATAACGTTATACGTCATAAAATAATGCTATAAAACGTTATAATTGTAAAATAATACTATATAACGTTATACGTTATAAAATAATACTATATAACGTTATACGTTATAAAATAATACCGTAAAACGTTATACGTTATAACGTAATGCTATATAACGTTATAACGTAACACAATATAACGTTATACGTAATAAAATAATACCGTATAACGTAATGCGTTATAACGTCATACTATATAACATTATAACGTATCACTATATAACGTTAAACGTTATAAAATAATACCGTATAACGTTATACGTTATAACGTAATGCTATATAACGTTATAACGTAACACAATATAACGTTATACGTAATAAAATAATACCGTATAACGTAATGCGTTATAACGTAATACTATATAACATTATAACGTATCACTTTATAACGTTATACGTTATAAAGTAATGCTATATAACGTTATACGTTACAGAATAATAATATATATCGTTATACGTTATAAAATAAAACCGTATAATGTTATACGTTATAACGTAATACTATATAACGTTATAACGTAACACTATATAACGTTAAGCGTTATAAAATAATACCGTATAACGTTATACGTTATCACGTAATACTATATAACGTTATAACGTAACACTATATAACGTTAAACGTTATAAAGTAATACCGTGTAACGTTATACGTTATAACGTAATACTGTATAACGTTATAACGTAACACTACATAACGTTATACGTCATAAAATAATGCTATAAAACGTTATAATTGTAAAATAATACTATATAACGTTATACGTTACAGAATAATAATATATATCGTTATACGTTATAAAATAAAACCATATAACGTTATACGTTATAACGTAATACTATATAACGTTATAACGTAACACTATATAACGTTAAACGTTATAAAATAATACCGTATAACGTTATACGTTATCACGTAATACTATATAACGTTATAACGTAACACTATATAACGTTAAACGTTATAAAATAATACCGTATAACGTTATACGTTATAACGTAATGCTATATAACGTTATAACGTAACACAATATAACGTTATACGTAATAAAATAATACCGTATAACGTAATGCGTTATAACGTAATACTATATAACATTATAACGTATCACTTTATAACGTTATACGTTATAAAGTAATCCTATATAACGTTATACGTTACAGAATAATAATATATATCGTTATACGTTATAAAATAAAACCGTATAATGTTATACGTTATAACGTAATACTATATAACGTTATAACGTAACACTTTATAACGTTATACATTATACAATAATACTATATAACGTTATAACGTAACACTATAAGAAGATATACGTTATTAGGTAACACCATATAACGTTATACATTATAACGTAACACTACATAGCTTTATACGTCATAAAATAATGCTATATAACGTTATACGTTATAAAGTAATACCGTGTAACGTTATACGTTATAACGTAACACTATATAACGTTAAACGTTATAAAATAATACCGTATAACGTTATTCGTTATAACGTAATACTATATAACGTTATAACGTAACACTATATGACGATATACGTTGTTAGGTAACACCATATAACGTTACACGTTATAACGTAACACTACATAACGTTATACGTCATAAAATAATGCTATAAAACGTTATAATTGTAAAATAATACTATACAACGTTATACGTTATAAAATAATACTATATAACGTTATACGTTATAAAATAATACTATATAACGTTATACGTTATAAAATAATACCGTAAAACGTTATACGTTATAACGTAATGCTATATAACGTTATAACGTAACACAATATAACGTTATACGTAATAAAATAATACCGTATAACGTAATGCGTTATAACGTCATACTATATAACATTATAACGTATCACTTTATAACGTTATACGTTATAAAGTAATGCTATATAACGTTATACGTTACAGAATAATAATATATATCGTTATACGTTATAAAATAAAACCATATAACGTTATACGTTATAACGTAATACTATATAACGTTATAACGTAACACTATATAACGTTAAACGTTATAAAATAATACCGTATAACGTTATACGTTATCACGTAATACTATATAACGTTATAACGTAACACTATATAACGTTAAACGTTATAAAATAATACCGTATAACGTTATACGTTATAACGTAATGCTATATAACGTTATAACGTAACACAATATAACGTTATACGTAATAAAATAATACCGTATAACGTAATGCGTTATAACGTAATACTATATAACATTATAACGTATCACTTTATAACGTTATACGTTATAAAGTAATGCTATATAACGTTATACGTTACAGAATAATAATATATATCGTTATACGTTATAAAATAAAACCGTATAATGTTATACGTTATAACGTAATACTATATAACGTTATAACGTAACACTTTATAACGTTATACATTATACAATAATACTATATAACGTTATAACGTAACACTATAAGAAGATATACGTTATTAGGTAACACCATATAACGTTATACATTATAACGTAACACTACATAGCTTTATACGTCATAAAATAATGCTATATAACGTTATACGTTATAAAGTAATACCGTGTAACGTTATACGTTATAACGTAACACTATATAACGTTAAACGTTATAAAATAATACCGTATAACGTTATACGTTATAACGTAATACTATATAACGTTATGACGTAACACTATATGACGATATACGTTGTTAGGTAACACCATATAACGTTACACGTTATAACGTAACACTACATAACGTTATACGTCATAAAATAATGCTATAAAACGTTATAATTGTAAAATAATACTATATAACGTTATACGTTATAAAATAATACTATATAACGTTATACGTTATAAAATAATACCGTATAACGTTATACGTTATAACGTAATGCTATATAACGTTATAACGTAACACAATATAACGTTATACGTAATAAAATAATACCGTGTAACGTTATACGTTATAACGTAACACTATATAACGTTAAACGTTATAAAATAATACCGTATAACGTTATACGTTATAACGTAATACTATATAACGTTATAACGTAACACTATATGACGATATACGTTGTTAGGTAACACCATATAACGTTATACATTATAACGTAACACTACATAGCTTTATACGTCATAAAATAATGCTATATAACGTTATATGTTATAAAATAATACCGTATAACGTTATACGTTATAACGTAATGCTATATAACGTTATAACGTAACACAATATAACGTTATACGTAATAAAATAATACCGTATAACGTAATGCGTTATAACGTCATACTATATAACATTATAACGTATCACTTTATAACGTTATACGTTATAAAGTAATGCTATATAACGTTATACGTTACAGAATAATAATATATATCGTTATACGTTATAAAATAAAACCATATAACGTTATACGTTATAACGTAATACTATATAACGTTATAACGTAACACTATATAACGTTAAACGTTATAAAATAATACCGTATAACGTTATACGTTATCACGTAATACTATATAACGTTATAACGTAACACTATATAACGTTAAACGTTATAAAATAATACCGTATAACGTTATACGTTATAACGTAATGCTATATAACGTTATAACGTAACACAATATAACGTTATACGTAATAAAATAATACCGTATAACGTTATACGTTATAACGTAATGCTATATAACGTTATAACGTAACACAATATAACGTTATACGTAATAAAATAATACCGTGTAACGTTATACGTTATAACGTAATGCTATATAACGTTAAAACATAACACAATATAACGTTATACGTTATAAAATAATACCGTATAACGTTATACGTTATAACGTAATGCTATATAACGTTATAACGTAACACTATATGACGGTATACGTTGTTAGGTAACACCATATAACGTTACACATTATAACGTAACACTACATAACGTTATACGTCATAAAATAATGCTGTAAAACGTTATAATTGTAAAATAATACTATATAACGTTATACGTTATAAAATAATACTATATAACGTTATACGTTATAAAATAATACCGTATAACGTTATACGTTATAACGTAATGCTATATAACGTTATAACGTAACACAATATAACGTTATACGTAATAAAATAATACCGTATAACGTAATGCGTTATAACGTAATACTATATAACATTATAACGTATCACTTTATAACGTTATACGTTATATGATGAAACATTTTATAACGTAACACTATATGACGATATACGTTGTTAGGTAACACCATATAACGTTACACGTTATAACGTAACACTACATAACGTTATACGTCATAAAATAATGCTATAAAACGTTATAATTGTAAAATAATACTATATAACGTTATACGTTATAAAATAATACTATATAACGTTATACGTAATAAGATAATACCGTATAACGTAATGCGTTATAACGTAATACTATATAACATTATAACGTATCACTTTATAACGTTATACGTTATAAAGTAATGCTATATAACGTTATACGTTACAGAATAATAATATATATCGTTATACGTTATAAAATAAAACCGTATAATGTTATACGTTATAACGTAATACTATCTAACGTTATAACGTAACACTTTATAACGTTATACATTATAACGTAACACTACATAGCTTTATACGTCATAAAATAATGCTATATAACGTTATACGTTATAAAATAATACCGTGTAACGTTATACGTTATAACGTAATAGTATATAACATTATAACGTATCACTATATAACGTTATACGTTATAAAGTAATGCTATATGACGTTATACGTTATAGAATAATACTATATAACGTTATACGTTATAAAATAATACTATATAACGTTATACGTTATAAAATAATACCGTATAACTTTATACGCCATAAAATGAAAGCGTATTACGTTATACGTAATAAAGTAATGCTATATGACGTTATAATTATAAAATAATACTATATAACGTTATACGTTATAAAATAAAGCTATATAACGTTATACGTTATAAAATAATACCGTATAACGTTATACGTTATAACGTAATGCTATATAACGTTATACGTTATTAGGTAACACTATATAACGTTATACGTTGTAACGTAACACTATATAACGTTATACGTTGTAACGTAACACTATATAACGTTATAAGTAATAAAACAATACCGTATAGCGTTATACGTTATAACGTAATAGTATATAACATTATCACGTAGCACTATATAACGTTATACGTTATAACGTAATGCTATATAACGTTATACGCTATAAAATAATACTATATAACGTTATACGTTATAAAATATTACTATATAACGTTATACGTTATAGAATAATACCGTATAACGTTATAGGTTATAACGTAATACTATATAACATTATAACGTAACACTGTATAACGTTATACGTTATAAAATATTACTATATAACATTATACGTTATCAAATAAGACCGTATAACGTGATACGTTATAACGAAATACTATATAAGATATAACGTAGCACTATATAAAGTTATACCTTATAAAGTAACATTACATAACGTTATACGTTATTAGGTAACACTATATAACCTTATACGTTATAAAATAATACTATATAACGTTATACGTTATGAAATAATAAGATGTAACGTTATACGTTATAACATAATACTATATAACGTTATACGCTATAAAATAATACCGCATAACGTCATACGTTATAAGGAAATACTATATAACGTTATAACGTAACACTATATAACGTTATACGTTATATAAGAATACTATATAACGTTATACGTAGTAATTTAATAACGTATAACGTTAGACGTTATAACGTAATACTATATATCGTTATAACGTAACACTATAAGACGATATACGTTATTAGGTAACACCATATAACGTTGTACGTTACAACGTAATAATACATAGCGTTATACGTCATAAAATAATGCTATAAAACGTTATACTTTATAAAATAATACTATATAACGTTATACGTTATGAAATAATACTATATAACGTTATACATTATAAAATAATACCGTATATCGTTATACGTTATGACGTAATACAATATAACATTATAACGTAACACTATATAACATCATACGTTATAACGTAACACTACATAACGTTATACGTCATAAAATAATGCCATAAAACGTTATACTTTATAAAGTAATACTATATACCTATGTAATAATAATATACAATAATACTATAATATAATACTACATAACGCTATACGTTATAAAATATTACTATATAACATTATACGTTATAAAACAAAACTATATAACGTTATACGTTATAAAATAATACTATATATCGTTATACGTTATAAAATAAAACCATACAACGTTATACGTTATAACGTAGTACTATATAACGTTATAACGTAACACTATATAACGTAATACATTATATAATAATACTATGTAACGTTATACGTTATAAAATAATACCGTATTACTTTATACGCCATAAAATGAAACCGTATTACGTTATACGTTATAACGAAATGCTATATAACGTTAAAACATAACACAATATAACGTTATACGTTATAAAATAATACCGTATAACGTTATAGGTTATAACGTAATACTATATAACATTATAACGTAACACTATATAACGTTATACGTTAGAAAATAATATTATATAACGTTATACGTTATAAAATATTACTATGTAACATTATACGTTATCAAATAAGACCGTATAACGTGATACGTGATAACGAAATACTATATAACGTTATAACGTAGCACTATATAAAGTTATACCTTATAAAGTAACACTATATAACGTTATACGTTATTAGGTAACACTATATAACGTTATACGTCGTAACGTAACACTATATAACGTTATAAGTAATAAAACAATACCGTATAGCGTTATACGTTATAACGTAATAGTATATTACATTATAACGTAGCACTATATAACGTTATACGGTATAAAATAATACTATATATCGTTATACGTTATAAAATATTACTATATAACGTTATACGTTATAGAATAATACCGTATAACGTTATAGGTTATAACGTAATACTATATAACATTATAACGTAACACTATATAACGTTATACGTTATAAAATAATACTATATAACGTTATACGTTATAAAATATTACTACATAACATTATACGTTATCAAATAAGACCGTATAACGTGATACGTTATAACGAAATACTATATAACGATATAACGTAGCACTATATAAAGTTATACCTTATAAAGTAACATTACATAACTTTATACGTTATTAGGTAACACTATATAACGTTATACGTTATAAAATAATACTATATAACGTTATGCGTTATAAAATAATACCGTATAACTTTATACGTCATAAAATAAAACCGTATAACGTCATACGTTATAACGAAATACTATATAACGCTATAACGTAACACTATATAACGATATACGTTATATAAGAATACTATGTAACGTTATACGTTATAATTTAATACCGTATAACGTTAGACGTTATAACGTAATACTATATATCGTTATAACGTAACACTATAAGACGATATACGTTATTAGGTAACACCATATAACGTTATGCATTATAACGTAACACTACATAGCTTTATACGTCATAAAATAATGCTATATAACGTGATACATTACAACATAATACTATGTAACGTTATAACGTATCACTATACAACGTTATACGTTATAAAGTAATGCTATATAACGTTTTACGTTATAAAATAACACCGTATAACGTTATACGTTATAACGTAATACTATATAACATTATAACGTAACACTCTATAACGTTATACGTTACAAAATAATACCGTAGAATGTTATACGTTATAACGTAATACTATATAACGTTATAACGTGAACACTATATAACAATATACGTTATACAATAATACTATATAATGTTATACGTAATAAAATAATACCGTATAACGTTATACGTTATAACGTAATACTATATAACGTTATAACGTAACACTATATAACGTTATACGTTATATAATAATACTATATAACGTTATACGTTATATAATAATACTATATAACGTTATACGTTATAATTTAATACCGTATAACGTTATACGTTATAACGTAATACTATAAAACGTTATACGTTATAATGTAACACTATATAACGTTATACCTTATAACGTAACACTATATAACGTTATACGTTATTAGGTAACACTATATAACGTTATACGTTATTAGATAACACTATATAAAGTTATTTGTTGTAACGTAACACTATATAAAGTTATACGTTACAAAATAATACCGTATAACGTTATACGTTATAAAGTAATGCTATATAACGTTATACGTCATAGCGTATCAGTATCAAGCGTTATACGTTATATTGTAATAGTATACAACGTTATATGATATAAGGTAATACTATATATCGTTATACGTTATAATGTAATACTATATAACGTTGCTTGTTATAAGTTAATAGTATATAACGGTATACTATTGAAGGTACTACTATATAACGTTGTAAGTTATAGGGTAATACTTTATAACGTTATACGTTGTAAGGTATTAGCGTAAACGTTACACGTTGTAAGGTATTAGCATAAACGTTATACGTTTTTAAGATAATTCTACATAACGTTATGCGTTATAAGGTAATACTATGTAACGTTATACGGCATAACCTAATTGTATGCAGCGTTATACGTTAAATGGTAACAGTATACAGCGTTATAAGTAATAGGGTAATACTATATAACGTTACACGTTTAAAGGTTATACTATACAACGTTATACGTTATAAAGAACTACCATGTAACGTTATACGTTATAAGGTACAACTATACAGTGTTATACGTTATAACGTAATAGTATGCAGCGTTAAACGTTAAATGGTAATAGTATACTACGTTATACGATAGAAAGTACTACTATATAACGTTATACGTTATCTGGTAATACTACAAAACGTAATACGTTATAAGGTAATACTATATATCGTTGTACGTAATAAGGCGATAGTAAATAACGTTATACGCCTTAGGGCAATAGAAAGCGGCGTCATACGTTATATGGTAGTAGTATACAACGCTATACGGGTTAAGGTATTACTATAAAACGTCATACGGCATAACCTAATAGTATGCAGCCTTATACGTTAGATGGTAATAGTATACAACTCTATACGTCATAAGGTCATGCTATATAACTTTATACGTCATACCGTAATAGTATGTAGCTTTATACGTTGTAAGGTAATACTATATAACGTTGTACGCTATAAGGTAATAGTTTGTAACATTATACGTCACATGGTAACAGTATGCTACGTTATACGTTAGAAGGTAATAGTGTGTAACGTTTTACGTTATAAGGTAATCGTATGTAACATTACACGCTATATGGTAATAGTATGCAAGGTTACACGTTATAAGGTAATACTATATAACGATGTACGCTATAAGGTAATACTATATAACGATGTACGCTATAAGGTAATACTATATAACGTTATACTTTATAAAATAATACCGTATCACGTTATACGTTATAAAATAATACTATATAACGTTATACGTTATAATGTAATACTATATAACGTTGCTTGTTATAAGTTAATAGTATATAACGGTATACTATTGAAGGTACTACTATATAACGTTGTAAGTTATAGGGTAATACTTTATAACGTTATACGTTGTAAGGTATTAGCGTAAACGTTACACGTTGTAAGGTATTAGCATAAACGTTATATGTTATAAGGTAATACTACATAACGTTAAACGTTATCACGTAATACAACATAACGTGGTAGGTAATAAGGTAATTCTATTTATCGTTGCGTGTTATAAGGCGATAGTATATAACGTTATTCGTCCTAAGGCAATAGTATGCAGCGTTATACTTTATATGGTAATAGTATACATCGCTATACGGTAGAACGTATTACTATATAACGGTATACGTCATATGGTAATAGTATGCAGTATCATACGTTATATGGTAATAGTATACAACATTATACGTTATATGCTAAAGGTATACAACGTTAAACGGTATAAGGTAATACTATATAACGTTATACGTTATAAGGTAATACTATATAACGTTATACGTGATAAGGTAATACTACATAAAGTTATACGTTATGGGGTAATACTATATATCATTGTACGATAGATGAAGATAGTATATAACGTTATACGTCCAAAGGCCATATGCAGCGTTATACGTTATAAGGTAATAGTATACGATGTTATACGTTATATGGTAATAGTATACAATGTTATACGTTATAAGGTAATACTATACAACGTTATACATTATAAGGTAATACTACATTATAAGGTTATACGTTATGAGGTAATTCTACATTGCGTTATGCGTTATAAGGTAATACTATATAACGTTATGCGTCATAACGTAACAGTATGTAGCGTTATACGTTATATGGTAATAGTATACAACGTTATACGTTATAAGGCAATACTGTATAACGTTATACGTTATAAGGTACTACGATATTACGTTATACGTTATAACGTAATGGTATGTAGCGTTATACGTTATATGGTATTATTATACAACGTTATACGTTATAAGGTAATACTGTATAACGTTATATGCTATAAGTTAATAATATATAACGATATAGGTTGTATGGTAATACTATATAACGGTGTTCGTTATAAGGTAATGGTATACAACGCTATGCGTTATAAGGCAATACTGTATAACGTTATACGTTATAAGGTACTACGATATTACGTTATACGTTATAACGTAATGGTATGTAGCGTTATACGTTATATGGTATTATTATACAACGTTATACGTTATAAGGTAATACTATATAACGTTATACGTTGTAAGGTAATACTATATAACGTCATAAGTCATATGGTAATAGTATGCAGCGTTACACGTTATAAGGCAATACTATATAACGTTATACGTTATAAGGTAGTACTACATAACGTTGTACGCTATAAGGTAATCGTATGTAATGTTATACGTTATATGGTAATAGTATACAACGTTATACGTTATAAGGTAATACTATATAACGACATACGTTGTAAGGTAATACCATATAACGTTATGCGTCATAACGTAAGAGTATGTAGCGTTATACGTTATATGGTAATAGTATAAAACGTTATACGTTATAAGGTAATACTATATAACGTTATACGTTATAACGGAATAGCGTATAGCGCTATACGTTATATATGATAGTATACAATGCTATACGGCAGAAGGTATTATTATATAACGGTATACGAAATAAGGTAATTGTATGCAGCGTTATACGTTATATGGTAATAGTATACAACGCTATACGTTATACGGTATTATACGGTATATATAGAGAACGTTATACGTTATAAGGAACTTCCATATTACGTTATACGTCACAACGTAATAGTATGTAGCATTATACGTTATATGGTAATAGTACTAAACGTTATACGTTATAAGGATGTACTATATAGTGTTGTGCACTATAAGGTAATCGTATGTAACGTTATTCCTTATATGGTTACAGTATACAACGTTATACGTTATAAGGTACTACTATATAACGTTGTACGTTATAGGGTAATACTATACAACGTTATACGTTATAAGGTAATACTTCAAAACGTTATACGTTATATGGTAATACAACAAAGCGTTGTAGTTTATAATGTGTTAGTATACCGCGTCATACGTTGTAAGGTAATACTATATAACGTTGTACGAAATAAGGTAATACTGTATAACGTTATACGTTAAAAGGTAATGCTACATAACGTTTTACGTTGTAAGATACTACTATATAACGTTGTACGTTATAGGGTAATACTAGATAACGTTATACGTTGTAAGGTATTAGCATAAGCGTTATATGTTATAAGGTAATACTATAAAACGTTATACGTATAAGGTAATACTATATAACGTTATACATTATAAGGTAATACTATATAACGTTATACGTCGTAAAGTAATACTATATAACGTTGCTCGTTATAAGGTAATAGTATACAACGTTATACGATAGAGGGTACTACTATATAACGTTCTACGTTATAGGGTAATACTAGATAACGTTATACGTTGTAAGGTATTAGTATAAACGTTATAGGATATAAGGTAATACTATATAACGTTGTTCGTTATAAGGTAATAGCATACAACGGTATACGATAGAAGGTACTACTATATAACGTTGTACGTTATAGGGTAATATTATATAAAGTTATACGTTGTAAGGTAATACTATATAAGGATATTTGTTATATGCTAATACAAGAAAACGTTGTAGTTTATAAGGTGATAGTATACCTCGTCATACGTCGTAAGGTAATACTATATAACGTTGTACGCTATAAGGTAATCATATGTAACGTTATAAGTTATACGGTATTAGTATACAATGTTATACGTTATAAGGTAATACTATATAATGTTGTACGCTATAAGGTAGTCGTATGTAACGTTATACGTTATATCGTATTTGTATACAATGTTATACGTTATGAGGTAATACTATATGACGTTGTACGCTATAAGGAAATCCTATGTAACGTTATACGTTGTAAGGTAATACTATACAACGTTATACGTTATAACGTAATACTACATAACTTTATACGTTATACGGTAATACTATATAACGTCATACGTCATATGACATTATGATGCAGCGTTATACGTTATATAGTAATAAAAGAAAACGTTGTAGTTTATAAGGTGATGGTATACCGCGTCATACGTTGTAAGGTAACACTATATATCGTTATACGTCATAACGTAACAGTATGTAGCGTTATAAGTTATATGGTAATAGTATACAACGTTATACATTATAAGGTAATACTATATCACGTTATACATTATAAGGTAATACTATATAACGTTGCTCGTCATGTGGTTATCGTATACAAGGTTAGACGTTATAATGTAATTCTGCATATACGTTATGTGTTATATGGTAATGCTATATAACGTTATACGTTATAAGGTAATACTATATAACGTTATACGCAATAAGGTATTACTGCAATAACGGCACACGTAATAGGGTAACACTATATAACGTTATAGGTTGTAAGGTATTAGTATACAATGTTATATGTTATAAGGTAATGCTATATCACGTTAGACGTCATAAGCTAATACTATATAACGTTGTACGTTATAGGGTACTCGTATACAACGCTATACGGTAGAAGGTACTACTATATAACGTCATACGGCATAACGTAATGGTATGCAGCCTTATACGTTATATAGTAATAGTATACATCTCTATACGTTATAAGGTAATGCTATATAACGTTACATGTCATAACGTAGTAGTATGTAGCCTTATACGTGATATGGTAATAATATACAAGGCTATACGTTGTGAGGTAAAACTCCATAACGTTGTGTGTTACAAGGTAATACTATATAACGTAATACGTTCTAAGGTATTAGTATAAACGTTATATGTTGTAAGGCAATACTATATAACGGTATACGTCATATCGTAGTAGTATGCAGCGCTATAAGTTATATGGTTATAGTATACGACGTTATATGCTATAAGGTAATTCTATATAACGTTATACGTTATAAGGACATACTATATAGAGTTATACGTTACAATGTAATACTATATAACGATGTACGTTATTAGGTAATAGTATACAACGTGTTACGTTATAATGTAATTCTACATTACGTTACGCGTTATAAGGCAATACTATAAAACGTTTTGCGTTGTGAGGTAATACTTTATAATATTATACGTTACAAGGTAATACTATATAACGATGTACGTTATTAGGTATTAATATACAACACTATACGATAGAAGGTATTACTATAAAACGTCATACGTCATAAGGTATAGTTATGCATCGTTACACGTTATATGGTAATAGTATAGAACGTTAAAAGTTATTAGGTATTAATATGTAACGTTATACGTCATAACGTAGTAGTATGTAGCGTTATAAGTTATATGGTAATGCTATACAACGTTATACGTTATAAGGTAATACTACATAACGTTATACGTTATAAGGTAATACTACATAACGTTATACGTTGTAAGGTGATACATTATAACGTTCTTCGTTATGTGGTAATAGTATACAACGATATATGATAGAAGGTACTACTGTGTAACGTTGTACGTTATAGGGTAGTACTATATAACGTTATACGTCATAACGTATTTGTATGCAACGTTATACATTAAATGGTAATAGTATAGAACGTTATACGTTATAAGGTAATTCTGTATAACGTTATACGTTATAAGGTAGTACTATATAGCGTTATACGTTATAAGGTAATACTACATAACTTTATTCATTATAAGGCAACACTATATAACGCTATAAATTATAAGGTAATACTGTATAACGTTGTACGTTGTAAGGTAATAATATATACCGTTGTTCGTTATAAGGTAATAGTATACAACGTTATACGTTATGAGGTACTACTGCATAACGTTATACGTTATCAGGTAATACAACATAACGTTGTAGGTTATAAGGTGTAAGTATACCGTGTCATACGTTGTAAGGTAATACTGTATAACGTTATACGTTATAAGGTAATACATCATAACGTTGTAGTTTATAAGGTAATACTATATGACGTTGCATGCTATAAGGCAATAGTATATAACGGTATAAGTCCTAAGGCAATAGTATACAGCGTTATACGTTATATGGTATTAGTATACAACGCTCTACGGTAGAAGGTATTATTATATAACGGTAAATGTCATAAGGTAATAGTATGCAGCGTTATACGTTATAAGGAAAGCTATATAACTTTATACATTATAAGGTAATGCTATACAACGTTATACGTTGTAAGGTAATACTATGTAACGTTGTTCGTCATGTGGTAATCGTATACAACGTTATACGTTAACAGGTAATACATCATAACGTTGTAGTTTATAAGGTAATACTATATATCGTTGCATGTTATAATGCGATAGTATATAACGTTATACGTCCTAAGGCAATAGTATGCAGCGTTATATGTTATATGGTAATAGTATACAACACTATACGGTAGAAGGTTTTACTAATTAACGGTATACGTCATAAGGAAATAGTATGCAGCGTTATACGTTATATGGTAATAGTATACAAAGTTATACGTTATAAGGTAATACTACATAACGTTATAAGTTATAAGGTAATACTATATAACGTTATACGTTATAAGGTAATACTATATAACATTGTACGCCATAAGGTAATCGTATGTAACGTTGTATGTTATATGGTATTAGTATACAATGTTATACGTTATAAGGTGACAACTATAGAACGTTGTACGCTATAAGGTAATCGTATTTAACTTTATACGTTATATAGTAATAGTATACGACGTTATACGTTATAAGGTAGTAGTATATAGGGTAATACGTTATGAGGTAATACTGTATAACGTTATACGTCATAAGGTAATAATATATAACGTTATACGTCATAACGTAATAGAATGTAGCGTTATACGTTATAAGGCAATACTGCATAACGTTATACGTCATAAGGTAATAATATATAACGTTATACGTCATAACGTAATAGAATGTAGCGTTATAAGTTGTATGATAAAGGTATACAACGTTATACGGTATAAGGTATTACTATATAACGTTATACGTTATAAGGTAATTATGTATAACGTTATACGTCATAAGGTAATACTATATAACGTTATACGTTGTAAGGTAATATTGCATAATCTTATGCGTCATAACGTAACCGTATGTAGCGTTATACGTTATATGGTAATTCTACATATAGTTATACGTTATAAGCTAATGCTACATAACGTTATACGTCGTAAGGTAATACTATATAACGTTGCTCGTTATAAGGCAATAGTATTCAACGGTATACGATAGAGGGTTCTACTATATATCGTTCTACGTCATAGGATAATACTATAAAACGTTATACGTTGTATGGTATTAGTATAAACGTTATACGTTATAAGGTAATACTATATAACGTTATACGTTATGAGGTAATACTATATAGCGTTATACATTATAAGGTAATACTATATAACATTATACGTCGTAAGGTAAGACTATATAACGTTATACGTTATAAGGTAATACTATATCACATTATAGGTTGGAAGGTAAGACTATATAACGTTGTTCGTTGTCAGGTGATAGTATACAACGCTATACGATAGAAGGTAATACTATATAACGTTGTAAGTTATAGGGTAATACTATATAACGTTATACGTTGTAAGGTATTAGCATAAACTTTATACGTTATAAGGTGATACTGTATAACGTTATACGTCATAACGTAACAGTATGTAGCGTTATACGTTATATGGTAGTAGTAGACAAAGTTATACGTTATGAGGTAATACTATAAAACGTTATACCTTGTAAGGTACCTTGTAACGTATGCTATATTACGTTATACGTTATAACGTAACGGTATGTAGCGTTATACGTCATATGGTAATAGAATACAACGTTATAAGCTATAAGGTAATAATATATAACGTTATTCGTAATAACGTAACAGTATGTAGCGTTATACGTTATATGGTAATAGCATACAATGTTATACGTTATAAGGCAATACTGTATAACGGTATACGTTACAAGGAAATACTATATATCGTTATACGCTATAAGGTAATACTACATAACGTTATACGTTATAAGGCAATACTATGTAACGTTAAGCGTTATAAGGTAATACTATACAACGTTATACGTTGTAAGGTAATATTGCATAATGATACGCGTCCTAACGTAACCGTATGTAGCGTTATACGTTATATGGTAACAGTATACAACGTTATAAGTTATAAGGTAATACTACATAACGTTATACGTCATAAGGTAATAATATATAACGTTATACGTCATAAGGTACTACTATATAACGTTATACGCCATAACGTAATGGAATGTAGCGTTATACGTTATATGCTAAAGGTATACAACGTTATACGGTATAAGGTAATACTATATAACGTTATACGGTATAAGGTAATACTATATAACGTTATGCGTTATAAGGTAATACTATATAACGTTGTTCGTTATAAGGTAATACCACATATAGTTATACTTCGTAAGGTACTACTATATAACGTTATACGCAATAACGTAATGGAATGTAGCGTTATAAGTTATATGCTAAATGCATACAACGTTATACGGTATAAGGTAATACTATATAACGTTATACGGTATAAGGTAATACTATATAACGTCATGCGTTATAAGGTAATACTATATATCGTTGTTCGTTATAAGGTAATACTATATAACGTTATACGTCACAACGTAACAGTATGTAGCGTTATACGTTACATGGTAATTGTATACATCGTTATACCTTATAAGGTAATACTACATAACTTTATGCGTTATAAGGTAATACTATATAACGTTGTTCGTTATAAGGTAACAGTATACAACGTAATACGTAATAAGGTAATTCTACATAACGTTATACGATATAAGGTAATACTATATAACGCTATACGTCATAACGTTACAGTATGTAGCGTTATACGTTACATGGTAATATTATACGACGTTATATGTTATAAGGTAATACTATATAACGTAATAATTAATATGGTAATACTACATAACGTTACACGTTATAAGGTAATACTATATAACGTTATACATTATAAGGTAATGCTATAAAACGTTTTACGTTGTGAGGTAATACTATATAACGGTATACGCCATAACGTAACAGTATGTAGCGTTATACGTTATATGCTAACGGCATACAAAGTTATACGTTATAAGGTAATACTACATAACGTTAAACGTTATCAGGTAATACAACATAAGGTGGTAGGTTGTAAGGTAATGCTATATAACGTTGCATGTTATAAGGCGATAGTATATAACGTTATACGTCCTAAGGCAATAGTATGCAGCGTTTACGTTTTATGGTAATAGTATACAATGCTATGCGGTAGAAGGTAATACTACATAACGTTATACGTCATAAGGTAATACCATATAACGTTATACGTTGGAAGGTTATACTATATAACGCCATACGTCATAACATAACAGTATGTAGTGTTATACGTTATATGGTAATAGTATACAACGTTATAAGTTATAAGGTAATACTGCATAACGTTATACGTCATAAGGTAATAATATATAACGTTATACGTCATAAGGTACTACTATATAACGTTATACGCCATAACGTAATGGAATGTAGCGTTATACGTTATATGCTAAAGGTATACAACGTTATACGGTATAAGGTAATACTATATAACGTTATACGGTATAAGGTAATACTATATAACGTTGTTCGTTATAAGGTAATACTATATAACGTTGTTCGTTATAAGGTAATACTACATATAGTTATACTTCGTAAGGTACTACTATATAACGTTATACGCAATAACGTAATGGAATGTAGCGTTATACGTTATATGCTAAATGCATACAACGTTATACGGTATAAGGTAATACTATATAACGTTATACGGTATAAGGTAATACTATATAACGTCATGCGTTATAAGGTAATACTATATAACGTTGTTCGTTATAAGGTAATACTATATAACGTTATACGTCACAACGTAACAGTATGTAGCGTTATACGTTACATGGTAATTGTATACATCGTTATACGTTATAAGGTAATACTACATAACTTTATGCGTTATAAGGTAATACTATATAACGTTGTTCGTTATAAGGTAACAGTATACAACGTAATACGTAATAAGGTAATTCTACATAACGTTATACGATATAAGGTAATACTACATAACGATATATGTCATAAGGTAATAATATATAACGTTATACGTCTTAAGCTAATAATATATAAAGTTATATGTCATAAGGTACTACTATATAACGTTGTTCGTTATAAGGTAACAGTATACAACGTAATACGTAATAAGGTAATTCTACATAACGTTATACGATATAAGGTAATACTATATAACGATGTACGTTATTACGTAATAGTATACAACGCTATACGGTAGAAGGTATTACTATATAACGTTGTACTTCATAAGGTAACAGTATGCAGCGTTATACGTTATATGGTAATAGAATTCAACTCTATACGGTAGAAGGTATTACTATATCACGGTATACGTCATAAGGTAATAGTATGCAGCGTTATTCGTTACATTGTAACACTATATAACGTTATACGTTATAATGTACTTCCATATTACGTTATACGTCACAACGTAATAGTATGTAGCGTTAAACGTTATATGGTAATAGTACACAACGTTATACGTTATAAGGTAATACTACATAACGTTATACGTCATAAGGTAATAATATATAACGTTATACGTCATAACGTAATAGAATGTAGCGTTATAAGTTGTATGATAAAGGTATACAACGTTATACGGTATAAGATATTACTATATAACGTTATACGTTATAAGGTAATTATGTATAACGTTATACGTCATAAGGTAATACTATATAACGTTATACGTTGTAAGGTAATATTGCATAATCTTATGCGTCATAACGTAACCGTATGTAGCGTTATACGTTATATGGTAATAGTATACAACGTTATAAGTTATAAGGTAATACTACATAACGTTATACGTCATAAGCTAGTAATATATAACGTTATATGTCATAAGGTACTTCTATATAACGTTATACGCCATATCGTAATAGAATGTAGCGTTATACGTTATATGCTAAAGATATACAACGTTATACGGTATAAGGTAATACTATATAACGTTATACGTTATAAGGTAATACTACATAACCTTATACGTCATAAGGTAATAATATATAACGTTATACGTCATAAGGTAATAATATATAACGTTTTACGTAATTGCGTTACAGTATGTAGCGTTATAAGTTATACGGTAATGGTATACAACGTTATACGACATAAGGTAATACTATATAACGTTATAAGTTGTAAGGTAATACTATATAATAACGATGTACGTTATTAGGTAATAGTATACAACGCTATACGAAACACGGTAGTACCATAGAACGTTATACGTTATAAGGTACTTCCATATTACGTTATACGTCACAACGTAATAGTATGTAGCGTTAAACGTTATATGGTAATAGTACACAACGTTATACGTTATTCGGTAATACAACATAACCTTGTAGATTATAAAGTAGTTATATATAACGTTGTACGTAATGAGGCGATAGTGTATAACATTATACCTCTTAAGGCAATAGTATACAGCGTTATACTTTATATGGTAATAGTATACAACGTTATACGTTATAAGGTAATTCTACATATAGTTATACGTTATAAGCTAATGCTACATAACGTTATACGTCGTAAGGTAATACTATATAACGTTGCTCGTTATAAGGTAATAGTATTCAACGGTATACGATAGAGGGTTCTACTATATATCGTTCTACGTCATAGGATAATACTATAAAACGTTATACGTTGTATGGTATTAGTATAAACGTTATACGTTATAAGGTAATACTATATAACGTTATACGTTATGAGGTAATACTATATAGCGTTATACATTATAAGGTAATACTATATAACATTATACTTCGTAAGGTAAGACTATATAACGTTATACGTTATAAGGTAATACTATATCACATTATAGGTTGGAAGGTAAGACTATATAACGTTGTTCGTTGTCAGGTGATAGTATACAACGCTATACGATAGAAGGTAATACTATATAACGTTGTAAGTTATAGGGTAATACTATATAACGTTATACGTTGTAAGGTATTAGCATAAACTTTATACGTTATAAGGTGATACTGTATAACGTTATACGTCATAACGTAACAGTATGTAGCGTTATACGTTATATGGTAATAGTAGACAAAGTTATTCGTTATGAGGTAATACTATAAAACGTTATACCTTGTAAGGTACCTTGTAACGTATGCTATATTACGTTATACGTTATAACGTAACGGTATGTAGCGTTATACGTCATATGGTAATAGAATACAACGTTATAAGCTATAAGGTAATAATATATAACGTTATTCGTAATAACGTAACAGTATGTAGCGTTATACGTTATATGGTAATAGTATACAATGTTATACGTTATAAGGCAATACTGTATAACGGTATACGTTACAAGGAAATACTATATATCGTTATACGCTATAAGGTAATACTACATAACGTTATACGTTGTAAGGCAATACTATGTAACGTTAAGCGTTATAAGGTAATACTATACAACGTTATACGTTGTAAGGTAATATTGCATAATGATACGCGTCCTAACGTAACCGTATGTTGCGTTATACGTTATATGGTAATAGTATACAACGTTATAAGTTATAAGGTAATACTACATAACGTTATACGTCATAAGGTAATAATATATAACGTTATACGTCATAAGGTACTACTATATAACGTTATACGCCATAACGTAATGGAATGTAGCGTTATATGTTATATGCTAAAGGTATACAACGTTATACGGTATAAGGTAATACTATATAACGTTATACGGTATAAGGTAATACTATATAACGTCATGCGTTATAAGGTAATACTATATATCGTTGTTCGTTATAAAGTAATACTATATAACGTTATACGTCACAACGTAACAGTATGTAGCGTTATACGTTACATGGTAATTGTATACATCGTTATACGTTATAAGGTAGTACTACATAACTTTATGCGTTATAAGGTAATACTATATAACGTTGTTCGTTATAAGGTAATACTACATATAGTTATACTTCGTAAGGTACTACTATATAACGTTATACGCAATAACGTAATGGAATGTAGCGTTATACGTTATATGCTAAATGCATACAACGTTATACGGTATAAGGTAATACTATATAACGTTATACGGTATAAGGTAATACTATATAACGTCATGCGTTATAAGGTAATACTATATATCGTTGTTCGTTATAAAGTAATACTATATAACGTTATACGTCACAACGTAACAGTATGTAGCGTTATACGTTACATGGTAATTGTATACATCGTTATACGTTATAAGGTAGTACTACATAACTTTATGCGTTATAAGGTAATACTATATAACGTTGTTCGTTATAAGGTAACAGTATACAACGTAATACGTAATAAGGTAATTCTACATAACGTTATACGATATAAGGTAATACTATATAACGCTATACGTCATAACGTAACAGTATGTAGCGTTATACGTTATATGGTAATAGTATACAACGTTATAAGTTATAAGGTAATACTACATAACGTTATATGTCATAAGGTAATAATATATAACGTTATACGTCTTAAGCTAATAATATATAAAGTTATATGTCATAAGGTACTACTATATAACGTTGTTCGTTATAAGGTAACAGTATACAACGTAATACGTAATAAGGTAATTCTACATAACGTTATACGATATAAGGTAATACTATATAACGCTATACGTCATAACGTTACAGTATGTAGCGTTATACGTTACATGGTAATATTATACGACGTTATATGTTATAAGGTAATACTATATAACGTAATAATTAATAAGGTAATACTACATAACGTTATATGTTATAAGGTAATACTGTATAACGCTATACGTCATAACGTAACAGTATGTAGCATTATACGTTACATGGTAATTGTATAGAACGTTACACGTTATAAGGTAATACTATATAACGTTATACATTATAAGGTAATGCTATAAAACGTTTTACGTTGTGAGGTAATACTATATAACGGTATACGCCATAACGTAACAGTATGTAGCGTTATAAGTTATATGCTAAAGGCATACAAAGTTATACGTTATAAGGTAATACTACATAACGTTAAACGTTATCAGGTAATACAACATAAGGTGGTAGGTTGTAAGGTAATGCTATATAACGTTGCATGTTATACGGCGATAGTATATAACGTTATACGTCCTAAGGCAATAGTATGCAGCGTTTACGTTTTATGGTAATAGTATACAACGCTATGCGGTAGAAGGTAATACTACATAACGTTATACGTCATAAGGTAATACCATATAACGTTATACGTTGGAAGGTTATACTATATAACGCCATACGTCATAACATAACAGTATGTAGCGTTATACGTTATATGGTAATAGTATACAACGTTATACGTTATAAGGGAATACTATATGAGTTCAAACGTCCTAAGGCAATAGTATGCAGCGTTGTACGTTATATGGTAATAGTATACAACGCTATACGGTTGAAGGTACTACTATATAACGCTATACGTCATAAGGTAGTAGTGTGCAGCGTTATACGTTATAAGGAAATACTATATAACGTTATACATTATAAGGAAATACTATAAAACGTTATACGTTTTAAGGTAATACTATATAACGTTATGCGTTATAACGTAATACTACATAACGTTATACGTTATGAGGTAATACTATACAACGTTGTACGTTATAAGGCGAGAGTGTATAACGTTATACGTCCTAAGGCAATAGTATGCAGCATTATACGTTATATGGTAATAGTATACAACGTTATACGTTATAGGGTAATACTATATAAGGTTATACGTTATGAGGTAATACTGCATAACGTTATACGTTATAAGGTAATACTTTATAACGTAATACGTTATAAGATCATACTACATAACGTTAAACATTATCAGGTAATACAACATAACGTGGTAGGTGATAAGGTAATACTATATAATGTTGCATGTTATAATGCGATAGTATATAACGTTATACGTCTAAAGGCAATTGTATGCAGCGTTATACGTTATATGGCATTAGTTTGCAGGGTTATACGTTATAAGGTATTACTGTATAACTTTATACATTATAAGGCAATACTACAAGACGTTATATGTTGTAAGGTTATACTATATAACGCCATACGTCATAACGTAAGAGTATGTAGCGTTATACGTTATATGGTAATAGTATACAACGATATACGTTACAGGGTAACACTATATAACGTTATAAATTATAAGGTAATACTATATATCGTCATAAGTCATATGGTAATAGTACGCAGCGTTGCACGTTATGAGGTAATATTATATAACGTTATACATTATAAGGTAATACTATAAAACGTTATACGTTGTGAGGTATTAGTATAAGCATTCTACTATATAAGGTAATACTATATAACGTTATACGCTGTAAGGTAATACTATATAACGTCGTACGCTGTAAGGTAATAGTATACAACGCTATACGGTAGAAGGTATTACTATATAACTCTATACGTTATAAGGTAACAGCATGCAGCGTTATACGTTATAAGGTTATACTATATAACGTTGTACGTTATAAGGTAGTACTATATAACGTCATACATCCTAAGGCAATAGTATGTAGGTATGTATAAGGTAATACTATATACGTCATAAGTCATATGGTAATAGTATACAACATTATACGTTATATGGTAATGCTAGATAACTTTATACATTATAAGGTAATACTATCAAACCTTATACGTTGTAAGGTTATACTATATAACGTTATACGTCATAACGTAACAGTATGTAGCGTTACACGTTATATGGTAATAGTATACAACGTTATACGTTATAAGGTAATACTTTATAACGCTATACGTTATAGGGTATTACTACATAACGTCATACGTCATATGGTAATCGTATGTAACGTTGTATGTTATATAGTATTAGTATACAACATTATACGTTATAAGGTAATAACTATATAACGTTGTACGCTATAAGGTAATACTATATAACGTCGTACTATATATAGTAATTGTATACGACGCTATACGGTAGAAGGTATTACTATATAACGCTATACGTTATAAGGTAATAGTATGAAGCGTTATACGTTATAAGGTTATACTATATAACGTTGTACACTATAAGGTAATCGTATGTAACTTTATACGTTATATGGTAATAGTATACAACGTTATACGTTATAAGGTAATACTATATAACGTTATACGTTATAAGGTAATACAATATAACGTTATACGTTATAGCGTAACAGCATGTAGCGTTATACGATATATGGTAATAGTATACAACGTTATACGTTATAAAGTAATACTATTTAACGTCGTACATCCTAAGGCAATATTTTGCAGCGTTATACGTTATATGGTAATAGTATACAACGCTATGCGGTAGAAGGTATTATTATATAACGCTATACGACATAAGGTAGTAGTATGCAGCGTTATACGTTATAAGGTAATACTATATAACGTTATACGATATGAGGTAACACAATATAACGTTATACGTCATAACGTAACAGTATGTAGCGTTATACGTTATATGGTAATAGTATACAACGCTATGCGGTAGACGGTATTATTATATAACGCTATACTTCATAAGGTAGTAGTATGCAGCGTTATACGTTATAAGGTAATACTATATAATGCAATACATTATAAGGTAATACTATAAAACGTTATACGTTGTAAAGTAATAATATATAACGTTATACGTCATAACGTAACAGTATGCAGCGTTATACGTTATAAGGTAATACTATATAACGTTATACATTATAAGGTAATACTTCACAACGCTATACGTTATAGGGTATTACTATATAGCGTCATACGTCATATGGTGACCGTATGTAAAGTTGTATGTTATATGGTACTAGTATACAATGTTATACGTTGTAAGGTAATAACTATATAACGTTGTACGCTATAAGGTAATGGTATGTAACTTTATACGTTATAACGTAATGCTATATAACGTTATTGCGTAACACTATATAACGTTTTAACGTAACACTATATAACGTTATACATTATATAATAATACTATTTAACGTTATACGTCATAAAATAATACCGTATACCGTTATACGTTATAACGTAATACTATATAACATTATAACGTAACACTATATAACATCATACGTTATAACGTAACACTACATAACATTATACGTCATACAAGAATGCTATAAAACGTTATACTTTATAAAATAGTACTACATAACTATATAATAATACTATAAAATAATACTATAAAATCATCCTATATAACGTTATACGGTATAAAATAATACTATATAACGTTATACCTTATAAAATAATACTATATAACGTTATACGTTATAAAATAATACTATATATCGTTATAAGTTATAGAATAAAACCGTATAACGTTATACGTTTTAACGTAATACTATATAACGTTATAACGTAACACTATATAACATTATACGTTATATAATAATAATATATAACGTTATAACGTAACACTATCAGACGATATACGTTATTAGGTAACACCATATAACGTTCTACGTTATAACGTAACACTACATAGCGATGTACGTCATATAATAATGCTGTATTACGTTATACTTTATAAAATAATACTATACAATGTTATACGTTATAAAATAATACTATATAACGTTATACGTTATAAAATATTACTATATAATATTATACGTTATCAAATAAGACCGTATAACGTGATACGTTATAACGAAATACTATATAACGTTATAACGTAGCACTATATAAAGTTATACCTTATAAAGTAACACTATATAACGTTATACGTTATTAGGTAACACTGTATAACGTTATACGTTGTATCGTAACACTATATAACGTTATAAGTAATAAAACAATACCGTATAGCGTTATACGTTATAACGTAATACTATATGACATTATAACGTAGCACTATATAACGTTATACGTTATAACGTAATGCTACATAACGTTATACGTTATAAAATAATACTATATAACGTTATACGTTGTAAAATATTACTGTATAGCGTTATACGTTATAGAATAATACCGTATAACGTTATACGTTATAACGTAATGCTATATAACGTTATAACGTAACACAATATAACGTTATACGTAATAAAATACTATCGTATAACGTAATGCGTTATAACGTAATACTATATAACATTATAACGTAACACTATATAACGTTATACGTTATAAAGTAATGCTATATAACGTTATACGTTATAGAATATTACTATATAACGTTATAACGTAACACTATATAACGTTATACGTTATATAATAATACTATATAATGTTATACGTTATAATTTAATACCGTATAACTTTATACGTTATAACGTAATGCTATATAACGTTATTGTGTAACACTATATAACGTTATACGTTATGAAATAATACCGTATAACGTTATACGTTTTAACGTAATACTATAGCACTATAACGAAACACTATATAACGTTAAACGTTATAAAGTAATGTTATATAACGTTGTACGTTATAAAATAATCCTATATAACGTTATACGTTATAAAATAAAACTATATAACGTTATACGTTATAAAGTAATGCTATATAACGTTATACGTTATAGAATAATACTATATCGTTATACGTTATAAACTAATACTATATAACTTCATACGTTATAAAATAATATCGTATAACTTTATAGGTTATAACGTAATGCTATATAACGTTTTGCGTTATAAAATAATACTATATAACGTTATACGTCATAAAATAATACCGTATATCGTTATACGTTATAACGTAATACTATATAACATTATAACGCAACACCATATAACGTTAATCGTTATAAAACAATATCGTATAACGTTATACGTTATAACGTAATACTATATAACGTTATAACGTAACACTATATAACGTTATACGTTATATAATAATACTATATAACGTTATACGTTGTAAAATATTACTGTATAGCGTTATACGTTATAGAATAATACCGTATAACGTTATACGTTATAACCTAATAATATATAACATTATAACGTAACACTAAATGACGATATACGTTGTTAGGTAACACCATATAACGTTATACGTTATAACGTAACACTACATAACGTTATACGTCATAAAATAATGCTATAAAACGTATTAATTATAAAATAATACTATATAACGATATACGTTATAAAATAATAGTATATAACGTTATACGTTATAAAATAATACCGTATAACGTTATACGTTATAACGTAATGCTATATAACGTTATAACGTAACACAATATAACGTTATACGTAAAAAATAATACCGTATAACGTAATGCGTTATAACGTAATACTATATAACATTATAACGTAACACTATATAACGTTATACGTTATAAAGTAATGCTATATAACGTTATACGTTATAGAATAATACAGTATAACGTTATACGTTATAAAATAATACTATATAACGTTATACATTATAAAATAATACCGTATAACTTTATACGTCATAAAATAAAACCGTATAACGTTATACGTTATAACGTAATACTATATAACGTTACAACGTAACACTATATAACGTTATACATTATATAACAATACTATATAACGTTATAACATAACACTACATAACGTTATACGTCATAAAATAATGCTATATAACGTTATACGTTATAAAATAATCCTGCATAATTATATAATAATACTATAAAATAATACTATAAAATCATCCTATATAACGTTATACGGTATAAAATAATACTATATAACGTTATACCTTATAAAATAATACTATATAACGTTATGCGTTATAAAATATTACTATATAGAGTTATACGTTATAAAATAAAACTATATAACGTTATACGTTATAAAATAATACCGTATAACGTTATACGTTATAAAATAATACTATATAACGTTATACGTTATAAAATAAAACTATATAACGTTATACGTTATAAAGTAATGCTATATAACGTTATACGTTATAGAATAATACTATATCGTTATACGTTATAAACTAATACTATATAACTTCATACGTTATAAAATAATACCGTATAACTTTATACGTTATAACGTAATGCTATATAACGTTATACGTTATAAAATAATACTATATAACGTTATACGTCATAAAATAATACCGTATATCGTTATACGTTATAACGTAATACTATATAACGTTATAACGTAACACTATATAACGTTATACGTCATAAAATAATGCTATAAAACGTTATACTTTATAAAATAATACTATATAACGCAATACTTTATAACATAATACTATATAACGTTATACGTTATAAAATAATACCGTATAGCGTTATACGTTATAACGTAATACTATATACCATTATAACGAAACACTATATAACGTTAAACGTTATAAAGTAATGTTATATAAAGTTATACGTTATAAAATAATCTTATATAGCGTTAAACGTTATAAAATAGTACTGTATAACGTTATACTTTATAACGTAATACTATATAACATTGTAACGTAACACTGTATAACATCATACGATATAACGCAACACAACATAACGTTATACGTCATAAAATAATACCGTATATCGTTATACGTTATAACGTAACACTATATAACGTTAAACGTTATAAAGCAATATCGTATAAGGTTATACGTTATAACGTAATACTATATAACGTTATAACGTAACACTATATAAGGTTATAACGTAACACTATATAACGTTATACATTATAAAATAATACTATATATCGTTATACGTTATAGAATAAAACCGTATAACGTTATACGTTATAACGTAATACTATATAACGTTATACGTTATAAAATAAAACTATATAACGTTATACGTTATATAATAATACTATATAACGTTATAACGTAACACTATAAGACGATATACGTTATTTTGTAACACCATATAACGTTCTACGTTATAACGTAACACTACATAACGTTATACGTCATAAAATAATGCTATAAAACGTATTAATTATAAAATAATACTATATAACGTTATACTTTATAAAATAATAGTATATAACGTTATACGTTATAGAATAATACAGTATAACGTTATACGTTATAAAATAATACTATATAACGTTATACGTTATAAAATAAAACTATATAACGTTATACGTTATAGAATAATACCGTATAACGTTATACGTTATAGAATAATACCGTATAACGTTATACGTTATAACGTAATACTATATAACGTTATAACATAACACTACATAACGTTATACGTCATAAAATAATGCTATAAAACGTTATACGTTATAGAATAATACTATATAACGTTATACGTTATAAAGTAATGCTATATAACGTTATACGTTATAGAATAATACTATACCGTTATACGTTATAAACTAATACTATATAACGTCATACGTTATAAAATAATAACGTATAACTTTATACGTTATAACGTAATGCTATATATCGTTATATCGTAACACTATAAGACGATATACGTTATTAGGTAACACCATATAACGTTGTACGTTATAACGTAATACTACATAGCGTTATACGTCATAAAATAATGCTATAAAACGTTATACTTTATAAAATAATACTATATAACGCTATACTTTATAACATAATACTATATAACGTTATACGTTATAAAATATTACTATATAACATTATACGTTATCAAATAAGACCGTATAACGTGATACGTTATCACGAAATACTATATAACGTTATAACGTAGCACTATTTAAAGTTATGCCTTATAAAGTAACACTATATAACGTTATACGTTATTAGGTAACACTATATAACGTTATACGTTATAAAATAATACCGTATAGCGTTATACGTTATAACGTAATACTATATACCATTATAAGGTAGCTCTATATAACGTTATACGTTGTAAGGTAATACTATATAACGTTATACGTGATAACGTATCAGTATGCAGCGTTATACGTTATAAGGTAATACTATATAACGATATACATTATAAGGTAATACTTTACAACGCTATACGTTATAGGGTATTACTATATAACGTCATACGTCATATGGTAATCGTATGTAACGTTGTATGTTATATGGTACTAGTATACAATGTTATAGGTTATAAGGTAAGAACTATATAACGTTGTACGCTATAAGGTAATGGTATGTAACTTTATACGTTATAACGTAATGCTATATAACGTTATTGCGTAACACTATATAACGTTAAACGTTATGGAATAATACCGTATTAAGTTATACGTTTTAACGTAATACTATATAACGTTATAACATAACACTACATAACGTTATACGTTATTAGGTAACACTATATAACGCTATACGTTATAAAATAATACCGTATAACGTTATACGTTATAACGTAATACTATATACCATTATAACGTAGCACTACATAACGTTATACGTCATAAAATAATACTATATATCGTTATACGTTATAGAATAAAACCGTATAACGTTATACGTTATAACGTAATGCTATATAACGTTAAAACGTAACACTATATAACGTTATACATTATATAATAATACTATATAACGTTATACGTTATAAAATAATACCGTATAACGTTATACGTTATAACGTAATAATATATAACGTTATAACATAACACTACATAACGTTATACGTCATAAAATAATGCTATAAATCGTTATACGTTGTAGAATAATACTATATAACGTTATACATTATATAATAATACTATATAACGTTATACGTTATAAAATAATACCGTATAACGTTATACGTTATAACGTAATACTATATAACGTTATAACATAACACTACATAACGTTATACGTCATAAAATAATGCTATAATACGTTATACGTTATAGAATAATACTATATCGTTATACGTTATAAACTAATACTATATAACGTTATACGTTATAAAATAATACCGTATAACTTTATACGTTATAACGTAATGCTATGTAATGTTATACGTAATAAAATAATACTATATAACCTTATACGTTATAAAATAATACCGTATATCGTTATACATTATAACGTAATACTATATAACATTATGACGTAACACTATATAACATCATACGTTATAACGTAACACTACATAACATTATACGTCATAAAATAATGCTATAAAACGTTATACTTTATAAAGTAATACTATATAACTATATAATAATAATATATAATAATACTATAAAATTATACTATATAACGTTATACGTTATAAAATTTTACAATATAACGTTATACGTTATAAAATATTACAATATAACGTTATACGTTATAAAATATTACAATATAACGTTATACGTTATAAAATAATACCGTATAAATTTATACGTCATAAAATGAAACCGTATTACGTTATACGTTATAACGTAATGCTATATATCGTTATAACATAACACAATATAACGTTATACGTTATAAAATAATACCGTATAACGTTATAGGTTATAACGTAATACTATATAACAGTATAACGTAACACTATATAACGTTATACGTTATAAAATAATACTATATAACGTTATACGTTATAAAATATTACTATATAACATTATACGTTATCAAATAATACTATATAACGTTATACGTTATAAATTAAAACTGTATAACGTTATACGTTATAACGTAATGCTATATAACGTCATATGTATTAAATAATACTAAATAACGTTATACGTAATAAAATAATACCATATAACGTTCTATGTTATAAAATAATACTATATAACTTTATACGTTATAAAATAATACCGTATAACGTTATACGTTATAACGTAATGCTATATAACGTTATAACGTAACACAATATAACGTTATACGTTATAAAATAATACCGTATATCGTCATACGTAATAACGTAATACTATATAACATTATAACGCAACACTATATAACATCATACGTTATAACGTAACACTACATAACGATATACGTCATAAAATAATGCTATAAAACGTTATACTTTATAAAATAATACTATATATCGTTATACGTTATAAAATAACACCGTATAACGTTATACTTTATAACGTAATGCTATATAACGTTATAACGTAACACAATATAACGTTATACGTTATAAAATAATACCGTATAACGTGATACGTTATAACGTAACACTATATAACATCATACGTTATAACGTAACACTATATAACGTTATACGTTATTAGGTAACACTATGTAACGTTATACGTTGTAACGTAACACAATATCACGTTATACGTCATAAAATAATACCGTATATCGTTATACATTACAACGTCATACTATATAACATTATAACGTAACACTATATAACATCATACGTTATAACGTAACACTATATAACGATATACGTCATAAAATAACGCTATAAAACGTTATACTTTATAAAATAATACTGTATATCGTTATACGTTATAAAATAACACCGTATAACGTTATACTTTATAACGTAATACTATATAACGTTATAATGTAACACTACATAACGTTATACGACATAAAATAATGCTACAAAACGTTATAATTATAAAATAATACTATATAACATTATACGTTATGAAATATTACTATATAACATTATACGTTATCATATAATACCGTATAACGTTATACGTTATAACGTAATACTATATAACGTTATAACATAATACTACATAACGTTATACGTCATAAAATAATGCTATAAAACGTTATACCAATTAGAATAATACTATATAACGTTATACGTTATAAAATAATACTATATAACGTTGTACGTTATAAAGTAATGCTATATAACGTTGTACGTTATAAAGTAATGCTATATAACGTTGTACGTTATAAAGTAATGCTATATAACGTTATACGTTATAGAATAATACTATATCGTTATACGTTATAGAATAATACCGTATAACGTTATATGTTATAACGTAATACTATATAACGTTATAACGTAACACTATATGACGATATACGTTGTTAGGTAACAACATATAACGTTATACGTTATAACGTAATACAATATAACGTTACAACGTAACACTATATAACGTTATACATTATATAATAATACTATATAACGTTATACGTTATAAAATAATACCGTATAACGTGATACGTTATAACGTAATAATATATAACGTTATAACGTAACACTATGTAACGTTATACGTTGTAACGTAACACAATATCACGTTATACGTCATAAAATAATACCGTATATCGTTATACATTATAACGTAATACTATATAACATTATAACGTAACACTATATAACATCATACGTTATAACGTAACACTACATAACGATATACGTCATAACATAATGCTGTAAAACGTTATACTTTATAAAATAATACTATATAACGTTATACGTTATAAAATAATACTATATAACGTTATACGTTATAAAATAAAACTGTATAACGTTATACGTTATAACGTAATGCTATATAACGTCATATGTTATAGAATAACACTATATAACGTTATACGTTATAAAATAATACCATATAACATTCTACGTTATAAAATAATACCGTATAACGTTATACGTTATAACGTAACACTACAAAGCGTTATACGTTATAAAGCAATGCTATATAACGTTATACGTTATAAAATAATACTATATAACGTAATGCGTTATAACGTAATACCATATAACATTATAACGAAACACTATATAACGTTAAACGTTATAAAGTAAAGTTATATAACGTTATACGTTATAAAATAATCCTATATAACGTTATACGTAATAAAATAATATCATATAACGTTCTACGTTATAAAATAACACCGTATAACGTTATACGTTATAAAATAAAACTGTATAACGTTATACGTTATAACGTAATGCTATATAACGTCATACGTTAGAAAATAATACTATGTAACGTTATACGTTATAATTTAATACCGTATAACGTTAGACGATATAACGTAATGCTATAAAGCGTTATAACGTAACACTATATAACATCATACGTTATAACGTAACACTACATAACGATATACGTCATAAAATAATGCTATAAATCGTTATACTTTATAAAATAATACTATATAACGTTATACGTTATAAAATAATACTATATAACGTTATAGGTTATAACGTAATGCTATATAACGTTATAACGTAACACTATATAACGCTACACGTTGTAAAATAATACTATATAACGTTATACGTTATAACGTAATGCTATAAAACGTTATAACGTAACACAATATAACGTTATGCGTAATAAAATAATACCGTAATACGTAATGCGTTATAACGTAATACTATATAACATTATAACGAAACACTATATAACATCATACGTTATAACGTAACACTACATAACGTTATACGTCATAAAATTATGCTATAAAACGTTATACTTTATAAAATAATACTCCATAACTTTATACGTTATAAAATAATACCGTATATCGTCATACGTTATAACGTAATACTATATAACATTATAACGTAACACTATATAACATCATACGTTATAACGTAACACTACATAACGTTATACGTCATAAAATAATGCTATAAAACGTTATACGTTATAAAATAAAACTGTATAACGTTATACGTTATAACGTAATGCTATATAACGTCATATGTTATAGAATAACCCTATATAACGTTATACGTTATAAAATAATACCATATAACATTCTACGTTATAAAATAATACCGTATAACGTTATACGTTATAACGTAACACTACAAAGCGTTATACGTTATAAAGCAATGCTATATAACGTTATACGTTATAAAATAATACTATATAACGTAATGCGTTATAACGTAATACCATATAACATTATAACGAAACACTATATAACGTTAAACGTTATAAAGTAAAGTTATATAACGTTATACGTTATAAAATATTCCTATATAACGTTATACGTAATAAAATAATACCATATAACGTTCTATGTTATAAAATAACACCGTATAACGTTATACGTTATAAAATAAAACTGTTTAACGTTATACGTTATAACGTAATGCTATATAACGTCATACGTTAGAAAATAATACTATATAACGTTATACGTTATAAAATAATACTATATAACGTTATACGTTATAAAAAAATACCGTATAACGTTATACGTTATAACGTAATGCTATATAACGTTACAACGTAACACAATATAACGTTATACGTTACAAAATAATACCGTATAACGTTATAGGTTATAACGTAATACTATATAACGTTATAACGTAACACTATATAACGCTACACGTTGTAAAATAATACTATATAACGTTATACGTTATAACGTAATGCTATAAAACGTTATAACGTAACACAATATAACGTTATGCGTAATAAAATAATACCGTATAACGTAATGCGTTATAACGTAATACTATATAACATTATAACGAAACACTATATAACATCATACGTTATAACGTAACACTACATAACGTTATACGTCATAAAATTATGCTATAAAACGTTATACTTTATAAAATAATACTCCATAACTTTATACGTTATAAAATAATACTATATAAAGTTATACGTTTTAAAATAAAACTGTATAACGTTATACGTTATAAAATAATACCGTATAACGTTATACGTTATAACGTAATGCTATATAACGTTATAACGTAACACAATATAACGTTATACGTTATAAAATAATACCGTATATCGTCATACGTTATAACGTAATAATATATAACGTTATAACGTAACACTATATAACATCATACGTTATAATGTAACACTACATAACGATATACGTCATAAAATAATGCTATAAATCGTTATACTTTATAAAATAATACTATATAACGTTATACGTTATAAAATAATACTATATAACGTTATACGTTATAAAATAAAACTGTATAACGTTATACGTTATAACGTAATGCTATATAACGTCATACGTTAGAAAATAATACTATATAACGTTATACGTTATAGAATAATCCTATATAACGTTATACGTAATAAAATAATACCATATAACGTTCTACGTTATAAAATAACACCGTATACCGTTATACGTTATAAAATAAAACTGTATAACGTTATACGTTATAACGTAATGCTATATAACGTTATAACGTAACACAATATAACGTTATACGTTATAAAATAATACCATATAACGTTATACGTTATAAAATAATACTATATAACGTTATACGTTATAAAATAATACCGTATAACGTTATACGTTATAACGTAATGCTATATAACGTTATAACGTAACACAATATTACGTTATACGTTATAAAATAATACCATATATCGTAATACGTTATAACGTAATACTATATAACATTATAACGTAACACTATATAACATCATACGTTATAACGTAACACTACATAACGTTATGCGTCATAAAATAATGCTATATAACGTTATACTTTATAAAATAATACTCTATAACGTTATACGTTAT
The DNA here is from genome assembly GCA_037178635.1 of Bombus dahlbomii. NCBI lineage: Eukaryota > Metazoa > Arthropoda > Insecta > Hymenoptera > Apidae > Bombus > Bombus dahlbomii. The sequence goes on from CM074117.1 coordinate 1,590,508, forward strand.
AAAATAATACTATATAACGTTATACGTTATAAAATAATACCGTATAACTTTATACGATATAACGTAATGCTATATAACGTTATAACCTAACACTATATAACGTTATACGTTATAAAATAATACCGTATAACGTTATACGTTATAACGTAATACTATATAACGTTATAACATAACACTACATAACGTTATACGATGTAACGTAACACTATATAACGTTATAAGCAATAAAACAATACCGTATAGCGTTATACGTTATAACGTAATACTAAATAACATTATAACGTAACACTATATAACATCATACGTTATAAAATAATACCGTATATCGTCATACGTTATAACGTAATACTATATAACGTTATAACGTAACACTATATAACATCATACGTTATAACGTAACACTACATAACGTTATACGTCATAAAATAATGCTATAACACGTTATACTTTATAAAGTAATACTATATAACTATATAATAATAATATATAATAATACTATAAAATAATACTATATAACGTTATACGTTATAAAATAATCCTATATAACGTTATACGTAATAAAATAATACCATATAACGTTCTACGTTATAAAATAACACCGTATAACGTTATACGTTATAAAATAAAACTGTATAACGTTATACGTTCTAACGTAATGCTATATAACGTCATACGTTAGAAAATAATACTATATAACGTTATACGTTATAAAATAATACCATATAACGTTATACGTTATAACGTAACACTATATAACGCTACACGTTGTAAAATAATACTATAAAACGTTATACGTTATAACGTAATGCTATATAACGTTATAACGTAACACAATATAACGTTATACGTTATAAAATAATATCGTATATCGTCTTACGTTATAACGTAATACTATATAACATTATAACGTAACACTATATAATATCATACGTTATAACGTAACACTACATAACGTTATACGTCATAAAATAATGCTATAAAACGTTATACTTTATAAAATAATACTCTATAACGTTATGCGTTATAAAATAATACTATATAACGTTATACGTTATAAAATAAAACTGTATAACGTTATACGTTATAACGTAATGCTATATCACGTCATACGTTAGAAAATAATACTATATAACGTTATACGTAATAAAATAATACCATATAACGTTATACGTTATAAAATAATACCGTATAACGTTATACGATATAACGTAATCCTATATAACGTTATAACCTAACACTATATAACGTTATACGTTATAAAATAATACCGTATATCGTTATACATTATAACGTAATACTATATAACATTATAACGTAACACTATATAACATCATACGTTATAACGTAACACTACATAACGTTATACGTCATAAAATAATGCTATAACACGTTATACTTTATAAAGTAATACTACATAACTATATAATAATAATATATAATAATACTATAAAATAATACTATATAACGTTATACGTTATAAAATATTACTATATAACGTTATACGTTATAAAATATTACTATATAACGTTATACGTTATAAAATATTACTATATAACGTTATACGTTATAAAATATTACTATATAACGTTATACGTTATAAAATATTACTATATAACGTTATACGTTATAAAATATTACTATATAACGTTATACGTTATAAAATATTACTATATAACGTTATACGTTATAATATAATACCGTATAACTTTATACGTCATAAAATGAAACCGTATTACGTTATACGTTATAACGTAATGCTATATAACGTCATACGTTAGAAAATAATACTATATAACGTTATACGTTATAAAATAATACTATATAACGTTATACGTTATAAAAAAATACCGTATAACGTTATACGTTATAACGTAATGCTATATAACGTTACAACGTAACACAATATAACGTTATACGTTACAAAATAATACCGTATAACGTTATAGGTTATAACGTAATACTATATAACGTTATAACGTAACACTATATAACGCTACACGTTGTAAAATAATACTATATAACGTTATACGTTATAACGTAATGCTATAAAACGTTATAACGTAACACAATATAACGTTATGCGTAATAAAATAATACCGTATAACGTAATGCGTTATAACGTAATACTATATAACATTATAACGAAACACTATATAACATCATACGTTATAACGTAACACTACATAACGTTATACGTCATAAAATTATGCTATAAAACGTTATACTTTATAAAATAATACTCCATAACTTTATACGTTATAAAATAATACTATATAAAGTTATACGTTTTAAAATAAAACTGTATAACGTTATACGTTATAAAATAATACCGTATAACGTTATACGTTATAACGTAATGCTATATAACGTTATAACGTAACACAATATAACGTTATATGTTATAAAATAATACCGTATATCGTCATACGTTATAACGTAATAATATATAACGTTATAACGTAACACTATATAACATCATACGTTATAACGTAACACTACATAACGTTATACGTCATAAAATAATGCTATAAAACGTTATACTTTATAAAATAATACTATATATCGTTATACGTTATAAAATAACACGGTATAACGTTATACTTTATAACGTAATACAGTATAACGTTATAACGTAACAGTATATAACGTTAAACGTTATAAAACAATATCGTATAACGTTATATGTTATAACGTAATACTATATAACGTTATAACGTAACACTATATAACGTTATACGTTATATAATAATACTGTATAACGTTATACGTTATAATTTAATACCGTATAACGTTAGACGTTATAACGTAATGCTATAAAGCGTTATAACGTAACACTATATAACATCATACGTTATAACGTAACACTACATAACGATATACGTCATAAAATAATGCTATAAATCGTTATACTTTATAAAATAATACTATATAACGTTATACGTTATAAAATAATACTATATAACGTTATACGTTATAAAATAAAACTGTATAACGTTATACGTTATAACGTAATGCTATATAACGTCATACGTTAGAAAATAATACTATATAACGTTATACGTTATAAAATAATACCGTATAACGTTATACGTTATAACGTAATGCTATATAACGTTATAACGTAACACAATATTACGTTATACGTTATAAAATAATACCATATATCGTAATACGTTATAACGTAATAATATATAACATTACAACGTAACACTATATAACATCATACGTTATAACGTAACACTACATAACGTTATGCGTCATAAAATAATGCTATATAACGTTATACTTTACAAAATAATACTCTATAACGTTATACGTTATAAAATAATACTATATAACGTTATACGTTATAAAATAATACCGTATAACTTTATACGATATAACGTAATGCTATATAACGTTATAACCTAACACTATATAACGTTATACGTTAAAAAATAATACCGAATAACGTTATAGGTTATAACGTAATACTATATAACGTTATAACGTAACACTATATAACGCTACACGTTGTAAAATAATACTATAAAACGTTATACGTTATAACGTAATGCTATATAACGTTATAACGTAACACAATATAACGTTATACGATATAAAATAATATCGTATATCGTCATACGTTATAACGTAATACTATATAACATTATAACGTAACACTATATAACATCATGCCTTATAACGTAACACTACATAACGTTATACGTCATAAAATAATGCTATAAAACGTTATACTTTATAAAATAATACTATATAACGTTATACGTTATAAAATAATACTATATAACGTTATACGTTATAAAATAAAACTGTATAACGTTATACGTTATAACGTAATGCTATATAACGTCATACGTTAGAAAATAATACTATATAACGTTATACGTAATAAAATAATACCATATAACGTTATACGTTATAAAATAATACCGTATAACGTTACACGATATAACGTAATGCTATATAACGTTATAACCTAACACTATATAACGCTATACGTTATAAAATAATACCGTATATCGTTATACATTATAACGTAATACTATATAACATTATAACGTAACACTATATAACATCATACGTTATAACGTAACACTACATAACGTTATACGTCATAAAATAATGCTATAACACGTTATACTTTATAAAGTAATACTATATAACTATATAATAATAATATATAATAATACTATAAAATAATACTATATAACGTTATACGTTATAAAATATTACTATATAACGCTATACGTTATAAAATATTACTATATAACGTTATACGTTATAAAATAATACCGTATAACTTTATACGTCATAAAATGAAACCGTATTACGTTATACGTTATAACGTAATGCTATATATCGTTATAACATAACACAATATAACGATATACGTTATAAAATAATACCGTGTAACGTTATAGGTTATATCGTAATACTATATAACATTATAACGTAACACTACATAACGTTATACGTTATAAAATAATACTATATAACGTTATACGTTATAAAATATTACTATATAACATTATACGTTATCAAATAAGACCGTATAACGTGATACGTTATCACGAAATACTATATAACGTTATAACGTAGCACTATATAAAGTTATACCTTATAAACTAACACTATATAACGTTATACGTTATTAGGTAACACTATATAACGTTATACGATGTAACGTAACACTATATAACGTTATAAGCAATAAAACAATACCGTATAGCATTATACGTTATAACGTAATACTAAATAACATTATAACGTAACACTATATAACATCATACGTTATAACGTAACACTACATAACGTTATACGTCATAAAATAATGCTATAAAACGTTGTACTTTATAAAATAATACTCTATAACGTTATACGTTATAAAATAATACTATATAACGTTATACTTTATAAAATAATACTCTATAACGTTATACGTTATAAAATAATACTATATAACGTTATACGTTATAAAACAAAACTGTATAACGTTATACTTTATAACGTAACACTACATAACGTTATACGTTATACGGTAATGCTATATAACGTCATACGTTAGAAAATAATACTATATAACGTTATACGTAATTAAATAATACCATATAACGTTATACGTTATAAAATAATACTATATAACGTTATGCGTTATAAAATAATACCGTGTAACGTTATAGGATATAACGTAATGCTATATAACGTTATAACGTAACACAATATAACGTTATACGTTATAAAATAATACCGTATAACGTTATAGCTTATAACGTAATACTATATAACATTATAACGTAACACTATATAACGCTATACATTATAAACTAATACTATATAACGTTATACGTTATAACGTAATGATATATAACGTTATAACGTAACACAATATAACGTTATACGTAATAAAATAATACCGTGTAGCGTTATAGGTTATATCGTAATACTATATAACAATATAACGTAACACTACATAACGTTATACGTTATAAAATAATACTATATAACGTTATACGTTATAAAATATTACTATATAACATTATACGTTATCAAATAAGACCGTATAACGTGATACGTTATCACGAAATACTATATAACGTTATAACGTAGCACTATATAAAGTTATACCTTATAAACTAACACTATATAACGTTATACGTTATTAGGTAACACTATATAACGTTATACGATGTAACGTAACACTATATAACGTTATAAGCAATAAAACAATACCGTATAGCATTATACGTTATAACGTAATACTAAATAACATTATAACGTAACACTATATAACATCATACGTTATAACGTAACACTACATAACGTTATACGTCATAAAATAATGCTATAAAACGTTGTACTTTATAAAATAATACTCTATAACGTTATACGTTATAAAATAATAATATATAACGTTATACGTTATAAAATAAAACTGTATAACGTTATACGTTATAACGTAATGCTATATAACGTTATAACCTAACACTATATAACGTTATACGTTATAAAATAATACTATATAACGTTATACTTTATATAATAATACTCTATAACGTTATACGTTATAAAATAATACTATATAACGTTATACGTTATAAAACAAAACTGTATAACGTTATACTTTATAACGTAACACTACATAACGTTATACGTTATACGGTAATGCTATATAACGTCATACGTTAGAAAATAATACTATATAACGTTATACGTAATTAAATAATACCATATAACGTTATACGTTATAAAATAATACTATATAACGTTATGCGTTATAAAATAATACCGTGTAACGTTATAGGATATAACGTAATGCTATATAACGTTATAACGTAACACAATATAACGTTATACGTTATAAAATAATACCGTATAACGTTATAGGTTATAACGTAATACTATATAACATTATAACGTAACACTATATAACGCTATACATTATAAACTAATACTATATAACGTTATACGTTATAACGTAATGATATATAACGTTATAACGTAACACAATATAACGTTATACGTAATAAAATAATACCGTGTAGCGTTATAGGTTATATCGTAATACTATATAACAATATAACGTAACACTACATAACGTTATACGTTATAAAATAATACTATATAACGTTATACGTTATAAAATATTACTATATAACATTATACGTTATCAAATAAGACCGTATAACGTGATACGTTATCACGAAATACTATATAACGTTATAACGTAGCACTATATAAAGTTATACCTTATAAACTAACACTATATAACGTTATACGTTATTAGGTAACACTATATAACGTTATACGATGTAACGTAACACTATATAACGTTATAAGCAATAAAACAATACCGTATAGCGTTATACGTTATAACGTAATACTAAATAACATTATAACGTAACACTATATAACATCATACGTTATAAAATAATACCGTATATCGTCATACGTTATAACGTAATACTATATAACGTTATAACGTAACACTATATAACATCATACGTTATAACGTAACACTACATAACGTTATACGTCATAAAATAATGCTATAACACGTTATACTTTATAAAGTAATACTATATAACTATATAATAATAATATATAATAATACTATAAAATAATACTATATAACGTTATACGTTAAAAATATTACTATATAACGTTATACCTTATAAAATAAAACTGTATAACATTATACGTTATAACGTAATGCTATATAACGTCATACGTTAGAAAATAATACTATATAACGTTATACGTTATAAAATAATCCTATATAACGTTATACGTAATAAAATAATACCATATAACGTTCTACGTTATAAAATAACACCGTATAACGTTATACGTTATAAAATATAACTGTATAACGTTATACGTTATAACGTAATGCTATATAACGTCATACGTTAGAAAATAATACTATATAACGTTATACGTTATAAAATAATACCATATAACGTTATACGTTATAAAATAATACTATATAACGTTATACGTTATAAAATAACACCGTATAACGTTATACGTTATAACGTAATGCTATATAACGTTATAACGTAACACAATATTACGTTACACGTTATAAAATAATACCATATATCGTAATACGTTATAACGTAATACTATATAACATTATAACGTAACACTATATAACATCATACGTTATAACGTAACACTACATAACGTTATGCGTCATAAAATAATGCTATAAAACGTTATACTTTATAATATAATACTCTATAACGTTATACGTTATAAAATAATACTATATAACGTTATAGGTTATAACGTAATACTATATAACGTTATAACGTAACACTATATAACGCTACACGTTGTAAAATAATACTATAAAACGTTATACGTTATAACGTAATGCTATATAACGTTATAACGTAACACAATATAACGTTATACGTTATAAAATAATATCGTATATCGTCTTACGTTATAACGTAATACTATATAACATTATAACGTGACACTATATAACATCATACGTTATAACGTAACACTACATAACGTTATACGTCATAAAATAATGCTATAAAACGTTATACTTTATAAAATAATACTCTATAACGTTATGCGTTATAAAATAATACTATAAAACGTTATACGTTATAAAATAAAACTGTATAACGTTATACGTTATAACGTAATGCTATATAACGTCATACGTTAGAAAATAATACTATATAACGTTATACGTAATAAAATAATACCATATAACGTTATACGTTATAAAATAATACCGTATAACGTTATACGATATAACGTAATCCTATATAACGTTATAACCTAACACTATATAACGTTATACGTTATAAAATAATACCGTATATCGTTATACATTATAACGTAATACTATATAACATTATAACGTAACACTATATAACATCATACGTTATAACGTAACACTACATAACGTTATACGTCATAAAATAATGCTATAACACGTTATACTTTATAAAGTAATACTACATAACTATATAATAATAATATATAATAATACTATAAAATAATACTATATAACGTTATACGTTATAAAATATTACTATATAACGTTATACGTTATAAAATATTACTATATAACGTTATACGTTATAAAATATTACTATATAACGTTATACGTTATAAAATATTACTATATAACGTTATACGTTATAAAATATTACTATATAACGTTATACGTTATAAAATATTACTATATAACGTTATACGTTATAATATAATACCGTATAACTTTATACGTCATAAAATGAAACCGTATTACGTTATACGTTATAACGTAATGCTATATATCGTTATAACATAACACAATATAACGATATACGTTATAAAATAATACCGTGTAACGTTATAGGTTATATCGTAATACTAAATAACATTATAACGTAACACTATATAACATCATGCGTTATAACGTAACACTACATAACGTTATACGTCATAAAATAATGCTATAAAACGTTATACTTTATAAAATAATACTATATATCGTTATACGTTATAAAATAACACGGTATAACGTTATACTTTATAACGTAATACAGTATAACGTTATAACGTAACACTACATAACGTTATACGTTATAAAATAATGCTATAAAACGTTATACTTTATAAAATAATACTCTATAACGTTATACGTTATAAAATAATAATATATAACGTTATACGTTATAAAATAAAACTGTATAACGTTATACGTTATAACATAATGCTATATAACATTATAACGTAACACTATATAACATCATACGTTATAACGTAACACTACATAACGTTATACGTCATAAAATAATGCTATAACACGTTATACTTTATAAAGTAATACTACATAACTATATAATAATAATATATAATAATACTATAAAATAATACTATATAACGTTATACGTTATAAAATATTACTATATAACGTTATACGTTATAAAATATTACTATATAACGTTATACGTTATAAAATATTACTATATAACGTTATACGTTATAAAATATTACTATATAACGTTATACGTTATAAAATATTACTATATAACGTTATACGTTATAAAATATTACTATATATCATTATACGTTATCAAGTAAGACCGTATAACGTGATACGTTATCACGAAATGCTATATAACGTTATAACGTAGCACTATATAAAGTTATACCTTATAAACTAACACTATATAACGTTATACGTTATTAGGTAACACTATATAACGTTATACGATGTAATGTAACACTATATAACGTTATAAGCTATAAAACAATACCGTATAGCGTTATACGTTATAACGTAATACTAAATAACATTATAACGTAACACTATATAACATCATGCGTTATAACGTAACACTACATAACGTTATACGTCATAAAATAATGCTATAAAACGTTATACTTTATTAAATAATACTCTATTACGTTATACGTTATAAAATAATAATATATAACGTTATACGTTATAAAATAAAACTGTATAACGTTATACGTTATAACGTAATGCTATATAACGTCATACGTTAGAAAATAATACTATATAACTTTATACGTAATAAAACAATACCGTATAGCGTTATACGTTATAAAATAATACCGTATAACGTTATACGATATAACGTAATGCTATATAACGTTATAACCTAACACTATATAACGTTATACGTTATAAAATAATACCGTATATCGTTATGCATTATAACGTAATACTATATAACATTATAACGTAACACTATATAACATCATACGTTATAACGTAACACTACACAACGTTATACGTCATAAAATAATGCTATAACACGTTATACTTTATAAAGTAATACTATATAACTATATAATAATAATATATAATAATACTATAAAATAATACTATATAACGTTATACGTTATAAAATATTACTATATAACATTATACGTTATCAAATAAGACCGTATAACGTGATACGTTATCACGAAATACTATATAACATTATAACGTAGCACTATATAAAGTTATACCTTATAAACTAACACTATATAACGTTATACGTTATTACGTAACACTATATAATGTTATACGATGTAACGTAACACTATATAACGTTATAAGCAATAAAACAATACCGTATAGCGTTATACGTTATAACGTAATACTAAATAACATTATAACGTAACACTATATAACATCATACGTTATAACGTAACACTACATAACGTTATACGTCATAAAATAATGCTATAAAACGTTATACTTTATAAAATAATACTATATATCGTTATACGTTATAAAATAACACGGTATAACGTTATACTTTATAACGTAATACAGTATAACGTTATAACATAACACTACATAACGTTATACGTTATACGGTAATGCTATATAACGTTATACGTTATAAAATAATACCGTATAACGTTATACGTTATAAAATAATAATATATAACGTTATACGTTATAAAATAAAACTGTATAACGTTATACGTTATAACGTAATGCTATATAACGTCATACGTTAGAAAATAATACTATATAACGTTATACGTAATTAAATAATACCATATAATGTTATACGTTATATAATAATACTATATAACGTTATACGTTATAAAACAATACCGTATAGCGTTATACGTTATAACGTAATACTAAATAACATTATAACGTAACACTATATAACATCATACGTTATAACGTAACACTACATAACGTTATACGTCATAAAATAATGCTATAAAACGTTATACTTTATAAAATAATACTCTATAACGTTATACGTTATAAAATAATAATATATAACGTTATACGTTATAAAATAAAACTGTATAACGTTATACGTTATAACGTAATGCTATATAACGTCATACGTTAGAAAATAATACTATATAACGTTATACGTAATAAAATAATACCATATAACGTTATAGGTTATAATTTAAAATATATAACGTTATAACCTAACACTATATAACGTTATACGTTATAAAATAATACTACATAACGTTATATTTTATAAAATAATACTCTATAACGTTATACGTTATAAAATAATACTATATAACGTTATACGTTATAAAATAAAACTGTATAACGTTATACGGTATAACGTAACACTACATAACGTTATACGTTATACGGTAATGCTATATAACGTTATACGTTATAAAATAATACCGTATAACGTTATACGTTATAAAATAATACTATATAACGTTATACGCTATAAAATAAAGCTGTATAACGTTATACGTTATAACGTAATGCTATTTAACGTCATACGTTAGAAAATAATACTATATAACGTTATACGTAATAAAATAATACCATATAACGTTATAGGTTATAATTTAAACTATATAACGTTATCACCTAACACTATATAACGTTATACGTTATAAAATAATACTACATAACGTTATACTTTATAAAATAATACTCTATAACGTTATACGTTATAAAATAATACTATATAACGCTATACGTTATAAAATAAAACTGTATAACGTTATACGGTATAACATAACACTACATAACGTTATGCGTCATAAAATAATGCTATAAAACGATATACTTTATAAAATAATACTCTATTACGTTATACGTTATAAAATAATACTATATAACGTTATAGGTTATAACGTAATACTATATAACGTTATAACGTAACACTATATAGCGCTACACGTTGTAAAATAATACTATAAAACGTTATACGTTATAACGTAATGCTATATAACGTTATAACGTAACACAATATAACGTTATACGTTATAAAATAATATCGTATATCGTCTTACGTTATAACGTAATACTATATAACATTATAACGTAACACTATATAACATCATACGTTATAACGTAACACTACATAACGTTATACGTCATAAAATAATGCTATAAAACGTTATACTTTATAAAATAATACTCTATAACGTTATGCGTTATAAAATAATACTATATAACGTTATACGTTATAAAATAAAACTGTATAACGTTATACGTTATAACGTAATGCTATATAACGTCATACGTTAGAAAATAATACTATATAACGTTATACGTAATAAAATAATACCATATAACGTTATACGTTATAATTTAAACTATATAACGTTATAACCTAACACTATATAACGTTATACGTTATAAAATAATACTATATTACGTTATACTTTATAAGATAATACTCTATAACGTTATACGTTATAAAATAATACTATATATCGTTATACGTTATAAAACAAAACTGTATAACGTTATACGTTATAACGTAACACTACATAACGTTATACGTTATACTGTAATGCTGTATAACGTTATACGTTATAAAATAATACCGTATAACGTTATACGTTATAAAATAATAATATATAACGTTATACGTTATAAAATAAAACTGTATAACGTTATACGATATAACGTAATGCTATATAACGTCATACGTTAGAAAATAATACTATATAACGTTATACGTAATTAAATAATACCATATAACGTTATACGTTATAAAACAATACCGTATAGCGTTATACGTTATAAAATAATACTATATAACGTTATACATTATAAAATAATACCGTATAACGCTATACGTTAGAACCTAATGCTATATAACGTCATATGTTATAAAATAATACTATATAACATTACACGTTATCAAATAATACTATATAACATTCTACGTTATTAAATAATACCGTATAACGTTATACGTTATAACGTAACACTACATAGCGTTATACGTTATAAAGCAATGCTATATAACGTTATACGTTATAAAATAATACTCTATAACGTTATACGTTATAAAATAATACTATATAACGTTATACGTTATAAAATAATACCATATAACGTTATAGGTTATAACGTAATACTATATAACATTATAACGTAACACTATATAACGCTATACATTATAAACCTAATGCTATATAACGTTATAACGTAACACAATATAACGTTATACGTAATAAAATAATACCGTATAACGTAATGCATTATAACGTAATACTATATAACATTATAACGAAACACTATATAACGTTAAACGTTATAAAGTAAAGTTATATAACGTTATACGTTATAAAATAATCCTATATAACGTTATACGTTATAAAATAATACCGTATAACGTTATACGTTTTAACGTAATGCTATATAACGTTATAGCGTAACACAATATAACGTTATACGTTATAAAATAATACCGTATATCGTCATACGTTATAACGTAATACTGTATAACATTATAACGTAACACTATATAACATCATACATTATAACGCAACACTACATAACGTTATACTTCATAAAATAATGCTATAAAACGTTATACTTTATAAAATAATACTATATAACGTTATACGTTATAAAATAATACTATATAACGTTATACGTTATAAAATAAAACTGTATAACGTTATACCTTATAAAATAACACCGTATAACGTTATACGATATAACGTAATGCTATATAACGTTATAACGTAACACAATACAACGTTATACGTTATAAAGTAATACCATATAACGTTATAGGTTATAACGTAATACTATATAACATTATAACGTAACACTATATAACGCTATACATTATAAACTAATACTATATAACGTTATACGTTATAACGTAATGCTATATAACGTTATAACGTAACACAATATAACGTTATACGTAATAAAATAATACCGTATAACGTAATGCGTTATAACGTAATACTATATAACATTATAACGAAACACTATATAACGTTAAACGTTATAAAGTAAAGTTATATAACGTTATACGTTATAAAATAATCCTATATAACGTTATACGTTATAAAATAATACCGTATAACGTTATACGTTATAACGTAATGCTATATAACTTTATAGCGTAACACAATATAACGTTATACGTTATATAATAATACCGTATATCGTCATACGTTATAACGTAATACTATATAACATTATAACGTAACACTATATAACATCATACGTTATAACGCAACACTACATAACGTTATACTTCATAAAATAATGCTATAAAACGTTATACTTTATAAAATAATACTATATAACGTTATAAGTTATAAAATAATACTATATAATATTATACGTTATAAAATAAAACTGTATAACGTTATACGTTATAACGTAATGCTATATAACGTCATATGTTATAAAATAATACTATATAACATTACACGTTATCAAATAATACTATATAACGTTATACGTTATAAAATAATACCGAATAACGTTATACGTTATAACGTAATGCTATATAACGTTATAACGTAACACTACATAACGTTATACGTCATAAAATAATGCTATAAAGAGTTATACTTTATAAAATAATACTATATATCATTATACGTTATAAAATAACACCGTATAACGTTATACGTTATAAAATAAAACTGTATAACGTTATACGTTATAACGTAATGCTATAGAACGTCATATGTTATAAAATAATACTATATAACGTTATACGTTATAAAATAATACCATATAAAATTCTACGTTATAAAATAATACCGTATAACGTTATACGTTATAACGTAACACTACATAGCGTTATACGTTATAAAGCAATGCTATATAACGTTATACGTTCTAAAGTAATACTATATAACGTAATGCGTTATAACGTAATACCGTATAACATTATAACGAAACACTATATAACGTTAAACGTTATAAAGTAAAGTTATATAACGTCATACGTTAGAAAATAATACTATATAACGTTATACGTAATAAAATAATACCACATAACGTTCTACGTTATAAAATAACAACGTATAACGTTATAAGTTATAAAATAATACTATATAACATTATACGTTATAAAATAAAACTGTATAACGTTATACGTTATAACGTAATGCTATATAACGTCATATGTTATAAAATAATACTATATAACATTACACGTTATCAAATAATACTATATAACGTTATACGTTATAAAATAATACCGAATAACGTTATACGTTATAACGTAATGCTATATAACGTTATAACGTAACACTACATAACGTTATACGTCATAAAATAATGCTATAAAACGTTATACTTTATAAAATAATACTCTATAACGTTATACGTTATAAAATAATACTATATAACGTTATACGTTATAAAATAAAACTGTATAACGTTATACGTTATAACGTAATGCTATATAACGTCATACGTTAGAAAATAATACTATATAACGTTATACGTAATAAAATAATACCATATAACGTTATACGTTATAAAATAATACCGTATAACGTTATACGATATAACGTAATGCTATATAACGTTATAACCTAACACTATATAACGTTATACGTTATAAAATAATACCGTATATCGTTATACATTGTAACGTAATACTATATAACATTATAACGTAACACTATATAACATCATACGTTATAACGTAACACTACATAACGTTATACGTCATAAAATAATGCTATAAAACGTTATACTTTATAAAATAATACTCTATAACGTTTTACGTTATAAAATAAAACTGTATAACGTTATACGTTATAACGTAATGCTATAGAACGTCATACGTTAGAAAATAATACTATATAACGTTATACGTAATAAAATAATACCATATAACGTTATACGTTATAATTTAAACTATATAACGTTATAACCTAACACTACATAACGTTATACGTTATAAAATAATACTATATAACGTTATACTTTATAAAATAATACTCTATAACGTTATACGTTATCAAATAATACTATATAACGTTATACGTTATAAAATAAAACTGTATAACGTTATACGGTATAACGTAACACTACATAACGTTATACGTTATACGGTAATGCTATATAACGTTATACGTTATAAAATAATACCGTATAACGTTATACGTTATAAAATAATACTATATAACGTTATACGTTATAACGTAATGCTATATAACGTTATAACGTAACACAATATAACGTTATACATTATAAAATAATATCGTATATCGTCATACGTTATAACGTAATACTATATAACATTATAACGTAACACTATATAACATCATATGTTATAACGTAACACTATATAACGTTATACGTCATAAAATACTGCTATAAAACGTTATACTTTATAAAATAATACTCTATAACGTTATACGTTATAACGTAATGCTATAGAACGTCATATGTTATAAAATAATACTATATAACGTTATACGTTATAAAATAATACCATATAACATTCTACGTTATAAAATAATCCTATATAACGTTATACGTAATAAAATAATACCACATAACGTTATACGTTATAAAATAATACCGTATAACGTTATAGGTTATAACGTAATACTATATAACGTTATAACGTAACACTATATAACGCTACTCGTTGTAAAATAATACTATATAACGTTATACGTTATATCGTAATGCTATATAACGTTATAACGTAACACAATATAACGTTATACGTCATAAAATAATGCTATAAAACGTTATACTTTATAAAATAATACTCTATAACGTTATACGTTATAAAATAATACTATATAACGTTATACGTTATAAAATAAAACTGTATAACGTTATACGTTATATCGTAATGCTATATAACGTCATACGTTAGAAAATAATACTATATAACGTTATACGTAATAAAATAATACCACATAACGTTATACGTTATAAAATAATACCGTATAACGTTATACGATATAACGTAATGCTATATAACGTTATAACCTAACACTATATAACGTTATACGTTATAAAATAATACCGTATATCGTTATACATTGTAACGTAATACTATATAACATTATAACGTAACACTATACAACATCATACGTTATAACGTAACACTACATAACGTTATACGTCATAAAATAATGCTATAAAACGTTATACCTTATAAAATAATACTCTATAACGTTATACGTTATAAAATAATAATATATAACGCTATACGTTATAAAATAAAACTGTATAACGTTAAACGTTATAACGTAATGCTATATAACGTCATACGTTAGAAAATAATACTATATAACGTTATACGTAATAAAATAATACCATATAACGTTATACGTTATAATTTAAACTATATAACGTTATAACCTAACACTATATAACGTTATACGTTATAAAATAATACTATATAACGTTATACTTTATAAAATAATACTCTATAACGTTATACGTTATAAAATAATACTATATAACGTTATACGTTATAAAATAAAACTGTATAACGTTATACGGTATAACGTAACACTACATAACGTTATACGTTATACGGTAATGCTATATAACGTTATACGTTATAAAATAATACCGTATAACGTTATACGTTATAAAATAATACTATATAACGTTATACGCTATAAAATATAGCTGTATAACGTTATACGTTATAACGTAATGCTATATAACGTTATAACGTAACACAATATAACGTTATACGTTATAAAATAATACCGTATAACGTTATAGGTTATAACGTAATACTATATAACGTTATAACGTAACACTATATAACGCTACACGTTGTAAAATAATACTATATAACGTTATACGTTATAACGTAATGCTATATAACGACATACGTTAGAAAATAATACTATATAACGTTATACGTAATAAAATAATACCATATAACGTTATACGTTATAAAATAATACCGTATAACGTTATACGATATAACGTAATGCTATATAACGTTATAACCTAACACTATATAACGTTATACGTTATAAAATAATACCGTATATCGTTATACATTGTAACGTAATACTATATAACATTATAACGTAACACTATATAACATCATACGTTATAACGTAACACTACATAACGTTATACGTCATAAAATAATGCTATAAAACGTTATACTTTATAAAATAATACTCTATAACGTTATACGTTATAAAATAATACTATATAACGTTATACGTTATAACGTAATGCTATATAACGTTATAACGTAACACAATATAACGTTATACATTATAAAATAATATCGTATATCGTCATACGTTATAACGTAATGCTATATAACATTATAACGTAACACTATATAACATCATATGTTATAACGTAACACTATATAACGTTATACGTCATAAAATACTGCTATAAAACGTTATACTTTATAAAATAATACTCTATAACGTTATACGTTATAAAATAAAACTGTATAACGTTATACGTTATAACGTAATGCTATATAACGTCATACGTTAGAAAATAATACTATATAACGTTATACGTAATTAAATAATACCATATAATGTTATACGTTATATAATAATACTATATAACGTTATACGTTATAAAACAATACCGTATAGCGTTATACGTTATAACGTAATACTAAATAACATTATAACGTAACACTATATAACATCATACGTTATAACGTAACACTACATAACGTTATACGTCATAAAATAATGCTATAAAACGTTATACTTTATAAAATAATACTCTATAACGTTATACGTTATAAAATAATAATATATAACGTTATACGTTATAAAATAAAACTGTATAACGTTATACGTTATAACGTAATGCTATATAACGTCATATGTTATAAAATAATACTATATAACATTACACGTTATCAAATAATACTGTATAACGTTATACGTTATAATTTAATACCGTATAACGTTATACGTTATAAAATAATACTATATAACGTTATACGCTATAAAATAAAGCTGTATAACGTTATACGTTATAACGTAATGCTATTTAACGTCATACGGTAGAAAATAATACTATATAACGTTATACGTAATAAAGTAATACCATATAACGTTATAGGTTATAATTTAAACTATATAACGTTATCACCTAACACTATATAACGTTATACGTTATAAAATAATACTACATAACGTTATACTTTATAAAATAATACTCTATAACGTTATACGTTATAAAATAATATCGTATATCGTCATACGTTTTAACGTAATGTTATATAACATTATAACGTAACACTATATAACATCATATGTTATAACGTAACACTATATAACGTTATACGTCATAAAATACTGCTATAAAACGTTATACTTTATAAAATAATACTCTATAACGTTATACGTTATAAAATAAAACTGTATAACATTATACGTTATAACGTAATGCTATATAACGTCATACGTTAGAAAATAATACTATATAACGTTATACGTAATAAAATAATACCATATAACGTTATACGTTATAATTTAAACTATATAACTTTATAACCTAACACTATATAACGTTATACGTTATAAAATAAAACTATATAACGTTATACTTTATAAAATAATACTCTATAACGTTATACGTTATAAAATAATACTATATAACGTTCTACGTTATAAAATAAAACTGTATAACGTTATACGGTATAACGTAACACTACATAACGTTATACGTTATACGGTAATGCTATATAACGTTATACGTTATAAAATAATACCGTATAACGTTATACGTTATAAAATAATACTATATAACGTTATAGGTTATAAAATAATACTATATAACGTTATACGTTATAAAATAAAACTGTATAACGTTATACGTTATAACGTAATGCTATAGAACGTCATATGTTATAAAATAATACTACATAACGTTATACGTTATAAAATAATACCATATAACATTCTACGTTATAAAATAATACCGTATAACGTTATACGTTATAACGTAACACTACATAGCGTTATACGTTATAAAGCAATGCTATATAACGTTATACGTTCTAAAGTAATACTATATAACGTAATGCGTTATAACGTAATACCGTATAACATTATAACGAAACACTATATAACGTTAAACGTTATAAAGTAAAGTTATATAACGTTATACGTTATAAAATAATCCTATATAACGTTATACGTAATAAAATAATACCACATAACGTTCTACGTTATAAAATAACAACGTATAACGTTATACGTTATAAAATAAAACTGTATAACGTTATACGTTATAACGTAATGCTATATAACGTCATACGTTAGAAAATAATACTATATAACGTTATACGTTATAAAATAATACCATTTAACGTTATACGTTATAAAATAATACTATATAACGTTATACGTTATAAAATAATACCGTATAACGTTATACGTTATAACGTAATGCTATATAACGTTATAACGTAACACAATATTACGTTATACGTTATATAATAATACCGTATATCGTAATACGTTATAACGTAATACTATATAACATTATAACGTAACACTATATAACATCATACGTTATAACGTAACACTACATAACGTTATGCGTCATAAAATAATGCTATAAAACGTTATACTTTATAAAATAATACTCTATAACGTTATACGTTATAAAATAATACTATAAAACGTTATACGTTATAAAATAATACCGTATAACGTTATACTTTATAACGTAATGCTATATAACGTTATAACGTAACACAATATAACGTTATACGTTATAAAATAATACCGTATAACGTTATAGGTTATAACGTAATACTATATAACGTTATAACGTAACACTATATAACGCTACACGTTTTAAAATAATACTATATAACGTTATACGTTATAAAATAAAACTGTACAACGTTATACGTTATAACGTAATGCTATATAACGTCATACGTTAGAAAATAATACTATATAACGTTATACGTTATAAAATAATACCGTATAACGTTATACGTTATAACGTAATGCTATATAACGTTATAACGTAACACAATATTACGTTATACGTTATATAATAATACCGTATATCGTAATACGTTATAACGTAATACTATATAACATTATAACGTAACAGTATATAACATCATACGTTATAACGTAACACTACATAACGTTATGCGTCATAAAATAATGCTATAAAACGTTATACTTTATAAAATAATACTCTATAACGTTATACGTTATAAAATAATACTATAAAACGTTATACGTTATAAAATAATACCGTATAACGTTATACTTTATAACGTAATGCTATATAACGTTATAACGTAACACAATATAACGTTATACGTTATAAAATAATACCGTATAACGTTATAGGTTATAACGTAATACTATATAACGTTATAACGTAACACTATATAACGCTACACGTTTTAAAATAATACTATATAACGTTATACGTTATAAAATAAAACTGTACAACGTTATACGTTATAACGTAATGCTATATAACGTCATACGTTAGAAAATAATACTATATAACGTTATACGTAATAAAATAATACCATATAACGTTATACGTTATAAAATAATACCGTATAACGTTATACGATATAACGTAATGCTATATAACGTTATAACCTAACACTATATAACGTTATACGTTATAAAATAATACCGTATATCGTTATACATTGTAACGTAATACTATATAACATTATAACGTAAGACTATATAACATCATACGTTATAATGTAACACTACATAACGTTATACGTCATAAAATAATGCTATAAAACGTTATATTTTATAAAATAATACTCTATAACGTTATACGTTATAAAATAATAATATATAACGTTATACGTTATAAAATAAAACTGTATAACGTTATACGTTATAACGTAATGCTATATAACGTCATACGTTAGAAAATAATACTATATAACATTCTACGTTATAAAATAATACCGTATAACGTTATACGTTATAATGTAACACTACATAACGTTATACGTCATAAAATAATGCTATAAAACGTTATATTTTATAAAATAATACTCTATAACGTTATACGTTATAAAATAATAATATATAACGTTATACGTTATAAAATAATACTATATAACGTAATGCGTTATAACGTAATACCATATAACATTATAACGAAACACTATATAACGTTAAACATTATAAAGTAAAGTTATATAACGTTATACGTTATAAAATAATCCTATATAACGTTATACGTAATAAAATAATACCACATAACGTTATACGTTATAAAATAATACCGTATGACGTTATACGTTATAACGTAACACTACATAGCGTTATACGTTATAAAGCAATGCTATATAACGTTATACGTTCTAAAGTAATACTATATGACGTAATGCGTTATAACGTAATACCGTATAACATTATAACGAAACACTATATAACGTTAAACGTTATGAAGTAAAGTTATATAACGTTATACGTTATAAAATAATCCTATATAACGTTATACGTAATAAAATAATACCACATAACGTTATACGTTATAAAATAATACCGTATAACGTTATACGTTATAACGTAACACTACATAGTGTTATACGTTATAAAGCAATGCTATATAACGTTATACGTTCTAAAGTAATACTATATAACGTAATGCGTTATAACGTAATACCGTATAACATTATAACGAAACACTATATAACGTTAAACGTTATAAAGTAAAGTTATATAACGTTATACGTTATAAAATAATCCTATATAACGTTATACGTAATAAAATAATACCACATAACGTTCTACGTTATAAAATAACAACGTATAACGTTATACGTTATAAGATAAAACTGTATAACGTTATACGTTATAACGTAATGCTATATAACGTCATACGTTAGAAAATAATACTATATAACGTTATACGTTATAAAATAATACCATTTAACGTTATACGTTATAAAATAATACTATATAACGTTATACGTTATAAAATAATACCGTATAACGTTATACGTTATAACGTAATGCTATATAACGTTATAACGTAACACAATATTACGTTATACGTTATATAATAATACCGTATATCGTCATACGTTATAACGTAATACTATATAACATTATAACGTAACACTATATTACATCATACGTTATAACGTAACACTACATAACGTTATACGTCATAAAATAATGCTATAAAACGTTATACTTTATAAAATAATACTCTATAACGTTATACGTTATAAAATAATACTATATAACGTTATACGTTATAAAATAAAACTGTATAACGTTATACGTTATAACGTAATGCTATATAACGTCATACGTTAGAAAATAATACTATATAACGTTATACGAAATAAAATAATACCATATAACGTTATACGTTATAAAATAATACCGTATAACGTTATACGATATAACGTAATGCTATATAACGTTATAACCTAACACTATATAACGTTATACGTTATAAAATAATACCGTATATCGTTATACATTGTAACGTAATACTATATAACATTATAACGTAACACTATATAACATCATACGTTATAACGTAACACTACATAACGTTATACGTCATAAAATAATGCTATAAAACGTTATACTTTATAAAATAATACTCTATAACGTTATACGTTATAAAATAATAATATATAACGTTATACGTTATAAAATAATCCTATATAACGTTATACGTAATAAAATAATACCACATAACGTTATACGTTATAAAATAATACCGTATAACGTTATACGTTATAACGTAATGCTATATAACGTTATAACGTAACACAATATAACGTTATACGTTATAAAATAATACCGTATAACGTTATAGGTTATAACGTAATACTATATAACGTTATAACGTAACACTATATAACGCTACACGTTGTAAAATAATACTATATAACGTTATACGTTATAACGTAATGCTATATAACGTTATAACGTAACACAATATAACGTTATACGTCATAACATAATGCTATAAAACGTTATACTTTATAAAATAATACTCTATAACGTTATACGTTATACAATAATACTATATAACGTTATATGTTATAAAATAAAACTGTATAACGTTATACGTTATAACGTAATGCTATATAACGTCATACGTTAGAAAATAATACTATATAACGTTATACGTAATAAAATAATACCATATAACGTTATACGTTATAAAATAATACCGTATAACGTTATACGATATAACGTAATGCTATATAACGTTATAACCTAACACTATATAACGTTATACGTTATAAAATAATAGCGTATATCGTTATACATTGTAACGTAATACTATATAACATTATAACGTAACACTATATAACATCATACGTTATAACGTAACACTACATAACGTTATACGTCATAAAATAATGCTATAAAACGTTATACCTTATAAAATAATACTCTATAACGTTATACGTTATAAAATAATAATATATAACGCTATACGTTATAAAATAAAACTGTATAACGTTATACGTTATAACGTAATGCTATATAACGTCATACGTTAGAAAATAATACTATATAACGTTATACGTAATAAAATAATACCATATAACGTTATACGTTATAATTTAAACTATATAACGTTATAACCTAACACTATATAACGTTATACGTTATAAAATAATACTATATAACGTTATACTTTATAAAATAATACTCTATAACGTTATACGTTATAAAATAATACTATATAACGTTATAGGTTATAAAATAATACCGTATAACGTTATACGTTATAACGTAATGCTATATAACGTTATAACGTAACACAATATAACGTTATACGTTATAAAATAATACCGTATAACGTTATAGGTTATAACGAAATACTATATAACGTTATAACGTAACACAATATAACGTTATACGTTATAAAATAATACCGTATAACGTTATAGGTTATAACGTAATACTATATAACGTTATAACGTAACACTATATAACGCTACACGTTGTAAAATAATACTATATAACGTTATACGTTATAACGTAATGCTATATAACGTTATAACATAACACAATATAACGTTATACGTTATAAAATAATATCGTATATCGTCATACGTTATAACGTAATACTATATAACATTATAACGTAACACTATATAACATCATACGTTATAACGTAACACTACATAACGTTATACGTCATAAAATAATGCTATAAAACGTTATACTTTATAAAATAATACTCTATAACGTTATACGTTATAAAATAATACTATATAACGTTATACGTTATAACGTAATGCTATATAACGTTATAACGTAACACAATATAACGTTATACATTATAAAATAATATCGTATATCGTCATACGTTATAACGTAATACTATATAACATTATAACGTAACACTATATAACATCATATGTTATAACGTAACACAATATAACGTTATACGTCATAAAATACTGCTATAAAACGTTATACTTTATAAAATAATACTCTATAACGTTACACGTTATAACGTAATGCTATAGAACGTCATATGTTATAAAATAATACTATATAACGTTATACGTTATAAAATAATACCATATAACATTCTACGTTATAAAATAATACCGTATAACGTTATACGTTATAACGTAACGCTACATAGCGTTATACGTTATAAAGCAATGCCATAAGACGTTATACGTTATAAAATAATACTATATAACGTAATGCGTTATAACGTAATACCATATAACAATATAACGAAACACTATATAACGTTAAACATTATAAAGTAAAGTTATATAACGTTATACGTTTTAAAATAATCCTATATAACGTTATACGTAATAAAATAATACCACATAACGTTATACGTTATAAAATAATACCGTATAACGTTATACGTTATAACGTAATGCTATATAACGTTATAACGTAACACAATATAACTTTATACGTTATAAAATAATACCGTATAACGTTATAGGTTATAACGTAATACTATATAACGTTATAACGTAACACTATATAACGCTACACGTTGTAAAATAATACTATATAACGTTATACGTTATAACGTAATGCTATATAACGTTATAACGTAACACAATATAACGTTATACGTCATAAAATAATGCTATAAAACGTTATACTTTATAAAATAATACTCTATAACGTTATACGTTATAAAATAATACCATATAACGTTATACGTTATAAAATAAAACTGTATAACGTTATACGTTATAACGTAATGCTATATAACGTCATACGTTAGAAAATAATACTATATAACGTTATACGTAATAAAATAATACCATATAACGTTATACGTTATAAAATAATACCGTATAACGTTATACGATATAACGTAATGCTATATAACGTTATAACCTAACACTATATAACGTTATACGTTATAAAATAATACCGTATATCGTTATACATTGTAACGTAATACTATATAACATTATAACGTAACACTATATAACATCATACGTTATAACGTAACACTACATAACGTTATACGTCATAAAATAATGCTATAAAACGTTATACCTTATAAAATAATACTCTATAACGTTATACGTTATAAAATAATAATATATAACGCTATACGTTATAAAATAATACTATATAACGTTATACTTTATAAAATAATACTCTATAACGTTATACGTTATAAAATAATACTATATAACGTTATACGTTATAAAATAAAACTGTATAACGTTATACGGTATAACGTAACACTACATAACGTTATACGTTATACGGTAATGCTATATAACGTTATACGTTATAAAATAATGCCGTATAACGTTATACGTTATAAAATAATACTATATAACGTTATACGCTATAAAATAAAGCTGTATAACGTTATACGTTATAACGTAATGCTATATAACGTCATACGTTAGAAAATAATACTATATAACGTTATACGTAATTATATAATACCATATAACTTTATACGTTATAAAATAATACTATATAACGTTATACGTTATAAAATAATACCGTATAACATTATACGATATAACGTAATGCTATATAACGTTATAACGTAACACAATATAACGTTATACGTTATAAAATAATACCGTATAACGTTATAGGTTATAACGTAATACTATATAACGTTATAACGTAACACTATATAACGCTACACGTTGTAAAATAATACTATATAACGTTATACGTTATAACGTAATGCTATATAACGTTATAACGTAACACAATATAACGTTATGCGTAATAAAATAATACCGTATAACGTAATGCGTTATAACGTAATACTATATAACATTATAACGAAACACTATATAACGTTAAACGTTATAAAGTAAAGTTATATAACGTTATACGTTATAAAATAATACTATATAACGTTATACGTTATAAAATAAAACTGTATAGCGTTATACGTTATAACGTAATGCTATATAACGTCATATGTTATAAAATAATACTATATAACGTTATACCTAATAAAATAATACCATATAACGTTCTACGTTATAAAATAATACCGAATAACGTGATACATTATAACGTAATAATATGTAACGTTATAACGTAACACTGTATAACGTTATACGTTATAAAGCAACGCTATATAACGTTTTACGTTATAAAATAATACCATGTAACGTTATACGTTATAAATTAATACTATATAACGTTATACGTTATAAAATAATACCGTATAACGTTATACGTTATAACGTAATACTATATAAGGCTATAACGTAACGCTATATAACGTCAAACGTTATACGTTAATGCTATATAACGTTATACGTTATAAAATAATACCATATAACGTTATATGTTATAACGTAAACTATATAACGTTGTAACCTAACACTACATAACGTTAAACGTCATAAAATAATACCGTATAACGTTATACGTTACAACGTAATAATATATAACGTTATAACGTAACTCTATATGACGATATACGCTGTTAGGTAACACCATATAACGTTATACGTTATAACGTAACACTACATAACGTTATACGTCATAAAATAATGCTATAAAACGTTATAATTATAAAATAATACTATATAACGTTATACGTTATAAAATAATACCGTATAACTTTATACGTTATAAAATAATACCGTATAACGTTATGCGATATAACGTAATGCTATATAACGTTATAACGTAACACTATATAACGCTATACATTATAAACTAATACTATATAACGTTATACGTTATAACGTAATGCTATATAACGTTATAACGTAACACAATATAACGTTATACGTAATAAAATAATACCGTATAACGTAATGCGTTATAACATAATACTATATAACATTATAACGAAACACTATATAACGTTAAACGTTATAAAGTAAAGTTATATAACGTTATACGTTATAAAATAATCCTATATAACGTTATACGTTATAAAATAATACCGTATAACGTTATACGTTGTAACGTAATGCTATATAACGTTATAGCGTAACACAATATAACGTTATACGTTATAAAATAATACCGTATATCGTCATACGTTATAACGTAATACTATATAACATTATATCGTAACACTATATAACATCATACGTTATAACGTAGAACTACATAACGTTATACTTCATAAAATAATGCTATAAAACGTTATACTTTATAAAATAATACTATATAACGTTATACGTTATAAAATAATACTATATAACGTTATGCGTTATAAAATAAAACTGTATAACGTTATACGTTATAACGTAATGCTATATAACGTTATAACGTAACACAATATTACGTTATACGTTATATAATAATACCGTATATCGTAATACGTTATAACGTAATACTATATAACATTATAACGTAACACTATATAACATCATACGTTATAACGTAACACTACATAACGTTATGCGTCATAAAATAATGCTATAAAACGTTATACTTTATAAAATAATACTCTATAACGTTATACGTTATAACGTAATTCTATATAACGTCATACGTTAGAAAATAATACTATATAACGTTATACGTAATAAAATAATACCATATAACGTTATACGTTATAAAACAATACCGTATAACGTTATACGATATAACTTAATGCTATATAACGTTATAACCTAACACTATATAACGTTATACGTTATAAAATAATACCGTATATCGTTATACATTGTAACGTAATACTATATAACATTATAACGTAACACTATATAACATCATACGCTATAACGTAACACAACATAACGTTATACGTCATAAAATAATGCTATAAAACGTTATACTTTATAAAACAATACTCTATAACGTTATACGTTATAAAATAATAATATGTAACGTTATACGTTATAAAATAAAACTGTATAACGTTATACGTTATAACGTAATGCTATATAACGTCATACGTTAGAAAATAATACTATATAACGTTATACGTAATAAAAAAATACCATATAACGTTATACGTTATAATTTAAACTATATAACGTTATAACCTAACACTATATAACGTTATACGTTATAAAATAATACTATATAACGTTATACTTTATAAAATAATACTCTATAACGTTATACGTTATAAAATAATACTATATAACGTTATACGTTATAAAATAAAACTGTATAACGCTATACGGTATAACGTAACACTACATAACGTTATACGTTATACGGTTATGCTATATAACGTTATACGTTATAACATAATACCGCATAACCCTATACGTCATAAAATGAAACCGTATTACGTTATACGTTATAACGTAATGCTATATATCGTTATAACATAACACAATATAACGATATACGTTATAAAATAATACTATATAACGTTATACGTTATAAAATATTACTATATAACATTATACGTTATCAAATAAGACCGTATAACGTGATACGTTATCACGAAATACTATATAACGTTATAACGTAGCACTATCTAAAGTTATACCTTATAAACTAACACTATATAACGTTATACGTT
Source organism: Bombus dahlbomii (assembly GCA_037178635.1). NCBI lineage: Eukaryota > Metazoa > Arthropoda > Insecta > Hymenoptera > Apidae > Bombus > Bombus dahlbomii. The sequence goes on from CM074117.1 coordinate 1,620,671, forward strand.
ATTAGGTAACACTGTATAACGTTATACGATGTAACGTAACACTATATAACGTTATAAGTGATAAAACAATACCGTATAGCGCTATACGTTATAACGTAATACTAAGTAACATTATAACGTAACACTATATAACATCATACGTTATAACGTAACAGTACATAACGTTATACGTCATAAAATGATGCTATAAAACGTTATACTTTATAAAATAATACTCTATAACGTTATACGTTATAAAATAATACTATATAACGTTATACGTTATAAAATAAAACTGTATAACGTTATACGTTATAACGTAATGCTATATAACGTCATACGTTAGAAAATAATACTATATAACGTTATACGTAATAAAATAATACCATATAACGTTATACGTTATAATTTAAACTATATAACGTTATAACCTAACACTATATAACGTTATACGTTATAAAATAATACTGTATAACGTTATACTTTATAAAATAATACTCTATAACGTTATACGTTATAAAATAATACTATATAATGTTATACGTTATAAAATAAAACTGTATAACATTATACGTTATAACGTAACACTACATAACGTTATACGTTATACGGTAATGCTATATAACGTTATACGTTATAAAATAATACCTTATAACGTTATACGTTATAACGTAAACTATATAACGTTATAACCTAACACTATATAACGTTAAACGTCATAAAATAATACCGTATAACGTTATACGTTACAACCTAATACTATATAACGTTATAACGTAAAACCATATGACGATATACGCTGTTAGGTAACACCATATAACGTTATACGTTATAACGTAACACTACATAGCGTTATACGTCATAAAATAATGCTATAAAACGTTATAATTATAAAATAATACTATATAACGTTGTACGTTATAAAATAATACCGTATAACTTTATACGTCATAAAATGAAACCGTATCACGTTATACGTTATAACGTAATGCTATATATCGTTATAACATAACAATATAACGATATACGTTATAAAATAATACCGTGCAACGTTATAGGTTATATCGTAATACTATATAACATTATAACGTAACACTATATAACGGTATACGTTATAAAATAATACTATATAACATTATACGTTATAAAATATTACTATATAACATTATACGTTATCAAATAAGACCGTATAACGTGATACGATATCACGAAATACTATATAACGTTATAACGTAGCACTATATAAAGTTATACCTTATAAACTAACACTATATAACGTTATACGTTATTAGGTAACACTATATAACGTTATACGATGTAACGTAACACTATATAACGTTATAAGTAATAAAACAATACCGTATAGCGTTATACGTTATAACGTAATACTAAATAACATTATAACGTAACACTATATAACATCATACGTTATAACGTAACGCTACAAAACGTTATACGTCATAAAATAATGCTTTAAAACGTTATACTTTATAAAATAATACTCTATAACGTTATACGTTATAAAATAATACTATATAACGTTATACGTTATAAAATAAAACTGTATAACGTTATACGTTATAACGTAATGCTATATAACGTCATACGTTAGAAAATAATACTATATAACGTTATACGTAATAAAATAATACCATATAACCTTATACGTTATAATTTAAGCTATATAACGTTATAACCTAACACTATATAACGTTATACGTTATAAAATAATACTATATAACGTTTTACTTTATAAAATAATACTCTATAACGTTATACGTTATAAAATAATACTATATAACGTTATACTTTATAAAATAATACTCTATAACGTTATACGTTATAAAATAATACTATATAACGTTATACGTTATAACGTAAACTATATAACGTTATAACCTAACACTATATAACGTTAAACGTCATAAAATAATACCGTATAACGTTATACGTTACAACGTAATACTATATAACGTTATAACGTAAAACCATATGACGATATACGCTGTTAGGTAACACCATATAACGTTATACGTTATAACGTAACACTACATAACGTTATACGTCATAAAATAATGCTATAAAACGTTATAATTATAAAATAATACTATATAACGTTATACGTTATAAAATAATACTATATAACGTTATACGCTATAAAATAAAGCTGTATAACGATATACGTTATAACGTAATGCTATATAACGTCATACGTTAGAAAATAATACTATATAACGTTATACGTAATTAAATAATACCATATAACGTTATACGTTATAAAATAATACTATATAACGTTATACGTTATAAAATAATACCGTATAACTATATACGTCATAAAATAAAATCGTATTACGTTATACGTTATAACGTAATGCTATATAACGTTATAACATAACACAATATAACGTTATACGTTATAAAATAATACCGTATATCGTCATACGTTATAACGTAATACTATATAACGTTCTAACGTAACACTATATAACATCATACGTTAGAAAATAATACTATATAACCTTATACGTAATAAAATAATACCGTATAACGTTATACGTTATAATTTAAACTATATAACGTTATAACCTAACACTATATAACGTTATACGTTATAAAATAATACTATATAGCGTTATACGTTATAAAATAAGACTGTATAACGTTATACGTTATAACGTAACACTACATAACGTAATACGTTATACGGTAATGCTATATAACGTTATACGTTATAAAATAATACCGTATCACGTTATACGTTATAAAATAATACTATATAACGTTATACGTTATAAAATAAAACTGTATAACGTTATACGTTATAACGTAATGCTATATAACGTCATACGTTAGAAAATAATACTATATAACGTTATGCGTAATAAAATAATACCATATAACCTTATACGTTATAATTTAAACTATATAACGTTATACGTTATAAAATAATACCGTATAACGTTATACGATATAACGTAATGCTATATAACGTTATAACGTAACACAATATAACGTTATACGTTATAAAATAATACCGTATAACGTTATAGGTTATAACGTAATACTATATATCGTTATAACGTAACACAGTATAACGTTATACGTTATAAAATAATCCTATATAACGTTATACGTAATAAAATAATACCATATAACGTTCTACGTTATAAAATAACACCGTATAACGTTATACGTTATAACGTAATGCTATATAACGCTACACGTTGTAAAATAATACTATATAACGTTATACGTTATAACGTAATGCTATATAACGTCATACGTTAGAAAATAATACTATATAACGTTATACGTAATAAAATAATACCATATAACGTTATACGTTATAAAATAAAACTGTATAACGTTATACGTTATAACGTAATGCTATATAACGTCATACGTTAGAAAATAATACTATATAACGTAATGCGTTATAACGTAATACCATATAACATTATAACGAAACACTATATAACGTTAAACATTATAAAGTAAAGTTATATAACGTTATACGTTATAAAATAATCCTATATAACGTTATACGTAATAAAATAATACCACATAACGTTATACGTTATAAAATAAAACTGTATAACGTTATACGTTATAACGTAATGCTATAGAACGTCATATGTTATAAAATAATACTATATAACGTTATACGTTATAAAATAATACCATATAACATTCTACGTTATAAAATAATACCGTATAACGTTATACGTTATAACGTAACACTACATAGCGTTATACGTTATAAAGCAATGCTATATAACGTTATACGTTCTAAAGTAATACTATATAACGTAATGCGTTATAACGTAATATCGTATAACACTATAACGAAACACTATATAACGTTAAACGTTATAAAGTAAAGTTATATAACGTTATAGGTTATAAAATAATCCTATATAACGTTATACGTAATAAAATAATACCACATAACGTTCTACGTTATAAAATAACAACGTATAACGTTATACGTTATAAAATAAAACTGTATAACGTTATACGTTATAACGTAATGCTATATAACGTCATACGTTAGAAAATAATACTATATAACGTTATACGTTATAAAATAATACCATTTAACGTTATACGTTATAAAATAATACTATATAACGTTATACGTTATAAAATAATTCCGTATAACGTTATACGTTATAACGTAATGCTATATAACGTTATAACGTAACACAATATTACGTTATACGTTATATAATAATACCGTATATCGTAATACGTTATAACGTAATACTATATAACATTATAACGTAACACTATATAACATCATACGTTATAACGTAACACTACATAACGTTATGCGTCATAAAATAATGCTCTAAAACGTTATACTTTATAAAATAATACTCTATAACGTTATACGTTATAAAATAATACTATAAAACGTTATACGTTATAAAATAATACTGTATAACGTTATACGTTATAACGTAATGCTATATAACGTTATAACGTAACACAATATAACGTTATACGTTATAAAATAATACCGTATAACGTTATAGGTTATAACGTAATACTATATAACGTTATAACGTAACACTATATAACGCTACACGTTTTAAAATAATACTATATAACGTTATACGTTATAAGGTAATGCTATATAACGTTATAACGTAACACAATATAACGTTATACGTTATAAAATAATATCGTATATCGTCATACGTTATAACGTAATACTATATAACATTATAACGTAACACTATATTACATCATACGTTATAACGTAACACTACATAACGTTATACGTCATAAAATAATGCTATAAAACGTTATACTTTATAAAATAATACTCTATAACGTTATACGTTATAAAATAATACTATATAACGTTATACGTTATAAAATAAAACTGTATAACGTTATACGTTATAACGTAATGCTATATAACGTCATACGTTAGAAAATAATACTATATAACGTTATACGTAATAAAATAATACCATATAACGTTATACGTTATAAAATAATACCGTATAACGTTATACGGTATAACGTAATGCTATATAACGTTATAACCTAACACTATATAACGTTATAAGTTATAAAATAATACCGTATATCGTTATACATTGTAACGTAATACTATATAACATTATAACGTAAGACTATATAACATCATACGTTATAATGCAACACTACATAACGTTATACGTCATAAAATAATGCTATAAAACGTTATACTTTATAAAATAATACTCTATAACGTTATACGTTATGAAATAATAATATATAACGTTATACGTTATAAAATAAAACTGTATAACGTTATACGTTATAACGTAATGCTATATAACGTCATACGTTAGAAAATAATACTATATAACATTCTACGTTATAAAATAATACCGTATAACGTTATACGTTATAACGTAACACTACATAGCGTTATACGTTATAAAATAATCCTATATAACGTTATACGTAATAAAATAATACCATATAACGTTCTACGTTATAAAATAACAACTTATAACGTTATACGTTATAAAATAAAACTGTATAACGTTATACGTTATAACGTAATGCTATATAACGTCATACGTCAGAAAATAATACTATATAACGTTATACGTTATAAAATAATACAATATAACGTTATACGTTATAAAATAATACTATATAACGTTATACGTTATAAAATAATACCGTACAACGTTATACGTTATAACGTAATGCTATATAACGTTATAACGTAACACAATATTACGTTATACGTTATATCATAATACCGTATATCGTAATACGTTATAACGTAATACTATATAGCATTATAACGTAACACTATATAACATCATACGTTATAACGTAACACTACATAACGTTATGCGTCATAAAATAATGCTATCAAACGTTATACTTTATAAAATAATACTCTATAACGTTATACGTTATAAAATAATACTATATAACGTTATACGTTATAAAATAAAACTGTATAACGTTATACGTTATAAAATAATACTATATAACATTATACTTAATAAAATAATACCATATAACGTTATACGTTATAATTTAAACTATATAACGTTATAACATAAAACTATATAACGTTATACGTTATAAAATAATGCTATATAACGTTATACGTTATAAAATAATACCGTATATCGTCATACGTTATAACGTAATACTATATAACATTATAACGTGACACTATATAACGTTAAACGTTATAAAGTAAAGTTATATAACGTTATACGTTATAAAATAATCCTATATAACGTTATACGTAATAAAATAATACCATATAACGTTCTACGTTATAAAATAATAACGTATAACGTTATACGTTATAAAATAAAACTGTATAACGTTATACGTTATAACGTAATGCTATATAACGTCATACGTCGGAAAATAACACTATATAACGTTATACGTTATAAAATAATACCATATAACGTTATACGTTATAAAATAATATTATATAACGTTATACGTTATAAAATAATACCGTACAACGTTATACGTTATAACGTAATGCTATATAACGTTATAACGTAACACAATATTACGTTATACGTTATATAATAATACCGTATATCGTAATACGTTATAACGTAATACTATATAGCATTATAACGTAACACTATATAACATCATACGTTATAACGTAACACTACATAACGTTATGCGTCATAAAATAATGCTATAAAACGTTATACGTTATAAAATAATGCTATGAAACGTTATACTTTATAAAATAATACTCTATAACGTTATACGTTATATAATAATACTATATAACGTTATACGTTATAACGTAATGCTATATAACGTTATAACGTAACACAATATAACGTTATGCGTAATAAAATAATACCGTATAACGTAATGCGTTATAACGTAATACTATATAACATTATAACGAAACACTATATAACGTTAAACGTTATAAAGTAAAGTTATATAACGTTATACGTTATAAAATAATACTATATAACGTTATAACGTAACACAATATAACGTTATACGTTATAAAATAATACCGTATAACGTTATAGGTTATAACGTAATACTATATAACGTTATAACGTAACACTATATAACGCTACACGTTGTAAAATATTACTATATAACGTTATACGTTATAACGTAATGCTATATAACGTTATAACGTAACACAATATAACGTTATACGTTATAAAATAATATCGTATATCGTCATACGTTATAACGTAATACTATATAACATTATAACGTAACACTATATAACACCATACGTTATAACGTAACACTACATAACGTTATACGTTATAAAATAATACCGTATAACGTTATACGTTATAACGTAATGCTATATAACGTTATAACCTAACACAATATAACGTTATACGTTATAAAATAATACCGTATAACGTTATAGGTTATAACGTAATACTATATAACGTTATAACGTAACACTACATAACGTTATGCGTCATAAAATAATGCTATGAAACGTTATACTTTATAAAATAATACTCTATAACGTTATACGTTATATAATAATACTATATAACGTTATACGTTATAACGTAATGCTATATAACGTTATAACGTAACACAATATAACGTTATGCGTAATAAAATAATACCGTATAACGTAATGCGTTATAACGTAATACTATATAACATTATAACGAAACACTATATAACGTTAAACGTTATAAAGTAAAGTTATATAACGTTATACGTTATAAAATAATACTATATAACGTTATAACGTAACACAATATAACGTTATACGTTATAAAATAATACCGTATAACGTTATAGGTTATAACGTAATACTATATAACGTTATAACGTAACACTATATAACGCTACACGTTGTAAAATAATACTATATAACGTTATACGTTATAACGTAATGCTATATAACGTTTTAACGTAACACAATATAACGTTATACGTTATAAAATAATATCGTATATCGTCATACGTTATAACGTAATACTATATAACATTATAACGTAACACTATATAACACCATACGTTATAACGTAACACTACATAACGTTATACGTTATAAAATAATACCGTATAACGTTATACGTTATAACGTAATGCTATATAACGTTATAACCTAACACAATATAACGTTATACGTTATAAAATAATACCGTATAACGTTATAGGTTATAACGTAATACTATATAACGTTATAACGTAACACTACATAACGTTATGCGTCATAAAATAATGCTATGAAACGTTATACTTTATAAAATAATACTCTATAACGTTATACGTTATATAATAATACTATATAACGTTATACGTTATAACGTAATGCTATATAACGTTATAACGTAACACAATATAACGTTATGCGTAATAAAATAATACCGTATAACGTAATGCGTTATAACGTAATACTATATAACATTATAACGAAACACTATATAACGTTAAACGTTATAAAGTAAAGTTATATAACGTTATACGTTATAAAATGATACTATATAACGTTATACGTTATAAAATAAAACTGTATAGCGTTATACGTTATAACGTAATGCTATATAACGTCATATGTTATAAAATAATACTATATAACGTTATACCTAATAAAATAATACCATATAACGTTCTACGTTATAAAATAATACCGAATAACGTTATACATTATAACGTAATAATATGTAACGTTATAACGTAACACTGTATAAAGTTATACGTTATAAAGCAATGCTATATAACGTTATACGTTATAACGTAACACTACATAACTTTATACGTCATAAAATAATGCTAGAAAACGTTATAATTATAAAATAATACTATATAACGTTATACGTTATAAAATAATACTATATAACGTTATACGTTATAAAATATTACTATTTAACATTATACGTTATCAAATAAGACCGTATAACGTGATACGTTATCACGAAATACTATATAACGTTATAACGTAGCACTATATAAAGTTATACCTTATAAACTAACACCATATAACGTTATACGTTATTAGGTAACACTATATAACGTTATACGATGTAACGTAACACTATATAACGTTATACGTTATAAAATAAAACTGTATAACGTTATACGTTATAACGTAACACCACATAACGTTATACGTTATACGGTAATGCTATATAACGTTATACGTTATAAAATAATACTCTATATCGTTATACGTTATAAAATAATACTATATAACGTTATACGTTATAAAATAAAACTGTATAACGTTATACATTATAACGTAACACTACATAACGTTATACGTTATACGGTAATGCTATATAACGTTATACGTTATAAAATAATACCATATAACGTTATACGTTATAACGTAAACTATATAACGTTATAACCTAACACTATATAACGTTAAACGTCATAAAATTATACCGTATAACGTTATACGTTACAATGTAATACTATATAACGTTATAACGTAACACTATATGACGATATACGCTGTTAGGTAACACCATATAACGTTATACGTTATAACGTAACACTACATAACGTTATACGTCATAGAATAATGCTATAAAACGTTATAATTATAAAATAATACTATATAACGTTATACGTTATAAAATAATACTATATAACGTTATACGCTATAAAATAAAGCTGTATAACGATATACGTTATAACGTAATGCTATATAACGTCATACGTTAGAAAATAATACTATATAACGTTATACGTAATAAAATAATACCATATAACGTTATACGTAATAATTTAAATTATATAACGTTATAACCTAACACTATATAACGTTATACGTTATAAAATAATACTATATAACGTTATACTTTATAAAATAATACTATATAACGTTATACGTTATAAAATAATACTATATAACGTTATACGTTATAAAATAAAACTGTATAACGTTATACGGTATAACGTAACACTACATAACGTAATACGTTATACGGTAATGCTATATAACGTTATACGTTATAAAATAATACCGTATAACGTTATACGTTATAAAATAATACTATATAACGTTATACGCTATAAAATAAGGCTGTATAACGTTATACGTTATAACGCAATGCTATATAACGTTATAACGTAACACTACATAACGTTATACTTCATAAAATAATGCTATAAAACATTATACTTTATAAAATAATACTATATAACGTTATAAGTTATAAAATAATACTATATAACATTATACGTTATAAAATAAAACTGTATAACGTTATACGTTATAACGTAATGCTATATAACGTCATATGTTATAAAATAATACTATATAACATTACACGTTATCAAATAATACTATATAACGTTATACGTTATAAAATAATACCGAATAACGTTATACGTTATAACGTAATGCTATATAACGTTATAACGTAACACTACATAACGTTATACGTCATAAAATAATGCTATAAAGAGTTATACTTTATAAAATAATACTATATATCATTATACGTTATAAAATAACACCGTATAACGTTATACTTTATAACGTAATACTATATAACGTTATAACGTAACACTTTTTATAACGTTAAACGTTATAAAACAATATCGTATAACGTTATATGTTATAACGTAATACTAGATAACGTTAGAACGTAACACTATATAACGTTATACGTTATATAATAATACTGTATAACGTTATACGTTATATAATAATACTGTATAACGTTATACGTTATAATTTAATACCGTATAACGTTAGATGTTATAACGTAATACTATAAAGCGTTATAACGTAACACTATATAACATCATACGTTATAACGTAACACTACATAACGTTATACGTCATAAAATAATGCTATAAAACGTTATACTCTATAAAATAATACTATATAACGTTATAGGTTATAAAATAATACTATATAACGTTATACGTTATAAAATAAAACTGTATAACGTTATACGTTATAACGTAATGCTATAGAACGTCATATGTTATAAAATAATACTATATAACGTTACACGTTATAAAATAATACCATATAACATTCTACGTTATAAAATAATACCGTATAACGTTATACGTTATAACGTAACACTACATAGCGTTATACGTTATAAAGCAATGCTATATAACGTTATACGTTCTAAAGTAATACTATATAACGTAATGCGTTATAACGTAATACCGTATAACACTATAACGAAACACTATATAACGTTAAACGTTATAAAGTAAAGTTATATAACGTTATACGTTATAAAATAATCCTATATAACGTTATACGTAATAAAATAATACCACATAACGTTCTACGTTATAAAATAACAACGTATAACGTTATACGTTATAAAATAAAACTGTATAACGTTATACGTTATAACATAAAACTATATAACGTTATACGTTATAAAATAATGCTATATAACGTTATACGTTATAAAATAATACCGTATATCGTCATACGTTATAACGTAATACTATATAACATTATAACGTGACACTATATAACGTTAAACGTTATAAAGTAAAGTTATATAACGTTATACGTTATAAAATAATCCTATATAACGTTATACGTAATAAAATAATACCATATAACGTTCTACGTTATAAAATAATAACGTATAACGTTATACGTTATAAAATAAAACTGTATAACGTTATACGTTATAACGTAATGCTATATAACGTCATACGTCGGAAAATAACACTATATAACGTTATACGTTATAAAATAATACCATATAACGTTATACGTTATAAAATAATATTATATAACGTTATACGTTATAAAATAATACCGTACAACGTTATACGTTATAACGTAATGCTATATAACGTTATAACGTAACACAATATTACGTTATACGTTATATAATAATACCGTATATCGTAATACGTTATAACGTAATACTATATAACATTATAACGAAACACTATATAACGTTAAACGTTATAAAGTAAAGTTATATAACGTTATACGTTATAAAATAATACTATATAACGTTATAACGTAACACAATATAACGTTATACGTTATAAAATAATACCGTATAACGTTATAGGTTATAACGTAATACTATATAACGTTATAACGTAACACTATATAACGCTACACGTTGTAAAATAATACTATATAACGTTATACGTTATAACGTAATGCTATACAACGTTATAACGTAACACAATATAACGTTATACGTTATAAAATAATATCGTATATCGTCATACGTTATAACGTAATACTATATAACATTATAACGTAACACTATATAACACCGTACGTTATAACGTAACACTACATAACGTTATACGTTATAAAATAATACCGTATAACGTTATACGTTATAACGTAATGCTACATAACGTTATAACCTAACACAATATAACGTTATACGTTATAAAATAATACCGTATAACGTTATAGGTTATAACGTAATACTATATAACGTTATAACGTAACACTACATAACGTTATGCGTCATAAAATAATGCTATGAAACGTTATACTTTATAAAATAATACTCTATAACGTTATACGTTATATAATAATACTATATAACGTTATACGTTATAACGTAATGCTATATAACGTTATAACGTAACACAATATAACGTTATGCGTAATAAAATAATACCGTATAACGTACTGCGTTATAACGTAATACTATATAACATTATAACGAAACACTATATAACGTTAAACGTTATAAAGTAAAGTTATATAACGTTATACGTTATAAAATGATACTATATAACGTTATACGTTATAAAATAAAACTGTATAGCGTTATACGTTATAACGTAATGCTATATAACGTCATATGTTATAAAATAATACTATATAACGTTATACGCTATAAAATAAAGCTGTATAACGATATACGTTATAACGTAATGCTATATAACGTCATACGTTAGAAAATAATACTATATAACGTTATACGTAATAAAATAATACCATATAACGTTATACGTAATAATTTAAATTATATAACGTTATAACCTAACACTATATAACGTTATACGTTATAAAATAATACTATATAACGTTATACTTTATAAAATAATACTATATAACGTTATACGTTATAAAATAATACTATATAACGTTATACGTTATAAAATAAAACTGTATAACGTTATACGTTATAACGTAACACTACATAACGTAATACGTTATACGGTAATGCTATATAATGTTATACGTAATTAAATAATACCATATAACGTTATACGTTATAAAATAATACTATATAACGTTATACGTTATAAAATAATACCGTATAACTATATACGTCATAAAATAAAACCGTATTACGTTATACGTTATAGCGTAATGCTATATAACGTCATACGTTAGAAAATAATACTATATAACGTTATACGTTATAAAATAATACCATATAACGTTATACGTTATAAAATAATACTATATAACGTTATACTTTATAAAATAATACTCTATAATGTTATACGAATAAAATAATACTATATAACGTTATACGTTATAAAATAAAACTGTATAACGTTATACGTTATAACGTAACACTACATAACGTAATACGTTATACGGTAATGCTATATAACGTTATACGTTACAAAATAATACCGTATCACGTTATACGTTATAAAATAATACTATATAACGTTATACGCTATAAAATAAAGCTGTATAACGTTATACGTTATAACGTAATGCTATATAACGTCATACGTAAGAAAATAATACTATATAACGTTATACGTAATTAAATAATACCATATAACGTTATACGTTATAAAATAATACTATATAACGTTATACGTTATAAAATAATACCGTATAACGTTATACGATATAACGTAATGCTATATAACGTTATAACGTAACACAATATAACGTTATACGTTGTAAAATAATACCGTATAACGTTATAGGTTATAACGTAATACTATATAACATTATAACGTAACACTATATAACGCTATACATTATAAACTAATACTATATAACGTTATACGTTATAACGTAACACAATATAACGTTATACGTAATAAAATAATACCGTATATCGTCATACGTTATAACGTAATACTATATAACATTATAACGTAACACTATATAACATCATACGTTATAACGTAACACTACATAACGTTATACGTCATAAAATAATGCTATAAAACGTTATAATTATAAAATAATACTATATAACGTTATACGTTATAAAATAATACTATATAACGTTATACGTTATAAAATAAAACTGTATAACGTTATACGTTATAACGTAATGCTATATAACGTTATACGTTATAAAATAATACCATATAACGTTATACGTTATAACGTAAACTATATAACGTTATAACCTAACACTATATAACGTTAAACGTCATAAAATTATACCGTATAACGTTATACGTTATAATGTAATACTATATAACGTTATAACGTAACACTATATGACAATATACGCTGTTAGGTAACACCATATAACGTTATACGTTATAACGTAACACTACATAACGTTATACGTCATAAAATAATGCTATAAAACGTTATAATTATAAAATAATACTATATAACGTTATACGTTATAAAATAATACTATATAACGTTATACGCTATAAAATAAAGCTGTATAACGTTATACGTTATAACGTAATGCTATATAACGTCATACGTTAGAAAATAATACTATATAACGTTATACGTAATTAAATAATACCATATAACGTTATACGTTATAAAATAATAGCGTATAACGTTATACGCTATAACGTAATGCTATATAACGTTATAACGTAACACAATATTACGTTATACGTTATAAAATAATACCGTATATCGTAATAGGTTATAACGTAATGCTATATAACATTATAGCGTAACACTATATATTATCATACGTTATAACGTAACACTACATAACGTTATGCGTCATAAAATAATGCTATGAAACGTTATACTTTATAAAATAATACTCTATAACGTTATACGTTATATAATAATACTATATAACGTTATACGTTATAACGTAATGCTATATAACGTTATAACGTAACACAATATAACGTTATGCGTAATAAAATAATACCGTATAACGTAATGCGTTATAACGTAATACTATATAACATTATAACGTAACACTATATAACATCATACGTTATAACGTGATACTACATAACGTTATACGTTATAAAATAATACCGTATAACGTTATACGTTATAACGTAATGCTATATAACGTTATAACTTAACACAATATAACGTTATACGTTATAAAATAATACCGTATAACGTTATAGGTTATAACGTAATACTATATAACGTTATAACGTAACACTACATAACGTTATGCGTCATAAAATAATGCTATGAAACGTTATACGTTATAAAATAATACTATATAACGTTATACGTTATAAAATAAAACTGTATAACGTTATACGTTATAACGTAATGCTATATAACGTCATACGTTATAAAATAATACTATATAACGTTATACGTTATAAAATAATACCATATAACCTTCTACGTTATAAAATAATACCGTATAACGTTATACTTTATAAAATAATACTATATAACGTTATACGTTATAAAATAATACCATATAACGTTATACGTTATAACGTAAACTATATAATGTTATAACCTAACACTATATAACGTTAAACGTCATAAAATAATACCGTATAACGTTATACGTTACAACGTAATACTATATAACGTTATAACGTAACACTATATGACGATATACGATGTTAGGTAACACCATATAACGTTATACGTTATAACGTAACACTACATAACGTTATACGTCATCAAATAATGCTATAAAACGTTATAATTATAAAATAATACTATATAACGTTATACGTTATAAAATAATACTATATAACGTTATAAGTCATAAAATAATGCTATAAAACGTTATAAATATAAAATAATACTATATAACGTTATACGTTATAAAATAATACCGTATACCTCTATACGCCATAAAATAAAACCGTATTACGTTATACGTTATAACGTAATACTAAATAACATTATAACGTAACACTATATAACATCATACGTTATAACGTAACACTACATAACGTTATACGTTATAAAATAATACTATATAACATTATAACGTAACACTATATAACGCTATACGTTATAAAATAATACTATATAACGTTATACGTTATAAAATAATACCGTATAACTCTACACGTCATAAAATGAAACCGTATTACGCTATACGTTATAACGTAATGCTATATATCGTTATAACATAACACAATATAACGATATACGTTATAAAATAATACCGTGTAACGTTACAGGTTATATCGTAATACTATATAACATTATAACGTAACACTATATAACGTTATACGATATAAAATAATACTATATAACGTTATACGTTATAAAATATTACTATTTAACATTATACGTTATCAAATAAGACCGTATAACGTGATACGTTATCACGAAATACTATATAACGTTATAACGTAGCACTATATAAAGTTATACCTTATAAACTAACACCATATAACGTTATACGTTATTAGGTAACACTATATAACGTTATACGATGTAACGTAACACTATATAACGTTATAAGTAATAAAACAATACCGTATAGCGTTATACGTTATAACGTAATACTAAATAACATTATAACGTAACACTATATAACATCATACGTTATAACGTAACACTACATAACGTTATATGTCATAAAATAATGCTATAAAACGTTATACTTTATAAAATAATACTCTATAACGTTATACGTTATAAAATAATACTATATAACTTTATACGTTATAAAATAAAACTGTATAACGTTATACGTTATAACGTAATGCTATATAACGTCATACGTTAGAAAATAATACTATATAACGTTATACGTAATAAAATAATACCATATAACGTTATAATTTAACTTTATAATTTAATTTAAACTATATAACTTTAAAAACTAACACTATATAACGTTATACGTTATAAAATAATACTATATAACGTTATACTTTATAAAATAATACTCTATAACGTTATACGTTATAAAATAATACTATATAACGTTATACGTTATAAAATAAAACTGTATAACGTTATACGTTATAAAATAATACTATATAACGTTATACGTTATAAAATAATACTATATAACGTTATACTTTATAAAATAATACTCTATAACGTTATACGTTATAAAATAATACCGTATAACTCTATACGTCATAAAATGAAACCGTATTACGTTATACGTTATAAGGTAATGCCATATATCGTTATAACATAACACAATATAACGTTATACGTTATAAAATAATACCGTATATCGTCATACGTTATAACGTAATACTATATAATGTTATAACCTAACACTATATAACGTTAAACGTCATAAAATAATACCGTATAACGTTATACGTTACAACGTAATACTATATAACGTTATAACGTAACACTATATGACGATATACGATGTTAGGTAACACCATATAACGTTATACGTTATAACGTAACACTACATAACGTTATACGTCATCAAATAATGCTATAAAACGTTATAATTATAAAATAATACTATATAACGTTATACGTTATAAAATAAAACTGTATAACGTTATACGTTATAAAATAATACTATATAACGTTATACGTTATAAAATAATACTATATAACGTTATACTTTATAAAATAATACTCTATAACGTTATACGTTATAAAATAATACCGTATAACTCTATACGTCATAAAATGAAACCGTATTACGTTATACGTTATAAGGTAATGCCATATATCGTTATAACATAACACAATATAACGTTATACGTTATAAAATAATACCGTATATCGTCATACGTTATAACGTAATACTATATAACGTTATAACGTAACACTATATAACATCATACGTTAGAAAATAATACTATATAACGTTATACGTAATAAAATAATACCATATAACTTTATACGTTATAATTTAAACTATATAACGTTATAACCTAACACTATATAACGTTATACGTTATAAAATAATACTATATAACGTTATACTTTATAAAATAATACTCTATAACGTTATACGTTATAAAATAATACTATATAGCGTTATACGTTATAAAATAAAACTGTATAACGTTATACGTTATAACGTAACACTACATAACGTAATACGTTATACGGTAATGCTATATAACGTTATACGTTATAAAATAATACCGTATCACGTTATACGTTATAAAATAATACTATATAACGTTATACGCTATAAAATAAAGCTGTATAACGTTATACGTTATAACGTAATGCTATGTAACGTCATACGTTAGAAAATAATACTATATAACGTTATTCGTAATTAAATAATACCATATAACGTTATACGTTATAAAATAATACTATATAACGTTATACGTTATAAAATAATACCGTATAACGTTATACGATATAACGTAATGCTATATAACGTTATAACGTAACACAATATAACGTTATACGTTATAAAATAATACCGTATAACGTTATAGGTTATAACGTAATACTATATAACATTATAACGTAACACTATATAACGCTATACATTATAAACTAATACTATATAACGTTATACGTTATAACGTAATGCTATATAACGTTATAACGTAACACAATATAACGTTATACGTAATAAAATAATACCGTATAACGTAATGCGTTATAACGTAATACTATATAACATTATAACGAAACACTATATAACGTTAAACGTTATAAAGTAAAGTCATATAACGTTATACGTTATAAAATAATCCTATATAACGTCATACGTTAGAAAATAATACTATATAACGTTATACGTTATAAAATAATACCGTATATCGTAATACGTTATAACGTAATACTATATAACATTATAACGTAACACTACATAACATCATACGTTATAACGTAACACTACATAACGTTATGCGTCATAAAATAATGCTATAAAACGTTATACTTTATAAAATAATACTCTATAACGTTATACGTTATATAATAATACTATATAACGTTATACGTTATAAGATAAAACTGTATAACGTTATACGTTATAAAATAATACTATATAACGTTATACGTAATAAAATAAAGCTGTATAACGTTATACGTTATAACGTAACACTACATAACGTAATACGTTATACGGTAATGCTATATAACGTTATCCGTTATAAAATAATACCGTATCACGTTATACGTTATAAAATAATACTATATAACGTTATACGTTATAAAATAAAACTGTATAACGTTATACGTTATAACGTAATGCTATATAACGTCATACGTTAGAAAATAATACTATATAACGTTATACGTAATAAAATAATACCATATAACCTTATACGTTATAATATAAACTATATAACGTTATAACCTAACACTATATAGCGTTATACGTTATAAAATAATACTATATAACGTTATACTTTATAAAATAATACTCTATAACGTTATACGTTATAAAATAATACTATATAACGTTATACTTTATAAAATAATACTCTATAACGTTATACGTTATAAAATAATACTATATAACGTTATACGTTATAACGTAAACTATTTAACGTTATAACCTAACACTATATAACGTTAAACGTCATAAAATAATACCGTATAACGTTATACGTTACAACGTAATACTATATAACGTTATAACGTAAAACCATATGACGATATACGCTGTTAGGTAACACCATATAACGTTATACGTTATAAAATAATACTATATAACGTTATACGTTATACAATAATACCGTATAACTATATACGTCATAAAATAAAACCGTATTACGTTATACGTTATAACGTAATGCTATATAACGTTATAACATAACACAATATAACGTTATACGTTATAAAATAATACCGTATATCGTCATACGTTATAACGTAATACTATATAACGTTATAACGTAACACTATATAACATCATACGTTAGAAAATAATACTATATAACGTTATACGTAATAAAATAATACCATATAACGTTATACGTTATAATTTAAACTATATAACGTTATAACCTAACACTATATAACGTTATACGTTATAAAATAATACTATATAACGTTATACTTTATAAAATAATACTCTATAACGTTATACGTTATAAAATAATACTATATAGCGTTATACGTTATAAAATAAAACTGTATAACGTTATACGTTATAACGTAACACTACATAACGTAATACGTTATACGGTAATGCTATATAACGTTATACGTTATAAAATAATACCGTATCACGTTATACGTTATAAAATAATACTATATAACGTTATACGCTATAAAATAAAGCTGTATAACGTTATACGTTATAACGTAATGCTATATAACGTCATACGTCAGAAAATAATACTATATAACGTTATACGTAATTAAATAACACCATATAACGTTATACGTTATAAAACAATACTATATAACGTTATACGTTATAAAATAATACCGTACAACGTTACACGATATAACGTAATGCTATATAACGTTATAACGTAACACAATATAACGTTATACGTAATAAAATAATAGCGTATAACGTAATGCGTTATAACGTAATACTATATAACATTATAACGTAACACTATATAACGCTATACATTATAAACTAATACTATATAACGTTATACGTTATAACGTAATGCTATATAACGTTATAACGTAACACAATATAACGTTATACGTAATAAAATAATACCGTATAACGTAAAGCGTTATAACGTAATACTATATAACATTATAACGAAACACTATATAACGTTAAGCGTTATAAAGTAAAGTTATATAACGTTATACGTTATAAAATAATCCTATATAACGTTATACGTTATAAAATAATACCGTATAACGTTATACGTTATAACGTAATGCTATATAACGTTATAGCGTAACACAATATAACGTTATACGTTATAAAATAATACCGTATATCGTCATACGTTATAACGTAATGCTATATAACGTCATATGTTATAAAATAATACTATATAACGTTATACGTTATAAAATAATACCATATAATATTCTACGTTATAAAATAATACCGTATAACGTTATACGTTATAAAATAATACCGTATAACGTTATACGATATAGCGTAATGCTATATAACGTTATAACGTAACACAATATAACGTTATACGTTATAAAATAATCCTATATAACGTTATACGTAATAAAATAATACCTTATAACGTTCTACGTTATAAAATAACACCGTATAACGTTATACGTTATAAAGTAATGCTATATAACGTTATAACGTAACACAATGTTACGTTATACGTTATAAAATAATACCGTATATCGTAATACGTTATAACGTAATACTATATAACATTATAACGTAACACTATATAACATCATACGTTATAACGTAACACTACATAACGTTATGCGTCATAAAATAATGCTATAAAACGTTATACTTTATAAAATAATACTCTATAACGTTATACGTTATATAATAATACTATATAACGTTATACGTTATAAAATAAAACTGTATAACGTTATACGTTATAACGTAATGCTTTATAACGTCATACGTTATAAAATAATACTATATGATGTTATACGTTATAAAATAATACTATATAACGTTATACGTTATAAAATAATACCGTATAACGTTATACGTTATAACGTAATGCTACATAAAGTTATAATGTAACACAATATAACGTTATACGTTATAAAATAATACCGTATAAAGTTGTAGGTTATAACGTAATATTATATAACGTTATAACGTAACACTATATAACGCTACACGTTGTAAAATAATACTATATATCGTTATACGTTATAGCGTAATGCTATATAACGTCATACGTTAGAAAATAATACTATATGACGTTATACGTTATAAAATAATACTATATAACGTTATACGTTATAAAATAATACCGTATAACGTTATACGTTATAACGTAATGCTATATAACGTCATACGTTAGAAAATAATACTATATAACGTTATACGTTATAAAATAATACCGTATATCGTAATACGTTATAACGTAATACTATATAACATTATAACGTAACACTACATAACATCATACGTTATAACGTAACACTACATAACGTTATGCGTCATAAAATAATGCTATAAAACGTTATACTTTATAAAATAATACTCTATAACGTTATACGTTATATAATAATACTATATAACGTTATACGTTATAAGGTAAAACTGTATAACGTTATACGTTATAAAATAATACTATATAACGTTATACGTAATAAAATAAAACTGTATAACGTTATACGTTATAACGTAAACTATATAACGTTATAACCTAACACTATATAACGTTAAACGTCATATAATAATACCGTATAACGTTATACGTTACAACGTAATACTATATAACGTTATAACGTAAAACCATATGACGATATACGCTGTTAGGTAACACCATGTAACGTTATACGTTATAACGTAACACTACATAACGTTATACGTCATAAAATAATGCTATAAAACGTTATAATTATAAAATAATACTATATAAAGTTATACGTTATAAAATAATACCGTATAACTTTATACGTCATAAAATGAAACCGTATTACGTTATACGTTATAACGTAATGCTATATATCGTTATAACATAACACAATATAACGATATACGTTATAAAATAATACCGTGTAACGTTATAGGTTATATCGTAATACTATATAACATTATAACGTAACACTACATAACGTTATACGTTATAAAATAATACTATATAACGTTATACGTTATCAAATATTACTATATAACATTATACGTTATCAAATAGGACCGTATAACGTGATACGTTATCACGAAATACTATATAACGTTATAACGTAGCACTATATAAAGTTATACCTTATAAACTAACACTATATAACGTTATACGTTGTGAGGTAACAGTATATAACGTTATACGATGTAACGTAACACTATATAACGTTATAAGTAATAAAACAATACCGTATAGCGTTATACCTTATAACGTAATACTAAATAACATTATAACGTAACACCATATAACATCATACGTTATAACGTAACGCTACATAACGTTATACGTCATAAAATAATGCTATAAAACGTTATACTTTATAAAATAATACTCTATAACGTTATACGTTATAAAATAATACTATATAACGTTATACGTTATAACGTAAACTATATAACGTTATAACCTAACACTATATAACGTTATACGTTATAAAATAAAACTGTATAACGTTATACGTTATAACGAAATGCTATATAACGTCATACGTTAGAAAATAATACTATATAACGTTATACGTAAAAAATAATACCATATAACGTTATACGTTATAATTTAAACTATATAACGTTATAACCTAACACTATATAACGTTATACGTTATAAAATAATACTATATATTGTTATACTTTATACAATAATACTCTATAACGTTATACGTTATAAAATAATACTATATAACGTTATGCGTTATTAAATAAAACTGTATAACGTTATACTTTATAACGTAATGCTATATAACGTCATACGTTAGAACATAATACTATATAACGTTATACGTAATAAAATAATACCATATAACGTTATACGTTATAATTTAAACTATATAACGTTATAACCTAACACTATATAACGTTATACGTTATAACGTAACACTACATAACGTTATACGTCATAAAATAATGCTATAAAACGTTATAATTATAAAATAATACTATATAACGTTATACGTTATAAAATAATACAATATAACGTTATACGCTATAAAATAAAGCTGTATAACGATATACGTTATAACGTAATGCTATATAACGTCATACGTTAGAAAATAATACTATATAACGTTATACGTAATTAAATAATACCATATAACGTTATACGTTATAAAATAATACTATATAACTTTATACGTTATAAAATAATACCGTATAAAGTTATACGTTATAATTTAAACTATATAACGTTATAACCTAACACTATATAACGTTATACGTTATAAAATAATACTATATAACGTTATACGTTATAAAATAAAACTGTATAACGTTATACGTTATAACGTAATGCTATATAACGTCATTCGTTAGAAAATAATACTATATAACGTTATACGTTATTAAATAAAACTGTATAACGTTATACGTTATAACGTAATGCTATATAACGTCATACGTTAGAACATAATACTATATAACGTTATACGTAATAAAATAATAACATATAACGTTATACGTTATAATTTAAACTATATAACGTTATAACCTAACACTATATAACGTTATACGATATAACGTAACACTACATAACGTTATACGTCATAAAATAATGCTATAAAACGTTATAAATATAAAATAATACTATATAACGTTATACGTTATAAAATAATACAATATAACGTTATACGCTATAAAATAAAGCTGTATAACGATATACGTTATAACGTAATGCTATATAACGTCATACGTTAGAAAATAATACTATATAACGTTATACGTAATTAAATAATACCATATAACGTTATACGTTATAAAATAATACTATATAACTTTATACGTTATAAAATAATACCGTATAACTATATACGTCATAAAATAAAACCGTATTACGTTATACGTTATAACGTAATGCTATATAACGTTATAACATAACACAATATAACGTTATACGTTATAAAATAATACCGTATATCGTCATACGTTATAACGTAATACTATATAACGTTATAACGTAACACTATATAACATCATACGTTAGAAAATAATACTATATAACGTTATACGTAATAAAATAATACCGTATAACGTTATACGTTATAATTTAAACTATATAACGTTATAACCTAACACTATATAACGTTATACGTTATAAAATAATACTATATAGCGTTATACGTTATAAAATAAGACTGTATAACGTTATACGTTATAACGTAACACTACATAACGTAATACGTTATACGGTAATGCTATATAACGTTATACGTTATAAAATAATACCGTATCACGTTATACGTTATAAAATAATACTATATAACGTTATACGTTATAAAATAAAACTGTATAACGTTATACGTTATAACGTAATGCTATATAACGTCATACGTTAGAAAATAATACTATATAACGTTATACGTAATAAAATAATACCCTATAACCTTATACGTTATAATTTAAACTATATAACGTTATAACCTAACACTATATAACGTTATACGTTATAAAATAATACTATATAACGTTATACTTTATAAAATAGTACTCTATAAAGTTATACGTTATAAAATAATACTATATAACGTTGTACTTTATAAAATAATACTCTATAACGTTATACGTTATAAAATAATACTATATAACGTTATACGTTATAACGTAAACTATATAACGTTATAACCTAACACTATATAACGTTAAACGTCATAAAATAATACCGTATAACGTTATACGTTACAACGTAATACTATATAACGTTATAACGTAAAACCATATGACGATATACGCTGTTAGGTAACACCATATAACGTTATACGTTATAAAATAATACTATATAACGTTATACGTTATACAATAATACCGTATAACTATATACGTCATAAAATAAAACCGTATTACGTTATACGTTATAACGTAATGCTATATAACGTTATAACATAACACAATATAACGTTATACGTTATAAAATAATACCGTATATCGTCATACGTTATAACGTAATACTATATAACGTTATAACGTAACACTATATAACATCATACGTTAGAAAATAATACTCTATAACGTTATACGTTATAAAATAATACTATATAACGTTATACGTTATAACGTAAACTATATAACGTTATAACCTAACACTATATAACGTTAAACGTCATAAAATAATACCGTATAACGTTATACGTTACAACGTAATACTATATAACGTTATAACGTAAAACCATATGACGATATACGCTGTTAGGTAACACCATATAACGTTATACGTTATAAAATAATACTATATAACGTTATACGTTATACAATAATACCGTATAACTATATACGTCATAAAATAAAACCGTATTACGTTATACGTTATAACGTAATGCTATATAACGTTATAACATAACACAATATAACGTTATACGTTATAAAATAATACCGTATATCGTCATACGTTATAACGTAATACTATATAACGTTATAACGTAACACTATATAACATCATACGTTAGAAAATAATACTATATAACGTTATACGTAATAAAATAATACCATATAACGTTATACGTTATAATTTAAACTATATAACGTTATAACCTAACACTATATAACGTTATAAGTTATAAAATAATACTATATAGCGTTATACGTTATAAAATAAAACTGTATAACGTTATACGTTATAACGTAACACTACATAACGTAATACGTTATACGGTAATGCTATATAACGTTATACGTTATAAAATAATACCGTATCACGTTATACGTTATAAAATAATACTCTATAACGTTATACGTTATAAAATAATACTATATAGCGTTATACGTTATAAAATAAAGCTGTATAACGTTATACGTTATAACGTAATGCTATATAACGTCATACGTTAGAAAATATTACTATATAACGTTATACGTAATTAAATAATACCATATAATATTCTACGTTATAAAATAATACCGTATATCGTAATACGTTATAACGTAATACTATATAACATTATAACGTAACACTATATAACATCATACGTTATAACGTAACACTACATAACGTTATGCGTCATAAAATAATGCTATAAAACGTTATACTTTATAAAATAATACTCTATAACGTTATACGTTATATAATAATACTATATAACGTTATACGTTATAAAATAAAACTGTATAACGTTATACGTTATAACGTAATGCTTTATAACGTCATACGTTATAAAATAATACTATATGACGTTATACGTTATAAAATAATACTATATAACGTTATACGTTATAAAATAATACCGTATAACGTTATACGTTATAACGTAATGCTACATAAAGTTATAACGTAACACAATATTACGTTATACGTTATAAAATAACACCGTATAAGGTTGTAGGTTATAACGTAATACTATATAACGTTATAACGTAACACTATATAACGCTACACGTTGTAAAATAATACTATATATCGTTATACGTTATAGCGTAATGCTATATAACGTCATACGTTAGAAAATAATACTATATGACGTCATACGTTATAAAATAATACTATATGACGTTATACGTTATAAAATAATACTATATAACGTTATACGTTATAAAATAATACCGTATAACGTTATACGTTATAACGTAATGCTACATAAAGTTATAACGTAACACAATATTACGTTATACGTTATAAAATAACACCGTATAAAGTTGTAGGTTATAACGTAATACTATATAACGTTATAACGTAACACTATATAACGCTACACGTTGTAAAATAATACTATATATCGTTATACGTTATAGCGTAATGCTATATAACGTCATACGTTAGTAAATAATACTATATGACGTTATACGTTATAAAATAATACTATATAACGTTATACGTTATAAAATAATACCGTGTAACGTTATACGTTATAACGTAATGCTATATAACGTCATACGTTAGAAAATAATACTATATAACGTTATACGTTATAAAATAATACCGTATATCGTAATACGTTATAACGTAATACTATATAACATTATAACGTAACACTACATAACATCATACGTTATAACGTAACACTACATAACGTTATGCGTCATAAAATAATGCTATAAAACGTTATACTTTATAAAATAATACTCTATAACGTTATACGTTATATAATAATACTATATAACGTTATACGTTATAAGATAAAACTGTATAACGTTATACGTTATAAAATAATACCGTGTAACGTTATAGGTTATATCGTAATACTATATAACATTATAACGTAACACTACATAACGTTATGCGTTATAAAATAATACTATATAACGTTATACGTTATCAAATATTACTATATAACATTATACGTTATCAAATAGGACCGTATAACGTGATACGTTATCACGAAATACTATATAACGTTATAACGTTGCACTATATAAAGTTATACCTTATAAACTAACACTATATAACGTTATACGTTGTGAGGTAACAGTATATAACGTTATACGATGTAACGTAACACTATATAACGTTATAAGTAATAAAACAATACCGTATAGCGTTATACCTTATAACGTAATACTAAATAACATTATAACGTAACACCATATAACATCATACGTTATAACGTAACGCTACATAACGTTATACGTCATAAAATAATGCTATAAAACGTTATACTTTATAAAATAATACTCTATAACGTTATACGTTATAAAATAATACTATATAACGTTATACGTTATAACGTAAACTATATAACGTTATAACCTAACACTATATAACGTTATACGTTATAAAATAAAACTGTATAACGTTATACGTTATAACGAAATGCTATATAACGTCATACGTTAGAAAATAATACTATATAACGTTATACGTAAAAAATAATACCATATAACGTTATACGTTATAATCTAAACTATATAACGTTATAACCTAACACTATATAACGTTATACGTTATAAAATAATACTATATATTGTTATACTTTATACAATAATACTCTATAACGTTATACGTTATAAAATAATACTATATAACGTTATGCGTTATTAAATAAAACTGTATAACGTTATACGTTATAACGTAATGGTATATAACGTCATACGTTAGAACATAATACTATATAACGTTATACGTAATAAAATAATACCATATAACGTTATACGTTATAATTTAAACTATATAACGTTATAACCTAACACTATATAACGTTATACGTTATAACGTAACACTACATAACGTTATACGTCATAAAATAATGCTATAAATCGTTATATTTATAAAATAATACTATATAACGTTATACGTTATAAAATAATACTATATAACGTTATACGCTATAAAATAAAGCTGTATAACGATATACGTTATAACGTTATGCTATATAACGTCATACGTTAGAAAATAATACTATATAACGTTATACGTAATAAAATAATACCGTATAACGTTATACGTTATAATTTAAACTATATAACGTTATAACCTAACACTATATAACGTTATACGTTATAAAATAATACTATATAGCGTTATACGTTATAAAATAAGACTGTATAACGTTATACGTTATAACGTAACACTACATAACGTAATACGTTATACGGTAATGCTATATAACGTTATACGTTATAAAATAATACCGTATCACGTTATACGTTATAAAATAATACTATATAACGTTATACGTTATAAAATAAAACTGTATAACGTTATACGTTATAACGTAATGCTATATAACGTCATACGTTAGAAAATAATACTATATAACGTTATACGTAACAAAATAATACCATATAACCTTATACGTTATAATTTAAACTATATAACGTTATAACCTAACACTATATAACGTTAAACGTCATAAAATAATACCGTATAACGTTATACGTTACAACGTAATACTATATAACGTTATAACGTAAAACCATATGACGATATACGCTGTTAGGTAACACCATATAACGTTATACGTTATAAAATAATACTATATAACGTTATACGTTATACAATAATACCGTATAACTATATACGTCATAAAATAAAACCGTATTACGTTATACGTTATAACGTAATGCTATATAACGTTATAACATAACACAATATAACGTTATACGTTATAAAATAATACCGTATATCGTCATACGTTATAACGTAATACTATATAACGTTATAACGTAACACTATATAACATCATACGTTAGAAAATAATACTATATAACGTTATACGTAATAAAATAATACCATATAACGTTATACGTTATAATTTAAACTATATAACGTTATAACATAACACTATATAACGTTATACGTTATAAAATAATACTATATAACGTTATACTTTATGAAATAATACTCTATAACGATATACGTTATAAAATAATACTATATAGCGTTATACGTTATAAAATAAAACTGTATAACGTTATACGTTATAACGTAACACTACATAACGTAATACGTTATACGGTAATGCTACATAACGTTATACGTTATAAAATAATACCGTATCACGTTATACGTTATAAAATAATACTATATAACGTTATACGCTATAAAATAAAGCTGTATAACGTTATACGTTATAACGTAATGCTATATAACGTCATACGTTAGAAAATAATACTATATAACGTTATACGTAATTAATTAATACCATATAACGTTATACGTTATAAAACAATACTATATAACGTTATACGTTATAAAATAATACCGCACAACGTTATACGGTATAACGTAATGCTATATAACGTTATAACGTAACACATTATAACGTTATACGTTATAAAATAATACCGTGTAACGTTATAGGTTATAACGTAATACTATATAACATTATAACATAACACTATATAACGCTATACATTATAAACTATTACTATATAACGTTATACGTAATAACGTAATGCTATATAACGTTATAACGTAACACAATATAACGTTATACGTAATAAAATAATAGCGTATAACGTAATGCGTTATAACGTAATACTATATAACATTATAACGTAACACTATATAACGCTATACATTATAAACTAATACTATATAACGTTATACGTTATAACGTAATGCTATATAACGTTATAACGTAACACAATATAACGTTATACGTAATAAAATAATACCGTATAACGTAAAGCGTTATAACGTAATACTATATAACATTATAACGAAACACTATATAACGTTAAGCGTTATAAAGTAAAGTTATATAACGTTATACGTTATAAAATAATCCTATATAACGTTATACGTTATAAAATAATACCGTATAACGTTATACGTTATAACGTAATGCTATATAACGTTATAGCGTAACACAATATAACGTTATACGTTATAAAATAATACCGTATATCGTCATACGTTATAGCGTAATGCTATATAACGTCATATGTTATAAAATAATACTATATAGCGTTATACGTTATAAAATAAAACTGTATAACGTTATACGTTATAAAATAATACTATATAGCGTTATACGTTATAAAATAAAGCTGTATAACGTTATACGTTATAACGTAATGCTATATAACGTTATAACATAACACAATATAACGTTATACGTTATAAAATAATACCGTATATCGTCATACGTTATAACGTAATACTATATAACGTTATAACGTAACACTATATAACATCATACGTTAGAAAATAATACTATATAACGTTATACGTAATAAAATAATACCATATAACGTTATACGTTATAATTTAAACTATATAACGTTATAACCTAACACT
Source organism: Bombus dahlbomii (assembly GCA_037178635.1). NCBI lineage: Eukaryota > Metazoa > Arthropoda > Insecta > Hymenoptera > Apidae > Bombus > Bombus dahlbomii. Next base: position 1,652,103 of record CM074117.1, read on the forward strand.
ATATAACGTTATAAGTTATAAAATAATACTATATAGCGTTATACGTTATAAAATAAAACTGTATAACGTTATACGTTATAACGTAACACTACATAACGTAATACGTTATACGGTAATGCTATATAACGTTATACGTTATAAAATAATACCGTATCACGTTATACGTTATAAAATAATACTCTATAACGTTATACGTTATAAAATAATACTATATAGCGTTATACGTTATAAAATAAAGCTGTATAACGTTATACGTTATAACGTAATGCTATATAACGTCATACGTTAGAAAATATTACTATATAACGTTATACGTAATTAAATAATACCATATAATATTCTACGTTATAAAATAATACCGTATATCGTAATACGTTATAACGTAATACTATATAACATTATAACGTAACACTATATAACATCATACGTTATAACGTAACACTACATAACGTTATGCGTCATAAAATAATGCTATAAAACGTTATACTTTATAAAATAATACTCTATAACGTTATACGTTATATAATAATACTATATAACGTTATACGTTATAAAATAAAACTGTATAACGTTATACGTTATAACGTAATGCTTTATAACGTCATACGTTATAAAATAATACTATATGACGTTATACGTTATAAAATAATACTATATAACGTTATACGTTATAAAATAATACCGTATAACGTTATACGTTATAACGTAATGCTACATAAAGTTATAACGTAACACAATATTACGTTATACGTTATAAAATAACACCGTATAAGGTTGTAGGTTATAACGTAATACTATATAACGTTATAACGTAACACTATATAACGCTACACGTTGTAAAATAATACTATATATCGTTATACGTTATAGCGTAATGCTATATAACGTCATACGTTAGAAAATAATACTATATGACGTCATACGTTATAAAATAATACTATATGACGTTATACGTTATAAAATAATACTATATAACGTTATACGTTATAAAATAATACAGTATAACGTTATACGTTATAACGTAATGCTACATAAAGTTATAACGTAACACAATATTACGTTATACGTTATAAAATAACACCGTATAAAGTTGTAGGTTATAACGTAATACTATATAACGTTATAACGTAACACTATATAACGCTACACGTTGTAAAATAATACTATATATCATTATACGTTATAGCGTAATGCTATATAACGTCATACGTTAGTAAATAATACTATATGACGTTATACGTTATAAAATAATACTATATAACGTTATACGTTATAAAATAATACCGTGTAACGTTATACGTTATAACGTAATGCTATATAACGTCATACGTTAGAAAATAATACTATATAACGTTATACGTTATAAAATAATACCGTATATCGTAATACGTTATAACGTAATACTATATAACATTATAACGTAACACTACATAACATCATACGTTATAACGTAACACTACATAACGTTATGCGTCATAAAATAATGCTATAAAACGTTATACTTTATAAAATAATACTCTATAACGTTATACGTTATATAATAATACTATATAACGTTATACGTTATAAGATAAAACTGTATAACGTTATACGTTATAAAATAATACCGTGTAACGTTATAGGTTATATCGTAATACTATATAACATTATAACGTAACACTACATAACGTTATGCGTTATAAAATAATACTATATAACGTTATACGTTATCAAATATTACTATATAACATTATACGTTATCAAATAGGACCGTATAACGTGATACGTTATCACGAAATACTATATAACGTTATAACGTTGCACTATATAAAGTTATACCTTATAAACTAACACTATATAACGTTATACGTTGTGAGGTAACAGTATATAACGTTATACGATGTAACGTAACACTATATAACGTTATAAGTAATAAAACAATACCGTATAGCGTTATACCTTATAACGTAATACTAAATAACATTATAACGTAACACCATATAACATCATACGTTATAACGTAACGCTACATAACGTTATACGTCATAAAATAATGCTATAAAACGTTATACTTTATAAAATAATACTCTATAACGTTATACGTTATAAAATAATACTATATAACGTTATACGTTATAACGTAAACTATATAACGTTATAACCTAACACTATATAACGTTATACGTTATAAAATAAAACTGTATAACGTTATACGTTATAACGAAATGCTATATAACGTCATACGTTAGAAAATAATACTATATAACGTTATACGTAAAAAATAATACCATATAACGTTATACGTTATAATCTAAACTATATAACGTTATAACCTAACACTATATAACGTTATACGTTATAAAATAATACTATATATTGTTATACTTTATACAATAATACTCTATAACGTTATACGTTATAAAATAATACTATATAACGTTATGCGTTATTAAATAAAACTGTATAACGTTATACGTTATAACGTAATGGTATATAACGTCATACGTTAGAACATAATACTATATAACGTTATACGTAATAAAATAATACCATATAACGTTATACGTTATAATTTAAACTATATAACGTTATAACCTAACACTATATAACGTTATACGTTATAACGTAACACTACATAACGTTATACGTCATAAAATAATGCTATAAATCGTTATATTTATAAAATAATACTATATAACGTTATACGTTATAAAATAATACTATATAACGTTATACGCTATAAAATAAAGCTGTATAACGATATACGTTATAACGTTATGCTATATAACGTCATACGTTAGAAAATAATACTATATAACGTTATACGTAATAAAATAATACCGTATAACGTTATACGTTATAATTTAAACTATATAACGTTATAACCTAACACTATATAACGTTATACGTTATAAAATAATACTATATAGCGTTATACGTTATAAAATAAGACTGTATAACGTTATACGTTATAACGTAACACTACATAACGTAATACGTTATACGGTAATGCTATATAACGTTATACGTTATAAAATAATACCGTATCACGTTATACGTTATAAAATAATACTATATAACGTTATACGTTATAAAATAAAACTGTATAACGTTATACGTTATAACGTAATGCTATATAACGTCATACGTTAGAAAATAATACTATATAACGTTATACGTAACAAAATAATACCATATAACCTTATACGTTATAATTTAAACTATATAACGTTATAACCTAACACTATATAACGTTAAACGTCATAAAATAATACCGTATAACGTTATACGTTACAACGTAATACTATATAACGTTATAACGTAAAACCATATGACGATATACGCTGTTAGGTAACACCATATAACGTTATACGTTATAAAATAATACTATATAACGTTATACGTTATACAATAATACCGTATAACTATATACGTCATAAAATAAAACCGTATTACGTTATACGTTATAACGTAATGCTATATAACGTTATAACATAACACAATATAACGTTATACGTTATAAAATAATACCGTATATCGTCATACGTTATAACGTAATACTATATAACGTTATAACGTAACACTATATAACATCATACGTTAGAAAATAATACTATATAACGTTATACGTAATAAAATAATACCATATAACGTTATACGTTATAATTTAAACTATATAACGTTATAACATAACACTATATAACGTTATACGTTATAAAATAATACTATATAACGTTATACTTTATGAAATAATACTCTATAACGATATACGTTATAAAATAATACTATATAGCGTTATACGTTATAAAATAAAACTGTATAACGTTATACGTTATAACGTAACACTACATAACGTAATACGTTATACGGTAATGCTACATAACGTTATACGTTATAAAATAATACCGTATCACGTTATACGTTATAAAATAATACTATATAACGTTATACGCTATAAAATAAAGCTGTATAACGTTATACGTTATAACGTAATGCTATATAACGTCATACGTTAGAAAATAATACTATATAACGTTATACGTAATTAAATAATACCATATAACGTTATACGTTATAAAACAATACTATATAACGTTATACGTTATAAAATAATACCGCACAACGTTATACGGTATAACGTAATGCTATATAACGTTATAACGTAACACATTATAACGTTATACGTTATAAAATAATACCGTGTAACGTTATAGGTTATAACGTAATACTATATAACATTATAACATAACACTATATAACGCTATACATTATAAACTATTACTATATAACGTTATACGTAATAACGTAATGCTATATAACGTTATAACGTAACACAATATAACGTTATACGTAATAAAATAATAGCGTATAACGTAATGCGTTATAACGTAATACTATATAACATTATAACGTAACACTATATAACGCTATACATTATAAACTAATACTATATAACGTTATACGTTATAACGTAATGCTATATAACGTTATAACGTAACACAATATAACGTTATACGTAATAAAATAATACCGTATAACGTAAAGCGTTATAACGTAATACTATATAACATTATAACGAAACACTATATAACGTTAAGCGTTATAAAGTAAAGTTATATAACGTTATACGTTATAAAATAATCCTATATAACGTTATACGTTATAAAATAATACCGTATAACGTTATACGTTATAACGTAATGCTATATAACGTTATAGCGTAACACAATATAACGTTATACGTTATAAAATAATACCGTATATCGTCATACGTTATAGCGTAATGCTATATAACGTCATATGTTATAAAATAATACTATATAACATTATACGTTATAAAATAATACCATATAATATTCTACGTTATAAAATAATACCGTATAACGTTATACGTTATAAAATAATACTATATAACGTTATACGTTATAAAATAATACCGTATAACGTTATACGTTATAACGTAATGCTACATAAAGTTATAACGTAACACAATATAACGTCATACGTTAGAAAATAATATTATATGACGTTATACGTTATAAAATAATACTATATAACGTTATACGTTATAAAATAATACCGTATAACGTTATACGTTATAACGTAATGCTATATAACGTCATACGTTAGAAAATAATACTATATAACGTTATACGTTATAAAATAATACCGTATATCGTAATACGTTATAACGTAATACTATATAACATTATAACGTAACACTATATAACATCATACGTTATAACGTAACACTACATAACGTTGTGCGTCATAAAATAATGCTATAAAACGTTATACTTTATAAAATAATACTATATGACGTTATACGTTATAAAATAATACTATATAACGTTATATGTTATAAAATAATACCGTATAACGTTATACGTTATAACGTAATGCTATATAACATTATAACGTAGCACTATATAACGTTATACGTTATAAAATAGTACTATATAACGTTATACGTTATAAAATATTACTATATAACATTATACGTTATCAAATAATACTATATAACGTTATACGTTATAAAATATTACTATATAACATTATACGTTATCAAATAATACTATATAACGTTATACGTTATAAAATAAAACCGTATAACGTTATACGTTATAACGTAATGCTATATAACGTTATACGTTATAAAATATTACTATATAACATTATACGTTATCAAATAATACCATATAACGTTCTACGTTATAAAATAATACTATATAACCTTATACGTTATAAAATAATACCGTATAACATCATACGTTATAACGTAACACTACATAACGTTATACGTCATAAAATTATGCTATAAAACGTTAAACTTCATAAAATAATACTCCATAACGTTATACGTTATAAAATAATCCTATATAACGTTATACGCTATAAAATAAAACTGTATAACGTTATACGTTATAACGTAATGCTATATCGTCATACGTTAGAAAACGATACTATATAACGTTATACGTAATAAAATAATACCATATAACGTTATACGTTATAATTTAAACTATATAACGTTATAACCTAACACTATATAAAGTTATACGTTATAAAATAATACTATATAACGTTATACTTTATAAAATAATACTCTATAACGTTATACGTTATAAAATAATACTATATAGCGTTATACGTTATAAAATAAAACTGTATAACGTTATACGTTATAACCTAACACTACATAACGTTATACGTTATACGGTAATGCTATATAACGTTATACGTTATAAAATAATACCATATAACGTTCTACGTTATAAAATAATAATATATAACCTTATACGTCATAAAATAATACAGTATAACGTTATACGTTATAACGTAATGCTATATAACGTTATAACGTAACACAATATAACGTTATACGTTATAAAATAATACCGTATATCGTCATACGTTATAACGTAATACTATATAACGTTATAACATAACACTATATAACGCTACACGTTGTAAAACAATACTATATAACGTTATACGTTATAGCGTAATGCTATATAACGTCATACTTTAGAAAATAATACTATATGACGTTATGCGTTATAAAATAATACTATATAACGTTATACGTTATAAAATAATACCGTATAACGTTATACGTTATAACGTAATGCTATATAACGTTATAACGTAACACAATATAACGTTATACGTTATAAAATAGTACTATATAACGTTATACGTTATAAAATATTACTATATAACATTATACGTTATCAAATAATACTATATAACGTTATACGTTATAAAATAATACCGTATAACGTTATACGTTACAACGTAATGCTATATAACGTCATATGTTATAAAATAATACTATATAACGTTATACGTAATAAAATAATACCATATAACGTTCTACGTTATAAAATAATACTATATAACCTTATACGTTATAAAATAATACAGTATATCGTTATACGTTATAACGTAATGCTATATAACGTTATAACGTAACACAATATAACGTCATACGTTATAAAATAATACCGTATATCGTCATACGTTATAACGTAATACTATATAACGTTATAACATAACACTATATAACGCTACACGTTGTAAAACAATACTATATAACGTTATACGTTATAGCGTAATGCTATATAACGTCATACTTTAGAAAATAATACTATATGACGTTATACGTTATAAAATAATACTATATAACGTTATACGTTATAAAATAATACCGTATAACGTTATACGTTATAACGTAATGCTATATAACGTTAAAACGTAACACAATATAACGTTATACGTTATAAAATAATATCGTATATCGTCATACGTTATAACGTAATACTATATAACAATATAACGTAACACTATATAACATCATACGTTATAACGTAACACTACATAACGTTATACGTCATAAAATAATGCTATAAAACGTTATACTTTATAAAATAATACTATATAACGTTATACGTTATAAAATAATACTATATAACGTTATACGTTATAAAATAAAACTGCATAGCGTTATACGTTATAACGTAATGCTATATAACGTCATATGTTATTAAATAATACTATATAACGTTATACCTAATAAAATAATACCATATAACGTTCTACGTTATAAAATAATACCGTATAACGTTATACGTTATAACGTAACACTACATAGCGTTATACGTTATAAAGCAATGGTATATAACGTTATACGTTATAAAATAATACTATATAACGTTATACTTTATAAAATAATACCGAATAACGTGATACATTATAACGTAATAATATGTAACGTTATATCGTAACACTGTATAACGTTATACGTTATAAAGCAATGCTATATAACGTTTTACGTTATAAAATAATACCGTATAACGTTATACGTTATAACGTAATGCTATATAACATTATAACGTAGCACTATATAACGTTATACGTTATAAAATAGTACTATATAACGTTATACGTTATAAAATAATACTATATAACGTAATGCTATATATCGTTATAACATAACACAATATAACGTTATACGTTATAAAATAATACCGTATATCGTAATACGTTATAACGTAATACTATATAACATTATAACGTAACACTATATAACATCATACGTTATAACGTAACACTACATAACGTTATGCGTCATAAAATAATGCTATAAAACGTTATACTTTATAAAATAATACTCTATAACGTTATACGTTATATAATAATACTATATAACGTTATACGTTATAAAATAAAACTGTATAACGTTATACGTTATAACGTAATGCTTTATAACGTCATACGTTATAAAATAATACTATATGACGTTATACGTTATAAAATAATACTATATAACGTTATACGTTATAAAATAATACCGTATAACGTTATACGTTATAACGTAATGCTACATAAAGTTATAACGTAACACAATATTACGTTATACGTTATAAAATAACACCGTATAAAGTTGTAGGTTATAACGTAATACTATATAACGTTATAACGTAACACTATATAACGCTACACGTTGTAAAATAATACTATATATCGTTATACGTTATAGCGTAATGCTATATAACGTCATACGTTAGAAAATAATACTATATGACGTCATACGTTATAAAATAATACTATATGACGTTATACGTTATAAAATAATACTATATAACGTTATACGTTATAAAATAATACCGTATAACGTTATACGTTATAACGTAATGCTACATAAAGTTATAACGTAACACAATATTACGTTATACGTTATAAAATAACACCGTATAAAGTTGTAGGTTATAACGTAATACTATATAACGTTATAACGTAACACTATATAACGCTACACGTTGTAAAATAATACTATATATCGTTATACGTTATAGCGTAATGCTATATAACGTCATACGTTAGTAAATAATACTATATGACGTTATACGTTATAAAATAATACTATATAACGTTATACGTTATAAAATAATACCGTGTAACGTTATACGTTATAACGTAATGCTATATAACGTCATACGTTAGAAAATAATACTATATAACGTTATACGTTATAAAATAATACCGTATATCGTAATACGTTATAACGTAATACTATATAACATTATAACGTAACACTACATAACATCATACGTTATAACGTAACACTACATAACGTTATGCGTCATAAAATAATGCTATAAAACGTTATACTTTATAAAATAATACTCTATAACGTTATACGTTATATAATAATACTATATAACGTTATACGTTATAAGATAAAACTGTATAACGTTATACGTTATAAAATAATACCGTGTAACGTTATAGGTTATATCGTAATACTATATAACATTATAACGTAACACTACATAACGTTATACGTTATAAAATAATACTATATAACGTTATACGTTATCAAATATTACTATATAACATTATACGTTATCAAATAGGACCGTATAACGTGATACGTTATCACGAAATACTATATAACGTTATAACGTTGCACTATATAAAGTTATACCTTATAAACTAACACTATATAACGTTATACGTTGTGAGGTAACAGTATATAACGTTATACGATGTAACGTAACACTATATAACGTTATAAGTAATAAAACAATACCGTATAGCGTTATACCTTATAACGTAATACTAAATAACATTATAACGTAACACCATATAACATCATACGTTATAACGTAACGCTACATAACGTTATACGTCATAAAATAATGCTATAAAACGTTATACTTTATAAAATAATACTCTATAACGTTATACGTTATAAAATAATACTATATAACGTTATACGTTATAACGTAAACTATATAACGTTATAACCTAACACTATATAACGTTATACGTTATAAAATAAAACTGTATAACGTTATACGTTATAACGAAATGCTATATAACGTCATACGTTAGAAAATAATACTATATAACGTTATACGTAAAAAATAATACCATATAACGTTATACGTTATAATCTAAACTATATAACGTTATAACCTAACACTATATAACGTTATACGTTATAAAATAATACTATATATTGTTATACTTTATACAATAATACTCTATAACGTTATACGTTATAAAATAATACTATATAACGTTATGCGTTATTAAATAAAACTGTATAACGTTATACGTTATAACGTAATGGTATATAACGTCATACGTTAGAACATAATACTATATAACGTTATACGTAATAAAATAATACCATATAACGTTATACGTTATAATTTAAACTATATAACGTTATAACCTAACACTATATAACGTTATACGTTATAACGTAACACTACATAACGTTATACGTCATAAAATAATGCTATAAATCGTTATATTTATAAAATAATACTATATAACGTTATACGTTATAAAATAATACTATATAACGTTATACGCTATAAAATAAAGCTGTATAACGATATACGTTATAACGTTATGCTATATAACGTCATACGTTAGAAAATAATACTATATAACGTTATACGTAATAAAATAATACCGTATAACGTTATACGTTATAATTTAAACTATATAACGTTATAACCTAACACTATATAACGTTATACGTTATAAAATAATACTATATAGCGTTATACGTTATAAAATAAGACTGTATAACGTTATACGTTATAACGTAACACTACATAACGTAATACGTTATACGGTAATGCTATATAACGTTATACGTTATAAAATAATACCGTATCACGTTATACGTTATAAAATAATACTATATAACGTTATACGTTATAAAATAAAACTGTATAACGTTATACGTTATAACGTAATGCTATATAACGTCATACGTTAGAAAATAATACTATATAACGTTATACGTAACAAAATAATACCATATAACCTTATACGTTATAATTTAAACTATATAACGTTATAACCTAACACTATATAACGTTAAACGTCATAAAATAATACCGTATAACGTTATACGTTACAACGTAATACTATATAACGTTATAACGTAAAACCATATGACGATATACGCTGTTAGGTAACACCATATAACGTTATACGTTATAAAATAATACTATATAACGTTATACGTTATACAATAATACCGTATAACTATATACGTCATAAAATAAAACCGTATTACGTTATACGTTATAACGTAATGCTATATAACGTTATAACATAACACAATATAACGTTATACGTTATAAAATAATACCGTATATCGTCATACGTTATAACGTAATACTATATAACGTTATAACGTAACACTATATAACATCATACGTTAGAAAATAATACTATATAACGTTATACGTAATAAAATAATACCATATAACGTTATACGTTATAATTTAAACTATATAACGTTATAACATAACACTATATAACGTTATACGTTATAAAATAATACTATATAACGTTATACTTTATGAAATAATACTCTATAACGATATACGTTATAAAATAATACTATATAGCGTTATACGTTATAAAATAAAACTGTATAACGTTATACGTTATAACGTAACACTACATAACGTAATACGTTATACGGTAATGCTATATAACGTTATACGTTATAAAATAATACCGTATCACGTTATACGTTATAAAATAATACTATATAACGTTATACGCTATAAAATAAAGCTGTATAACGTTATACGTTATAACGTAATGCTATATAACGTCATACGTTAGAAAATAATACTATATAACGTTATACGTAATTAAATAATACCATATAACGTTATACGTTATAAAACAATACTATATAACGTTATACGTTATAAAATAATACCGCACAACGTTATACGGTATAACGTAATGCTATATAACGTTATAACGTAACACATTATAACGTTATACGTTATAAAATAATACCGTGTAACGTTATAGGTTATAACGTAATACTATATAACATTATAACATAACACTATATAACGCTATACATTATAAACTATTACTATATAACGTTATACGTAATAACGTAATGCTATATAACGTTATAACGTAACACAATATAACGTTATACGTAATAAAATAATAGCGTATAACGTAATGCGTTATAACGTAATACTATATAACATTATAACGTAACACTATATAACGCTATACATTATAAACTAATACTATATAACGTTATACGTTATAACGTAATGCTATATAACGTTATAACGTAACACAATATAACGTTATACGTAATAAAATAATACCGTATAACGTAAAGCGTTATAACGTAATACTATATAACATTATAACGAAACACTATATAACGTTAAGCGTTATAAAGTAAAGTTATATAACGTTATACGTTATAAAATAATCCTATATAACGTTATACGTTATAAAATAATACCGTATAACGTTATACGTTATAACGTAATGCTATATAACGTTATAGCGTAACACAATATAACGTTATACGTTATAAAATAATACCGTATATCGTCATACGTTATAGCGTAATGCTATATAACGTCATATGTTATAAAATAATACTATATAACATTATACGTTATAAAATAATACCATATAATATTCTACGTTATAAAATAATACCGTATAACGTTATACGTTATAAAATAATACTATATAACGTTATACGTTATAAAATAATACCGTATAACGTTATACGTTATAACGTAATGCTACATAAAGTTATAACGTAACACAATATAACGTCATACGTTAGAAAATAATATTATATGACGTTATACGTTATAAAATAATACTATATAACGTTATACGTTATAAAATAATACCGTATAACGTTATACGTTATAACGTAATGCTATATAACGTCATACGTTAGAAAATAATACTATATAACGTTATACGTTATAAAATAATACCGTATATCGTAATACGTTATAACGTAATACTATATAACATTATAACGTAACACTATATAACATCATACGTTATAACGTAACACTACATAACGTTGTGCGTCATAAAATAATGCTATAAAACGTTATACTTTATAAAATAATACTATATGACGTTATACGTTATAAAATAATACTATATAACGTTATATGTTATAAAATAATACCGTATAACGTTATACGTTATAACGTAATGCTATATAACATTATAACGTAGCACTATATAACGTTATACGTTATAAAATAGTACTATATAACGTTATACGTTATAAAATATTACTATATAACATTATACGTTATCAAATAATACTATATAACGTTATACGTTATAAAATATTACTATATAACATTATACGTTATCAAATAATACTATATAACGTTATACGTTATAAAATAAAACCGTATAACGTTATACGTTATAACGTAATGCTATATAACGTTATACGTTATAAAATATTACTATATAACATTATACGTTATCAAATAATACCATATAACGTTCTACGTTATAAAATAATACTATATAACCTTATACGTTATAAAATAATACCGTATAACATCATACGTTATAACGTAACACTACATAACGTTATACGTCATAAAATTATGCTATAAAACGTTAAACTTCATAAATAATACTCCATAACGTTATACGTTATAAAATAATCCTATATAACGTTATACGTTATAAAATAAAACTGTATAACGTTATACGTTATAACGTAATGCTATATCGTCATACGTTAGAAAACGATACTATATAACGTTTATACGTAATAAAATAATACCATATAACGTTATACGTTATAATTTAAACTATATAACGTTATAACCTAACACTATATAAAGTTATACGTTATAAATAATACTATATAACGTTATACTTTATAAAATAATACTCTATAACGTTATACGTTATAAAATAATACTATATAGCGTTATACGTTATAAAATAAAACTGTATAACGTTTATACGTTATAACCTAACACTACATAACGTTATACGTTATACGGTAATGCTATATAACGTTATACGTTATAAAATAATACCATATAACGTTCTACGTTATAAAATAATAATATATAACCTTATACGTCATAAAATAATACAGTATAACGTTATACGTTATAACGTAATGCTATATAACGTTATACGTAACACAATATAACGTTATACGTTATAAAATAATACCGTATATCGTCATACGTTATAACGTAATACTATATAACGTTATAACATAACACTATATAACGCTACACGTTGTAAAAACAATACTATATAACGTTATACGTTATAGCGTAATGCTATATAACGTCATACTTTAGAAAATAATACTATATGACGTTATGCGTTATAAAATAATACTATATAACGTTATACGTTATAAAAAATACCGTATAACGTTAATACGTTATAACGTAATGCTATATAACGTTATAACGTAACACAATATAACGTTATACGTTATAAAATAGTACTATATAACGTTATACGTTATAAAATATTACTATATAACATTATACGTTATCAAATAATACTATATAACGTTATACGTTATAAAATAATACCGTATAACGTTATACGTTACAACGTAATGCTATATAACGTCATATGTTATAAAATAATACTATATAACGTTATACGTAATAAAATAATACCATATAACGTTCTACGTTATAAAATAATACTATATAACCTTATACGTTATAAAATAATACAGTATATCGTTATACGTTATAACGTAATGCTATATAACGTTATAACGTAACACAATATAACGTCATACGTTATAAAATAATACCGTATATCGTCATACGTTATAACGTAATACTATATAACGTTATAACATAACACTATATAACGCTACACGTTGTAAAACAATACTATATAACGTTATACGTTATAGCGTAATGCTATATAACGTCATACTTTAGAAAATAATACTATATGACGTTATACGTTATAAAATAATACTATATAACGTTATACGTTATAAAATAATACCGTATAACGTTATACGTTATAACGTAATGCTATATAACGTTAAAACGTAACACAATATAACGTTATACGTTATAAAATAATATCGTATATCGTCATACGTTATAACGTAATACTATATAACAATATAACGTAACACTATATAACATCATACGTTATAACGTAACACTACATAACGTTATACGTCATAAAATAATGCTATAAAACGTTATACTTTATAAAATAATACTATATAACGTTATACGTTATAAAATAATACTATATAACGTTATACGTTATAAAATAAAACTGCATAGCGTTATACGTTATAACGTAATGCTATATAACGTCATATGTTATTAAATAATACTATATAACGTTATACCTAATAAAATAATACCATATAACGTTCTACGTTATAAAATAATACCGTATAACGTTATACGTTATAACGTAACACTACATAGCGTTATACGTTATAAAGCAATGGTATATAACGTTATACGTTATAAAATAATACTATATAACGTTATACTTTATAAAATAATACCGAATAACGTGATACATTATAACGTAATAATATGTAACGTTATATCGTAACACTGTATAACGTTATACGTTATAAAGCAATGCTATATAACGTTTTACGTTATAAAATAATACCGTATAACGTTATACGTTATAACGTAATGCTATATAACATTATAACGTAGCACTATATAACGTTATACGTTATAAAATAGTACTATATAACGTTATACGTTATAAAATAATACTATATAACGTAATGCTATATATCGTTATAACATAACACAATATAACGTTATACGTTATAAAATAATACCGTATATCGTAATACGTTATAACGTAATACTATATAACATTATAACGTAACACTATATAACATCATACGTTATAACGTAACACTACATAACGTTATGCGTCATAAAATAATGCTATAAAACGTTATACTTTATAAAATAATACTCTATAACGTTATACGTTATATAATAATACTATATAACGTTATACGTTATAAAATAAAACTGTATAACGTTATACGTTATAACGTAATGCTTTATAACGTCATACGTTATAAAATAATACTATATGACGTTATACGTTATAAAATAATACTATATAACGTTATACGTTATAAAATAATACCGTATAACGTTATACGTTATAACGTAATGCTACATAAAGTTATAACGTAACACAATATTACGTTATACGTTATAAAATAACACCGTATAAAGTTGTAGGTTATAACGTAATACTATATAACGTTATAACGTAACACTATATAACGCTACACGTTGTAAAATAATACTATATATCGTTATACGTTATAGCGTAATGCTATATAACGTCATACGTTAGAAAATAATACTATATGACGTCATACGTTATAAAATAATACTATATGACGTTATACGTTATAAAATAATACTATATAACGTTATACGTTATAAAATAATACCGTATAACGTTATACGTTATAACGTAATGCTACATAAAGTTATAACGTAACACAATATTACGTTATACGTTATAAAATAACACCGTATAAAGTTGTAGGTTATAACGTAATACTATATAACGTTATAACGTAACACTATATAACGCTACACGTTGTAAAATAATACTATATATCGTTATACGTTATAGCGTAATGCTATATAACGTCATACGTTAGTAAATAATACTATATGACGTTATACGTTATAAAATAATACTATATAACGTTATACGTTATAAAATAATACCGTGTAACGTTATACGTTATAACGTAATGCTATATAACGTCATACGTTAGAAAATAATACTATATAACGTTATACGTTATAAAATAATACCGTATATCGTAATACGTTATAACGTAATACTATATAACATTATAACGTAACACTACATAACATCATACGTTATAACGTAACACTACATAACGTTATGCGTCATAAAATAATGCTATAAAACGTTATACTTTATAAAATAATACTCTATAACGTTATACGTTATATAATAATACTATATAACGTTATACGTTATAAGATAAAACTGTATAACGTTATACGTTATAAAATAATACCGTGTAACGTTATAGGTTATATCGTAATACTATATAACATTATAACGTAACACTACATAACGTTATACGTTATAAAATAATACTATATAACGTTATACGTTATCAAATATTACTATATAACATTATACGTTATCAAATAGGACCGTATAACGTGATACGTTATCACGAAATACTATATAACGTTATAACGTTGCACTATATAAAGTTATACCTTATAAACTAACACTATATAACGTTATACGTTGTGAGGTAACAGTATATAACGTTATACGATGTAACGTAACACTATATAACGTTATAAGTAATAAAACAATACCGTATAGCGTTATACCTTATAACGTAATACTAAATAACATTATAACGTAACACCATATAACATCATACGTTATAACGTAACGCTACATAACGTTATACGTCATAAAATAATGCTATAAAACGTTATACTTTATAAAATAATACTCTATAACGTTATACGTTATAAAATAATACTATGTAACGTTATACGTTATAACGTAAACTATATAACGTTATAACCTAACACTATATAACGTTATACGTTATAAAATAAAACTGTATAACGTTATACGTTATAACGAAATGCTATATAACGTCATACGTTAGAAAATAATACTATATAACGTTATACGTAAAAAATAATACCATATAACGTTATACGTTATAATTTAAACTATATAACGTTATAACCTAACACTATATAACGTTATACGTTATAAAATAATACTATATAACGTTATACTTTATAAAATAATACTCTATAACGTTATACGTTATAAAATAATACTATATAACGTTATACGTTATAACGTAAACTATATAACGTTATAACCTAACACTATATAACGTTAAACGTCATAAAATAATACCGTATAACGTTATACGTTACAACATAATACTATATAACGTTATAACGTAACACTATATGACGATATACGCTGTTAGGTAACAGCATATAACGATATACGTTATAACGTAACACTACATAACGTTATACGTCATAAAATAATGCTATAAAACGTTATAATTATAAAATAATACTGTATAACCGTATACGTTATAAAATAATACTATATAACGTTATACGCTATAAAATAAAGCTGTATAACGATATACGTTATAACGTAATGCTATATAACGTCATACGTTAGAAAATAATACTATATAACGTTATACGTAATTAAATAATACCATATAACGTTTTACGTTATAAAATAATACTATATAACGTTATACGCTATAAAATAATACCGTATAACTATGTACGTCATAAAATAAATCCGTATTACGTTATACGTTATAACGTAATGCTATATAACGTTATAACATAACACAATATAACGTTATACGTTATAAAATAATACCGTGTAACGTTATAGGTTACAAGGTAATGCTATATAACGTTATAACGTAACACAATATAACGTTATACGTTATAAAATAATACCGTATATCGTCATACGTTATACCGTAATGCTATATAACGTTATAACGTAACACTATATAACATCATACGTTATAACGTAACACTACATAACGTTATACGTCATAAAATAATGCTATAAAACGTTATACTTTATAACTTAATACTCTATAACGTTATACGTTATAAAATAATAATATATAACGTTATACGTTATAAAATAAAACTGTATAACGTTATACGTTATAACGTAATGCTATATAACGTCATACGTTAGAAAATAATACTATATAACGTTATACGTAATAAAATAATACCATATAACGTTATACGTTATAATTTAAACTATATAACGTTATAACCTAACACTATATAACGTTATACGTTATAAAATAATACCGTATCACGTTATACGGTATAAAATAATACTATATAACGTTATACGCTATAAAATAAAGCTGTATAACGTTATACGTTCTAACGTAATGCTATATAACGTCATACGTTAGAAAAAATACTATATAACGTTATACGTAATTAAATAATACCATATAACGTTATACGTTATAAAATAATACTATATAACGTTATACGTTTCAAAATAATACCGTATAACGTTATACGACATAACGTAATGCCATATAACGTTATAACGTGACACAATATAACGTTATACGTTATAAAATAATACCGTATAACGTTATAGGTTATAACGTAATACTATATAACATTATAACGTAACACTATATAACGCTATACATTATAAACTAATACTATATAACGTTATACGTCATAACGTAATGCTATATAACGTTATAACGTAACACAATATAACGTTATACGTAATAAAATAATATCGTATAACGTAATGCGTTATAACGTAATACTATATAACATTATAACGAAACACTATATAACGATAAACGTTATAAAGTAAAGTTATATAACGTTATACGTTATAAAATAATCCTATATAACGTTATACGTTATAAAATAATACCGTATAACGTTATACGTTATAACGTAATGCTATATAACGTTATAACGTAACACAATATAACGTTATACGTAATAAAATAATACCGTATAACGTAATGCGTTATAACGTAATACTATATAACATTATAACGAAACACTATATAACGTTAAACGTTATAAAGTAAAGTTATATAACGTTATACGTTATAAAATAATCCTATATAACGTTATACGTTATAAAATAATACCGTATAACGTTATACGTTATAACGTAATGCTATATAACGTTATAGCGTAACACAATATAACGTTATACGTTATAAAATAATACCGTATATCGTCATACGTTACAACGTAATAATATATAACATTATAACGTAACACTATATAACATCATACGTTATAACGTAACACTACATAACGTTATGCGTCATAAAATAATGCTATAAAACGTTATACTTTATAAAATAATACTCTATAACGTTTTACGTTATAAAATAATACTATATAACGTTATACGTTATAAAATAAAACTGTATAACGTTATACGTTATAACGTAACACTACATAACGTTATACCTTATACGGTAATGCTATATAACGTTATACGTTATAAAATAATACTATATAACCTTATACGTTATAAAATAAAACTGTATAACGTTATACGTTATAACGTAATGCTATATAACGTCATACGTTAGAAAATAATACTATATAACGTTATACGTAATAAAATAATACCATATAACGTTATACGTTATAATTCAAACTATATAACTTTATAACCTAACACTATATAACGTTATACGTTATAAAATAATACTATATAACGTTATACTTTATAAAATAATACTCTATAACATTATACGTTATAAAATAACACTATATAACGTCATACGTTATAAAATAAAACTGTATAACGTTATACGTTATAACGTAACACTACATAACGTTATACGTTATACGGTAATGCTATATAACGTTATACGTTATAAAATAATACCATATAACGTTATACGTTATAACGTAAACTATATAACGTTATAACCTAACACTATATAACGTTAAACGTCATAAAATTATACCGTATAACGTTATACGTTACAATGTAATACTATATAACGTTATAACGTAACACTATATGACGATATACGCTGTTAGGTAACACCATATAACGTTATACGTTATAACGTAACACTACATAACGTTATACGTCATAAAATAATGCTATAAAACGTTATAATTATAAAATAATACTATATAACGTTATACGTTATAAAATGATACTATATAACGTTATACGCTATAAAATAAAGCTGTATAACGATATACGTTATAACGTAATGCTATATAACGTCATACGTTAGAAAATAATACTATATAACGTTATACGTAATTAAATAATACCATATAACGTTAGACGTTATGAAATAATACTATATAACGTTATACGTTATGAAATAATACCGTATAACTATATACGTCATAAAATAAAACCGTATTACGTTATACGTTATAACGTAATGCTATATAACGTTATAACATAACACAATATAACGTTATACGTTATAAAATAATACCGTATAACGTTATAGGTTACAACGTAATAATATATAACATTATAACGTAACACTATATAACGTTATACGTTATAAAATAATACTATATAACGTTATTCGTTATAAAATAATACTCTATAACGTTATACGTTATAAAATAATAATATATAACGTTATACGTTATAAAATAAAACTGTATAACGTTATACGTTGTAACGTAATGCTATATAACGTCATACGTTAGAAAATAATACTATATAACGTTATACGTAATAAAATAATACCATATAACGTTATACGTTATAACTTAAACTATATAACATTATAACCTAACACTATATAACGTTATACGTTATAAAATAATACTATATAACGTTATACTTTATAAAATAATACTCTATAACGTTATACGTTATAAAATAATACTATATAACGTTATACGTTATAAAATAAAACCGTATAACGTAATACGTTATAACGTAACACTACATAACGTAATACGTTATACGGTAATGCTATATAACGTTATACGTTATAAAGTAATACTATATAACGTTATACCTAATTAAATAATACCATATAACGTTATACGTTATAAAATAATACTATATAACGTTATACGTTTTAAAATAATACCGTATGACGTTATACGATATAACGTAATGCTATATAACGTTATAACGTAACACAATATAACGTTATACGTTATAAAATAATACCGTATAACGTTATAGGTTATAACGTAATACTATATAACATTATAACGGAAAACTATATAACGTTAAACGTTATAAAGTAAAGTTATATAACGTTATACGTTATAAAATAATCCTATATAACGTTATACGTTACAAAATAATACCGTATAACGTTATAGGTTATAACGTAATACTATATATCATTATAACGTAACACTATATAACCCTATACATTATAAACTAATACTATATAACCTTATACGTTATAACGTAATGCTATATAACGTTATAACGTAACACAATATAACGTTATACGTTATAAAATAATACCGTATAACGTTATACGTTATAACGTAATGCTATATAACGTTATAGCGTAACACAGTATAACGTTATACGTTATAAAATAATACCGTATATGACGATACGTCATAACGTAATACTATATAACATTATAACGTAACACTATATAACATCATACGTTATAACGTAACACTACATAACGTTATACTTCATAAAATAATGCTATAAAACGTTATACCTTATAAAATAATACTATATAACGTTATACGTTTTAAAATAATACTATATAACGTTATACGTTATAAAATAAAACTGTATAACGTTATACGTTATAACGTAATGCTATATAACGTCATATGTTATAAAATAATACTATATAACGTTATACGTCATAAAATAATACCATATAACATTCTACGTTATAAATTAATACCGTATAACGTTATACGTTACAACGTAACACTACATAGCGTTATACGTTATAAAGCAATGCTATATAACGTTATAAGTTATAAAATAATACTATATAACGTAATGCGTTTTAACGTAATACCATATAACATTATAACGAATCACTATATAACGTTAAACGTTATAATGTACAGTTATATAACGTTATACGTTATAAAATAATACTCTATAACGTTTTACGTTATAAAATAATACTATATAACGTTATACGTTATAAAATAAAACTGTATAACGTTATACGTTATAACGTAACACTACATAACGTTATACGTTATACGGTAATGCTATATAACGTTATACGTTATAAAATAATACTATATAACGTTATACGCTATAAAATAAAACTGTATAACGTTATACGTTATAACGTAACACTACATAACCTTATACGTTATACGTTATAAAATACTACCATATAACGTTATACGTTGTAACGTAAACTATATAACGTTATAACCTAACACTATATAACGTTAAACGTCATAAAATTATACCGTATAACGTTATACGATACAATGTAATAGTATATAACGTTATAACGTAACACTATATGACGATATACGCTGTTAGGTAACACCATATAACGTTATACGTTATAACGTAACACTACATAACGTTATACGTCATAAAATAATGCTATAAAACGTTATAATTATAAAATAATACTATATAACGTTATACGTTAGAAAATAATACTATATAACGTTATACGTAATTAAATAATACCATATAACGTTAGACGTTATGAAATAATACTATATAACGTTATACGTTATGAAATAATACCGTATAACTATATACGTCATAAAATAAAACCGTATTACGTTATACGTTATAACGTAATGCTATATAACGTTATAACATAACACAATATAACGTTATACGTTATAAAATAATACTATATAACGTTATTCGTTATAAAATAATACTATATAACATTACACGTCATCAAATAATACTATATAACGTTATACGTTATAAAATAATACCGTATAACGTTATACGTTATAACGTAATGCTATATAACGTTATAACGTAACACAATATAACGTTATACGTTATAAAATAATACCGTATATCGTCATACGTTATAACGTAATACCATATAACGTTATAACGTAACACTATATAACATCATACGTTATAACGTAACACTACATAACGTTATACATCATAAAATAATGCTATAAAACGTTATAATTATAAAATAATACTATATAACGTTATACGTTATAAAATAATACTATATAACGTTATACGCTATAAAATAAAGCTGTATAACGATATACGTTATAACGTAATGCTATATAACGTCATACGTTAGAAAATAATACTATATAACGTTATACGTAATTAAATAATACCATATAACGTTAGACGTTATGAAATAATACTATATAACGTTATACGTTATGAAATAATACCGTATAACTATATACGTCATAAAATAAAACCGTATTACGTTATACGTTATAACGTAATGCTATATAACGTTATAACATAACACAATATAACGTTATACGTTATAAAATAATACCGTATAACGTTATAGGTTACAACGTAATAATATATAACATTATAACGTAACACTATATAACGTTATACGTTATAAAATAATACTATATAACGTTATTCGTTATAAAATAATACTCTATAACGTTATACGTTATAAAATAATAATATATAACGTTATACGTTATAAAATAAAACTGTATAACGTTATACGTTGTAACGTAATGCTATATAACGTCATACGTTAGAAAATAATACTATATAACGTTATACGTAATAAAATAATACCATATAACGTTATACGTTATAACTTAAACTATATAACATTATAACCTAACACTATATAACGTTATACGTTATAAAATAATACTATATAACGTTATACTTTATAAAATAATACTCTATAACGTTATACGTTATAAAATAATACTATATAACGTTATACGTTATAAAATAAAACTGTATAACGTAATACGTTATAACGTAACACTACATAACGTAATACGTTATACGGTAATGCTATATAACGTTATACGTTATAAAGTAATACTATATAACGTTATACCTAATTAAATAATACCATATAACGTTATACGTTATAAAATAATACTATATAACGTTATACGTTTTAAAATAATACCGTATGACGTTATACGATATAACGTAATGCTATATAACGTTATAACGTAACACAATATAACGTTATACGTTATAAAATAATACCGTATAACGTTATAGGTTATAACGTAATACTATATAACATTATAACGGAAAACTATATAACGTTAAACGTTATAAAGTAAAGTTATATAACGTTATACGTTATAAAATAATCCTATATAACGTTATACGTTACAAAATAATACCGTATAACGTTATAGGTTATAACGTAATACTATATATCATTATAACGTAACACTATATAACCCTATACATTATAAACTAATACTATATAACCTTATACGTTATAACGTAATGCTATATAACGTTATAACGTAACACAATATAACGTTATACGTTATAAAATAATACCGTATAACGTTATACGTTATAACGTAATGCTATATAACGTTATAGCGTAACACAGTATAACGTTATACGTTATAAAATAATACCGTATATGACGATACGTCATAACGTAATACTATATAACATTATAACGTAACACTATATAACATCATACGTTATAACGTAACACTACATAACGTTATACTTCATAAAATAATGCTATAAAACGTTATACCTTATAAAATAATACTATATAACGTTATACGTTTTAAAATAATACTATATAACGTTATACGTTATAAAATAAAACTGTATAACGTTATACGTTATAACGTAATGCTATATAACGTCATATGTTATAAAATAATACTATATAACGTTATACGTCATAAAATAATACCATATAACATTCTACGTTATAAATTAATACCGTATAACGTTATACGTTACAACGTAACACTACATAGCGTTATACGTTATAAAGCAATGCTATATAACGTTATAAGTTATAAAATAATACTATATAACGTAATGCGTTTTAACGTAATACCATATAACATTATAACGAATCACTATATAACGTTAAACGTTATAATGTACAGTTATATAACGTTATACGTTATAAAATAATACTCTATAACGTTTTACGTTATAAAATAATACTATATAACGTTATACGTTATAAAATAAAACTGTATAACGTTATACGTTATAACGTAACACTACATAACGTTATACGTTATACGGTAATGCTATATAACGTTATACGTTATAAAATAATACTATATAACGTTATACGCTATAAAATAAAACTGTATAACGTTATACGTTATAACGTAACACTACATAACCTTATACGTTATACGTTATAAAATACTACCATATAACGTTATACGTTGTAACGTAAACTATATAACGTTATAACCTAACACTATATAACGTTAAACGTCATAAAATTATACCGTATAACGTTATACGATACAATGTAATAGTATATAACGTTATAACGTAACACTATATGACGATATACGCTGTTAGGTAACACCATATAACGTTATACGTTATAACGTAACACTACATAACGTTATACGTCATAAAATAATGCTATAAAACGTTATAATTATAAAATAATACTATATAACGTTATACGTTAGAAAATAATACTATATAACGTTATACGTAATTAAATAATACCATATAACGTTAGACGTTATGAAATAATACTATATAACGTTATACGTTATGAAATAATACCGTATAACTATATACGTCATAAAATAAAACCGTATTACGTTATACGTTATAACGTAATGCTATATAACGTTATAACATAACACAATATAACGTTATACGTTATAAAATAATACTATATAACGTTATTCGTTATAAAATAATACTATATAACATTACACGTCATCAAATAATACTATATAACGTTATACGTTATAAAATAATACCGTATAACGTTATACGTTATAACGTAATGCTATATAACGTTATAACGTAACACAATATAACGTTATACGTTATAAAATAATACCGTATATCGTCATACGTTATAACGTAATACCATATAACGTTATAACGTAACACTATATAACATCATACGTTATAACGTAACACTACATAACGTTATACATCATAAAATAATGCTATAAAACGTTATAATTATAAAATAATACTATATAACGTTATACGTTATAAAATAATACTATATAACGTTATACGCTATAAAATAAAGCTGTATAACGATATACGTTATAACGTAATGCTATATAACGTCATACGTTAGAAAATAATACTATATAACGTTATACGTAATTAAATAATACCATATAACGTTAGACGTTATGAAATAATACTATATAACGTTATACGTTATGAAATAATACCGTATAACTATATACGTCATAAAATAAAACCGTATTACGTTATACGTTATAACGTAATGCTATATAACGTTATAACATAACACAATATAACGTTATGCGTTATAAAATAATACCGTATAACGTTATAGGTTACAACGTAATAATATATAACATTATAACGTAACACTATATAACGTTATACGTTATAAAATAATACTATATAACGTTATTCGTTATAAAATAATACTATATAACATTACACGTCATCAAATAATACTATATAACGTTATACGTTATAAAATAATACCGTATAACGTTATACGTTATAACGTAATGCTATATAACGTTATAACGTAACACAATATAACGTTATACGTTATAAAATAATACCGTATATCGTCATACGTTATAACGTAATACCATATAACGTTATAACGTAACACTATATAACATCATACGTTATAACGTAACACTACATAACGTTATACGTCATAAAATAATGCTATAAAACGTTATACTTTATAAAATAATACTCTATAACGTTATACGTTATAAAATAATAATATATAACGTTATACGTTATAAAATAAAACTGTATAACGTTATACGTTGTAACGTAATGCTATATAACGTCATACGTTAGAAAATAATACTATATAACGTTATATGTAATAAAATAATACCATATAACGTTATACGTTATAACTTAAACTATATAACATTATAACCTAACACTATATAACGTTATACGTTATAAAATAATACTATATAACGTTATACTTTATAAAATAATACTCTATAACGTTATACGTTATAAAATAATACTATATAACGTTATACGTTATAAAATAAAACTGTATAACGTTATACGTTATAACGTAACACTACATAACGTAATACGTTATACGGTAATGCTATATAACGTTATACGTTATAAAATAATACCGTATCACGTTATACGTTATAAAATAATACTATATAACATTATACGCTATAAAATATAGCTGTATAACGTTATACGTTATAACGTAATGCTATATAACGTCATAGGTTAGAAAATAATACTATATAACGTTATACGTAATTAAGTAATACCATATAACGTTATACGTTATAAAATAATACTATATAACGTTATACGTTTTAAAATAATACCGTATGACGTTATACGATATAACATAATGCTATATAACGTTATAACGTAACACAATATAACGTTATACGTTATAAAATAATACCGTATAACGTTATAGGTTATAACGTAATACTATATAACATTATAACGGAACACTATATAACGTTAAACGTTATAAAGTAAAGTTATATAACGTTATACGTTATAAAATAATCCTATATAACGTTATACGTTACAAAATAATACCGTATAACGTTATAGGTTATAACGTAATACTATATAACATTATAACGTAACACTATATAACCCTATACATTATAAACTAATACTATATAACGTTATACGTTACAACGTAATACTATATAACGTTATAGCGTAACACAATATAACGTTATACGTTATAAAATAATACCGTATATCGTCATACGTCATAACGTAATACTATATAACATTATAACGTAACACTATATAACATCATACGTTATAACGTAACACTACATAACGTTATACTTCATAAAATAATGCTATAAAACGTTATACTTTATAAAATAATACTATATAACGTTATACGTTATAAAATAATACTATATAACTTTATACGTTATAAAATAAAACTGTATAACGTTATACGTTATAACGTAATGCTATATAACGTCATATGTTATAAAATAATACTATATCACGTTATACGTCATAAAATAATACCATATAACATTCTACGTTATAAAATAATACCGTATAACGTTATACGTTATAACGTAACACTACATAGCGTTATACGTTATAAAGCAATGCTATATAACGTTATAAGTTATAAAATAATACTATATAACGTAATGCGTTTCAACGTAATACCATATAACATTATAACGAAACACTATATAACGTTAAACGTTATAAAGTAAAGTTATATAACGTTATACGTTATAAAATAATCCTATATAACGTTATACCTAATAATAAAATACCATATAACGTTCGACGTTATAAAATAACACCGTATAACGTTATACGTTATAAAATAAAACTGTATAACGTTATACGTTATAACGTAATGCTATATAACGTCATACGTTAGAAAATAATACTATATAACGTTATACGTTATAAAATAATACCATATGACGTTATACGTTATAAAATAAAACTGTATAACGTTATACGTTATAACGTAACTCTACATAACGTAATAAGTTATACGGTAATGCTATATAACGTTATACATTATAAAATAATACCGTATCACGTTATACGTTATAAAATAATACTATATAACATTATACGCTATAAAATAATGCTGTATAACGTTATACGTTATAACGTAATGCTATATAACGTCATACGTTAGAACATAATACTATATAACGTTATACGTAATTAAATAATACCATATAACGTTATACGTTATAAAATAATACTATATAACGTTATACGTTTTAAAATAATACCGTATGACGTTATACGATATAACGTAATACTATATAACATTATAACGAAACACTATATAACGTTAAACGTTATAAAGTAACACTACATAACGTTATACGTCATAAAATAATGCTACAAAACGTTATACTTTATAAAATAATACTATATAACGTTATACGTTATAAAATAATACTATATAACGTTATAAGTCATAAAATAATGCTATAAAACGTTATAATTATAAAATAATACTATATAACGGTATACGTTATAAAATAATCCTATATAACGTTATACGTTACAAAATAATACCGTATAACGTTATAGGTTATAACGTAATACTATATAACATTATAACGTAACACTATATAACGCTATACATTATAAACTAATACTATATAACGTTATACCTTATAACGTAATGCTATATAGCGTTATAACGTAACACAATATAACGTTATACGTTATAAAATAATACCGTACATCGTCATACGTCATAACGTAATACTATATAACATTATAACGTAACACTATATAACATCATACGTTATAACGTAACACTACATAAAGTTATACTTCATAAAATAATGCTATAAAACGTTATACTTTATAAAATAATACTATATAACGTTATACGTTATAAAATAATACTATATAACGTTATACGTTATAAAATAAAACTGTATAACGTTATACGTTATAACGTAATGCTATATAACGTCATATGTTATAAAATAATACTATATAACGTTATACGTCATAAAATAATACCATATAACATTCTACGTTATAAAATAATACCGTATAACGTTATACGTTATAACGTAATGCTATATAACGTCATACGTTAGAAAATAATACTATATGACGTTATACGTTATAAAATAATACTATATAACGTTATACGTTATAAAATAATACTATATAACGTTATACGTTATAAAATAATACCGTATAACGTTATGCCTTATAACGTAACACTACATAGCGTTATACGTTATAAAGCAATGGTATATAACGTTATACGTTATAAAATAATACTATATAACGTTATACTTTATAAAATAATACCGAATAACTTGATACATTATAACGTAATAATATGTAACGTTATAACGTAACACTGTATAACGTTATACGTTATAAAGCAATGCTACATAACGCTTTACGTTATAAAATAATACCGTATAACGTTATACGTTATAACGTAATGCTATATAACGTCATACGTTAGAAAATAATACTATATAACGTTATACTTTATAAAATAAAACTGTATAACGTTATACGTTATAACGTAACACTACATAACGTAATACGTTACACGGTAATGCTATATAACGTTATACGTTATAAAATAATACCCTATCATGTTATACGGTATAAAATAATACTATATAACGTTATACGCTATAAAATAATACCGTATAACGTTATACGTTATAACGTAATGCTATATAACGTTATACGTTAGAAAATAATACTATATAACGTTATACGTAATTAAATAATACCATATAACGTTATACGTTATAAAATAATACTATATAACGTTATACGTTTTAAAATAATACCGTATAACGATATACGATATAACGTAATGCTATATAACGTTATAACGTAACACAATATAACGTTATACGTTATAAAATAATACCGTATAACGTTATAGGTTATAAAGTAATACTATATAACATTATAACGTAACACTATATAACGCTATACATTATAAACTAATACTATATAACGTTATACGTTATAAAGTAATGCTATATAACGTTATAACGTAACACAATATAACGTTATACGTAATAAAATAATACCGTATAACGTAATGCGTTATAACGTAATACTATATAACATTATAACGAAACACTATATAACGTTAAACGTTATAAAGTAAAGTTATATAACGTTATACGTTATAAAATAATCCTATATAACGTTATACGTTATAAAATAATACCGTATAACGTTATACGTTATAACGTAATGCTATATAACGTTATAGCGTAACACAATATAACGTTATACGTTATAAAATAATACCGAATAACGTGACACATTATAACGTAATAATATGTAACGTTATAACGTAACACTGTATAACGTTATACGTTATAAAGCAATGCTACATAACGTTTTACGTTATAAAATCATACCGTATAAAACGTTATAACGTTATAACGATACGTTATAACGTAATGCTATATAACGTCATACGTTAGAAAATAATACTATATAACGTTATACGTAATTAAATAATACCATATAACGTTATACGTTATAAAATAATACTATATAACGTTATACGTTATAAAATAATACCGTATAACTATGTACGTCATAAAATAAAACCGTATTACGTTATACGTTTTAACGTAATGCTATATAACGTTATAACATAACACAATATAACGTTATACGTTATAAAATAATACCGTATAACGTTATAGGTTACAACGTAATACTATATAACATTATAACCTAACACTATATAACATCATATGTTATAACGTAACACTACATAACGTTATACGTCATAAAATAATGCTATAAAACGTTATACTTTATAAAATAATACTCTATAACGTTATACGTTATAAAATAATACTATATAACATTACACGTTATCAAATAATAATATATAACGTTATACGTTATAAAATAATACCGTATAACGTTATACGTTATAACGTATTGCTATATAACGTTATAACGTAACACAATATAACGTTATACGTTATAAAATAATACCGTATATCGTCATACGTTATAACGTAATGCTATATAACGTTATAACGTAACACTATATAACATCATACGTTATAACGTAACACTACATAACGTTATACGTCATAAAATAATGCTATAAAACGTTATACGTTATAAAATAAAACTGTATAACGTTATACGTTATAACGTAATGCTATATAACGTCATACGTTAGAAAATAATACTATATAACGTTATACGTAATAAAATAATACCATATAACGTTATACGTTATAATTTAAACTATATAACGTTATAACCTAACACTATATAACGTTATACGTTATAAAATAATACTATATAACGTTATACTTTATAAAATAAAACTGTATAACGTTATACGTTATAACGTAACACTACATAACGTAATACGTTATACGGTAATGCTATATAACGTTATACGTTATAAAATAATACCGTATCACGTTATACGGTATGAAATAATACTATATAACGTTATACGCTATAAAATAAAGCCGTATAACGTTATACGTTCTAACGTAATGCTATATAACATCATACGTTAGAAAATAATACTATATAACGTTATACGTAATTAAATAATACCATATAACGTTATACGTTATAAAATAATACTATATAACGTTATACGTTTTAAAATAATACCGTATAACGATATACGATATAACGTAATGCTATATAACGTTATAACGTAACACAATATAACGTTATACGTTATAAAATAATACCGTATAACGTTATAGGTTATAAAGTAATACTATATAACATTATAACGTAACACTATATAACGCTATACATTATAAACTAATACTATATAACGTTATACGTTATAACGTAATGCTATATAACGTTATAACGTAACACAATATAACGTTATACGTAATAAAATAATACCGTATAACGTAATGCGTTATAACGTAATACTATATAACATTATAACGAAACACTATATAACGTTAAACGTTCTAAAGTAAAGTTATATAACGTTATACGTTATAAAATAATCCTATATAACGTTATACGTTATAAAATAATACCGTATAACGTTATACGTTATAACGTAATGCTATATAACGTTATAGCGTAACACAATATAACGTTATACGTTATAAAATAATACCGTATATCGTCATACGTCATAACGTAATACTATATAACATTATAACGTAACACTATATAACATCATACGTTATAACGTAACACTACATAACGTTATACTTCATAAAATAATGCTATAAAACGTTATACTTTATAAAATAATACTATATAACGTTATACGTTATAAAATAATACTATATAACGTTATACGTTATAAAATAAAACTGTATAACGTTATACGTTATAACGTAATGCTATATAACGTCATATGTTATAAAATAATACTATATAACGTTATACGTCATAAAATAATACCATATAACATTCTACGTTATAAAATAATACCGTATAACGTTATACGTTATAACGTAATGCTATATAACGTCATACGTTAGAAAATAATGCTATATAACGTTATACGTTATAAAATAATACCGTATCACGTTATACGGTATAAAATAATACTATATAACGTTATACGTTTTAAAATAATACCGTATAACGATATACGATATAACGTAATGCTATATAACGTTATAACGTAACACAATATAACGTTATACGTTATAAAATAATACCGTATAACGTTATAGGTTATAACGTAATACTATATAACATTATAACGTAACACTATATAACGCTATACATTATAAACTAATACTATATAACGTTATACGTTATAAAATAATACCATATAACATTCTACGTTATAAAATAATACCGTATAACGTTATACGTTATAACGTAACACTACATAGCGTTATACGTTATAAAGCAATGCTATATAACGTTATACGTTATAAAATAATACTATATAACGTAATGCGTTTTAACGTAATACCATATAACATTATAACGAAACACTATATAACGTTAAACGTTATAAAGTAAAGTTATATAACGTTATACGTTATAAAATAATCCTATATAACGTTATACGTAATAAAATAATACCATATAACGTTCTACGTTATAAAATAACACCGCATTACGTTATACGTTATAACGTAATGCTATATAACGTTATAACGTAACACAATAAAACGTTATACGTTATAAAATAATATCGTATATCGTCATACGTCACAACGTAATACTATATAACATTATAACGTAACACTATATAACATCATACGTTATAACGTAACACTACATAACGTTATACTTCATAAAATAATGCTATAAAACGTTATACTTTATAAAATAATACTATATAACGTTATACGTTATAAAATAATACCCTATCACGTTATACGGTATAAAATAATACTATATAACGTTATACGCTATAAAATAATACCGTATAACGTTATACGTTATAACGTAATGCTATATAACGTTATAGCGTAACACAATATAACGTTATACGTTATAACGTAATGCTATATAGCGTTATAACGTAACACAATATAACGTTATACGTTATAAAATAATACCGTATAACGTTATAGGTTATAACGTAATACTATATAACATTATAACGAAACACTATATAACGTTAAACGTTATAAAGTAAAGTTATATATCGTTATACGTTATAAAATAATCCTATATAACGTTTTACGTTATAAAATAATACCGTATAACGTTATACGTTATAACGTAATGCTATATAACGTCATACGTTAGAAAATAATACTATATAACGTTATACGTAATAAAATAATCCCATATAACGTTATACGTTATAATTTAAACTATATAACGTTATAACCTAACACTATATAACGTTATACGTTATAAAATAATACTATATAACGTTATAGTTTATAAAATAATACCGTATAACGTTATGCGTTATAACGTAACACTACATAGCGTTATACGTTATAAAGCAATGGTATATAAAGTTATACGTTATAAAATAATACTATATAACGTTATACTTTATAAAATAATACCGAATAACGTGACACATTATAACGTAATGCTATATAACGTTATAACATAACACAATATAACGTTATACGTTATAAAATAATACCGTATAACGTTATAGGTTACAACGTAATACTATATATCATTATAACCTAACACTATATAACATCATACGTTATAACGTAACACTACATAACGTTATACGTCATAAAATAATGCTATAAAACGTTATACTTTATAAAATAATACTCTATAACGTTATACGTTATAAAATAATACTATATAACATTACACGTTATCAAATAATAATATATAACGTTATACGTTATAAAATAAAACCGTATAACGTTATACGTTATAACGTATTGCTATATAACGATATAACGTAACACAATATAACGTTATACGTTATAAAATAATACCGTATATCGTCATACGTTATAACGTAATGCTATATAACGTTATAACGTAACACTATATAACATCATACGTTATAACGTAACACTACATAACGTTATACGTCATAAAATAATGCTATAAAACGTTATACTTTATAAAATAATACTCTATAACGTTATACGTCATAAAATAGTAATATATAACGTTATACGTTATAAAATAAAACTGTATAACGTTATACGTTATAACGTAATGCTATATAACGTCATACGTTAGAAAATAATACTATATAACGTTATACGTAATAAAATAATACCATATAACGTTATACGTTATAATTTAAACTATATAACGTTATAACCTAACACTATATAACGTTATACGTTATAAAATAATACTATATAACGTTATACTTTATAAAATAAAACTGTATAACGTTATACGTTATAACGTAACACTACATAGCGTTATACGTTATAAAGCAATGGTATATAAAGTTATACGTTATAAAATAATACTATATAACGTTATACTTTATAAAGTAATACCGAATAACGTGACACATTATAACGTAATAATATGTAACGTTATAACGTAACACTATATAACGTTATACGTTATAAAATAATATTATATAACGTTATACTTTATAAAATAAAACTGTATAACGTTATACGTTATAACGTAATGCTATATAACGTTATAACCTAACACTATATAACGTTATACGTAATAAAATAATACCGTATAACGTTATACGTTATAACGTAATGCTATATAACGTTATAGCGTAACACAATATAACGTTATACGTTATAAAATAATACCGTATATCGTCATACGTTATAACGTAATACTATATAACATTATAACGTAACACTATATAACATCATACGTTATAACGTAACACTACATAACGTTATACTTCATAAAATAATTCTATAAAACGTTATACTTTGTAAAATAATACTATATAACGTTATACGTTATAAAATAATACTATATAACGTTATACGTTATAAAATAAAACTGTATAACGTTATACGTTATAACGTAATGCTGTATAACGTCATATGTTATAAAATAATACTATATAACGTTATGCGTTATAAAATAATACTGTATAACGTAATGCGTTTTAACGTAATACCATATAACATTATAACGAAACACTATATAACGTTAAACGTTATAAAGTAAAGTTATATAACGTTATACGTTATAAAATAATCCTATATAACGTTATACGTAATAAAATAATACCATATAACGTTATACGTTATAGCGTAAACTATATAACATTATAACCTAACACTATATAACGTTAAACGTCATAAAATAATACCGTATAACGTTATACGTTACAACGTAATACTATATAACGTTATAACGTAACACTATATGACTATATACGCTGTTAGGTAACACCATATAACGTTATACGTTATAACGTAACACTACATAATGTTATACGTCATCAAATAATGCTATAAAACGTTATAATTATAAAATAATACTATATAACGTTATACGTTATAAAATAATACTATATAACGTTATAAGTCATAAAATAATGCTATAAAACGTTATAATTATAAAATAATACTATATAACGTTATACGTTACAAAATATTACTATAAAACATTATACGTTATCAAATAAGACCGTATAACGTGATACGTTATCACGAAATACTATATAACGTTATAACGTAGCACTATATAAAGTTATACCTTATAAACTAACACTATATAACGTTATACGTTATAAAATAATACTATATAACGTTATAAGTCATAAAATAATGCTATAAATCGTTATAATTATAAAATAATACTATATAACGTTATACGTTATAAAATAATACCGTATAACTCTATACGTCATAAAATAAAACCGTATTACGTTATACGTTATAACGTAATACTAAATAGCATTATAACGTAACACTATATAACATCATACGTTATAACGTAACACTACATAACGTTATACGTCATAAAATAATGCTATAAAACGTTATACTTTATAAAATAATACTCTATAAAGTTATACGTTATAAAATAATACTATATAACGTTATACGTTTTAAAATAAAACTGTATAACGTTATACGTTATAAGGTAATGCTATATAACGTCATACGTTAGAAAATAATACTATATAACGTTATACGTAATAAAATAATACCATATAACGTTATATGTTATAAAATAATACTATATAACGTTATACGTTATAAAATAATACCGTATAACGTTATACGTTATAACGTAATGCTATATAACGTTATAACGTAACACAATATAACGTTATACGTTAAAAAATTATACCGTATAACGTTATAGGTTATAACGTAATACTATATAACATTATAACGTAACACTGTATAACGCTATACGTTATAAAATAATACTATATATCGTTATACGTTATAACGTAATGCTATATAACGTTATAACGTAACACAATATAACGATATACGTAATAAAATAATACCGTATAACGTAATGCGTTATAACGTATTACTATATAACATTATAACGAAACACTATATAAAGTTAAACATTATAAAGTAAAGTTATATAACGTCATACGTTATAAAATAATCCTATATAACGTTATACGTTATAAAATTAAACTGTATAATGTTATACGATATAACGTAATGCTATATAACGTCATACGTTAGAAAATGATACTATATAACGTTATACGTAATAAAATAATACCATATAACGTTATACGTTATGATTTAAACTATATAACGTTATAACCTAACACTATATAACGTTATACGTTATAAAATAATACTATATAACGTTATACTTTATAAAATAATACTCTATAACGTTATACTTTATAAAATAATACTATATAACGTTATACGTTATAAAATAAAACTGTATAACGTTATACGTTATAACGTAACACTACATAACGTTATACGTTATACGGTAATGCTATATAACGTTATACGTTATAAAATAATACCATATAACGTTATACGTTATAGCGTAAACTATATAACGTTATAACGTAACACAATATAACGTTATACGTTATAAAATAAAACTGTATAACGTTATACGTTATAACGTAATGCTATATAACGTCATACGTTAGAAAATAATACTATATAACGTTATACGTTATAAAATAATACCATATGACGTTATACGTTATAAAATAAAACTGTATAACGTTATACGTTATAACGTAACTCTACATAACGTTATACGTTATACGGTAATGCTATATAACGTTATACGTTATAAAATAATACCATATAACGTTATACGTTATAGCGTAAACTATATAACGTTATAACGTAACACAATATAACGTTATACGTTATAAAATAAAACTGTATAACGTTATACGTTATAACGTAATGCTATATAACGTTATACATTATAAAATAATACCGTATCACGTTATACGTTATAAAATAATACTATATAACATTATACGCTATAAAATAATGCTGTATAACGTTATACGTTATAACGTAATGCTATATAACGTCATACGTTAGAACATAATACTATATAACGTTATACGTAATTAAATAATACCATATAACGTTATACGTTATAAAATAATACTATATAACGTTATACGTTTTAAAATAATACCGTATGACGTTATACGATATAACGTAATGCTATATAACGTTATAACGTAACACAATATAACGTTATACGTTATAAAATAATAACGTATAACGTTATAGGTTATAACGTAATACTATATAACATTATAACGAAACACTATATAACGTTAAACGTTATAAAGTAACACTACATAACGTTATAAGTCATAAAATAATGCTATAAAACGTTATAATTATAAAATAATACTATATAACGGTATGCGTTATAAAATAATCCTATATAACGTTATACATTACAAAATAATACCGTATAACGTTATAGGTTATAACGTAATACTATATAACATTATAACGTAACACTATATAACGCTATACATTATAAACTAATACTATATAACGTTATACCTTATAACGTAATGCTATATAGCGTTATAACCTAACACTATATAACGTTATACGTTATAAAATAATACCGTATAACGTTATAGGTTATAACGTAATACTATATAACATTATAACGAAACACTATATAACGTTAAACGTTATAAAGTAAAGTTATATAACGTTATACGTTATAAAATAATCCTATATAACGTTATACGTTATAAAATAATACCGTATAACGTTATACGTTATAACGTAATGCTATATAACGTTATAGCGTAACACAATATAACGTTATACGTTATAAAATAATACCGTATATCGTCATACGTCATAACGTAATACTATATAACATTATAACGTAACACTATATAACATCATACGTTATAACGTAACACTACATAACGTTATACTTCATAAAATAATGCTATAAAACGTTATACTTTATAAAATAATACTATATAACGTTATACGTTATAAAATAATACTATATAACGTTATACGTTATAAAATAAAACTGTATAACGTTATACGTTATAACGTAATGCTATATAACGTCATATGTTATAAAATAATACTATATAACGTTATACGTCATAAAATAATACCATATAACATTCTACGTTATAAAATAATACCGTATAACGTTATACGTTATAACGTAATGCTATATAACGTTATAGCGCAACACAATATAACGTTATACGTTATAAAATAATACCGTATATCGTCATACGTTATAACGTAATACTATATAACATTATATCGTAACACTATATAACATCATACGTTATAACGTAACACTACATAACGTTATACTTCATAAAATAATTCTATAAAACGTTATACTTTGTAAAATAATACTATATAACGTTATACGTTATAAAATAATACTATATAACGTTATACGTTATAAAATAAAACTGTATAACGTTATACGTTATAACGTAATGCTGTATAACGTCATATGTTATAAAATAATACTATATAACGTTATACGTTATAAAATAATACTATATAACGTAATGCGTTTTAACGTAATACCATATAACATTATAACGAAACACTATATAACGTTAAACGTTATAAAGTAAAGTTATATAACGTTATACGTTATAAAATAATCCTATATAACGTTATACGTAATAAAATAATACCATATAACGTTATACGTTATAGCGTAAACTATATAACATTATAACCTAACACTATATAACGTTAAACGTCATAAAATAATACCGTATAACGTTATACGTTACAACGTAATACTATATAACGTTATAACGTAACACTATATGACGATATACGCTGTTAGGTAACACCATATAACGTTATACGTTATAACGTAATACTAAATAACATTATAACGTAACACTATATAACATCATACGTTATAACGTAACACTACATAACGTTATACGTTATAAAATAATACTATATAACATTATAACGTAACACTATATAACGCTATACGTTATAAAATAATACTATATAACGTTATACGTTATAAAATAATACCGTGTAACGTTACAGGTTATATCGTAATACTATATAACATTATAACGTAACACTATATAACGTTATACGTTATAAAATAATACTATATAACATTATATAGTAACACTATATAACGCTATACGTTATAAAATAATACTATATAACGTTATACGTTACAAAATATTACTATAAAACATTATACGTTATCAAATAAGACCGTATAACGTGATACGTTATCACGAAATACTATATAACGTTATAACGTAGCACTATATAAAGTTATACCTTATAAACTAACACTATATAACGTTATACGTTATTAGGCAACACTATATAACGTTATACGATGTAACGTAACACTATATAACGTTATAAGTAATAAAACAATACCGTATAGCGTTATACGTTATAACGTAATACTAAATAACATTATAACGTAACACTATATAACATCATACGTTATAACGTAACACTACATAACGTTATACGTCATAAAATAATGCTATAAAACGTTATACTTTATAAAATAATACTCTATAACGTTATACGTAATAAAATAATACTATATAACGTTATACGTTATAAAATAAAACTGTATAACGTTATACGTTATAACCGAATGCTATATAACGTCATACGTTAGAAAATAATACTATATAA
Organism: Bombus dahlbomii; assembly: GCA_037178635.1. NCBI lineage: Eukaryota > Metazoa > Arthropoda > Insecta > Hymenoptera > Apidae > Bombus > Bombus dahlbomii. Next base: position 1,693,706 of record CM074117.1, read on the forward strand.
CGTTATACGTAATAAAATAATACCATATAACGTTATACGTTATAATTTAAACTATATAACGTTATAACCTAACACTATATAACGTTATACGTTATAAAATAATACTATATAACGTTATACTTTATAAAATAATACTCTATAACGTTATACGTTATAAAATAATACTATATAACGTTATACGTTATAAAATAAAACTGTATAACGTTATACGTTATAACGTAACACTACATAATGTTATACGTTATACGGTAATGCTATATAACGTTATACGTTATAAAATAATACTATATAACGTTATACTTTATAAAATAATACTCTATAAAGTTATACGTTATAAAATAATACTATATAACGTTATACTTTATAAAATAAAACTGTATAACGTTATACGTAATAACGTAACACTACATAATGTTATACGTTATACGGTAATGCTATATAACGTTATACGTTATAAAATAATACTATATAACCTTATACGTTATAAAATAATACCGTATAACGTTATAGGTTATAACGTAATACTATACAACATTATAACGTAACACTATATAACGCTATACGTTATAAACTAATACTATATAACGTTATACGTTATAACGTAATGCTATATAACGTTATAACGTAACACAATATAACGTTATACGTTATAAAATAATACCGTATAACTGTATACGCCATAAAATAAAACCGTATTACGTTATACGTTATAACGTAATATTAAATAACATTATAACGTAACACTATATAACATCATACGTTATAACGTAACACTACATAACGTTATACGTTATAAAATAATACTATATAACATTATAACGTAACACTATATAACGCTATACGTTATAAAATAATACTATATAACGTTATACGTTATAAAATAATACCGTGTAACGTTACAGGTTATATCGTAATACTATATAACATTATAACGTAACACTATATAACGTTATACGTTATAAAATAATACTATATAACATTATATAGTAACACTATATAACGCTATACGTTATAAAATAATACTATATAACGTTATACGTTACAAAATATTACTATAAAACATTATACGTTATCAAATAAGACCGTATAACGTGATACGTTATCACGAAATACTATATAACGTTATAACGTAGCACTATATAAAGTTATACCTTATAAACTAACACTATATAACGTTATACGATATTAGGCAACACTATATAACGTTATACGATGTAACGTAACACTATATAACGTTATAAGTAATAAAACAATACCGTATAGCGTTATACGTTATAACGTAATACTAAATAACATTATAACGTAACACTATATAACATCATACGTTATAACGTAACACTACATAACGTTATACGTTATAAAATAATACTATATAACGTTATACTTTATAAAATAATACTCTATAACGTTATACGTTATAAAATAATACTATATAACGTTATACGTTATAAAATATAACTGTATAACGTTATACGTTATAACGTAACACTACATAATGTTATACGTTATACGGTAATGCTATATAACGTTATACGTTATAAAATAACACCATATAACGTTATACGTTCTAAGGTAAACTATATAACGTTTTAACCTAACACTATATAACGTTAAACGTCATAAAATAATACCGTATAACGTTATACGGTACAACGTAATACTATATAACGTTATAACGTAACACTATATGACGATATACGCTGTTAGGTAACACCATATAACGTCATACGTTATAACGTAACACTACATAATGTTATACGTCATAAAATAATGCTATAAAACGTTATAATTATAAAATAATACTATATAACGTTATACGTTATAAAATAATACCGTATAACGTTATAGGTTATAACGTAATACTATATAACATTATAACGAAACACTATATAACGTTAAACGTTATAAAGTAAAGTTATATAACGTTATACGTTATAAAATAATCCTATATAACGTTATACGTTATAAAATAATACTATATAACGTTATACGTTATAAAATAAAACTGTATAACGTTATACGTTATAACGTAATGCTATATAACGTCATACGTTAGAAAATAATACTATATAACGTTATACGTAATAAAATAATACCATATAACGTTATACGTTATAATTTAAACTATATAACGTTATAACCTAACACTATATAACGTTATACGTTATAAAATAATACTATATAACGTTATACTTTATAAAATAATACTCTATAACGTTATACGTTATAAAATAATACTATATAACGTTATACGTTATAAAATAAAACTGTATAACATTATACGTTATAACGTAACACTACATAACGTTATACGTTATACGGTAATGCTATATAACGTTATACGTTATAAAATAACACCATATAACGTTATACGTTCTAAGGTAAACTATATAACGTTTTAACCTAACACTATATAACGTTAAACGTCATAAAATAATACCGTATAACGTTATACGTTTCAACGTAATACTATATAACGTTATAACGTAACACTATATGACGATATACGCTGTTAGGTAACACCATATAACGTTATACGTTATAACGTAACACTACATAATGTTATACGTCATAAAATAATGCTATAAAACGTTATAATTATAAAATAATACTATATAACGTTATACGTTATAAATTAATACCGTATAACGTTATAGGTTATAACGTAATACTATATAACATTATAACGTAACACTATGTAACGCTATACATTATAAACTAATACTATATAACGTTATACGTTATAACGTAATGCTATATAACGTTATAACGTAACACAATATAACGTTATACGTTATAAAATAATACCGTATAACGTTATAGGTTATAACGTAATACTATATAACATTATAACGAAACACTATATAACGTTAAACGTTATAAAGTAAAGTTATATAACGTTGTACGTTATAAAATAATCCTATATAACGTTATACGTTATAAAATAATACTATATAACGTTATACGTTATAAAATAATACTATATAACGTTATACGTTATAAAATTATACCGTATAACGTTATACGTTATAACGTAATGCTATATAACGTTATAGCGTAACACAATATAACGTTATACGTTATAAAATAATACCGTATATCGTCATACGTTATAACGTAATACTATATAACATTATAACGTAACACTATATAACATCATACGTTATAACGTAACACTAGATAGCGTTATACTTCATAAAATAATGCTATAAAACGTTATACTTTATAAAATAATACTATATAACGTTATACGTTATAAAATATTACTATAAAACATTATACGTTATCAAATAAGACCGTATAACGTGATACGTTATCACGAAATACTATATAACGTTATAACGTAGCACTATATAAAGTTATACCTTATAAACTAACACTATATAACGTTATACGTTATTAGGCAACACTATATAACGTTATACGATGTAACGTAACACTATATAACGTTATAAGTAATAAAACAATACCGTATAGCGTTATACGTTATAACGTAATACTAAATAACATTATAACGTAACACTATATAACATCATACGTTATAACCTAACACTATATAACGTTAAACGTCATAAAATAATGCTATAAAACGTTATACTTTATAAAATAATACTCTATAACGTTATACGTTATAAAATAATACTATATAAGGTTATACGTTATAAAATAAAACTGTATAACGTTATACGTTATAACGTAATGCTATATAACGTCATACGTTAGAAAATAATACTATATAACGTTATACGTAATAAAATAATACCATATAACGTTATACGTTATAATTTAAACTATATAACGTTATAACCTAACACTATATAACGTTATACGTTATAAATAATACTATATAACGTTATACTTTATAAAATAATACTCTATAACGTTATACGTTATAAAATAATACTATATAACGTTATACGTTATAAAATAAAACTGTATAACGTTATACGTTATAACGTAACACTACATAACGTTTATTCGTTATACGGTAATGCTATATAACATTATACGTTATAAAATAATACCTTATACCGTTATACGTTATAACGAAAACTATATAACGTTATAACCTAACACTATATAACGTTAAACGTCATAAAATAATACTATATAACGTTATACTTTATAAAATAATACTCTATAACGTTATACGTTATTAGGTAACACTATATAACATTATACGATGTAACGTAACACTATATAACGTTATAAGTAATAAAAACTATACCGTATAGCGCTATACGTTATAACGTAATACTAAATAACATTATAACGTAACACTATATAACATCATACGTTATAACGTAACACTACATAACGTTATACGTCATAAAATAATGCTATAAAACTTTATACTTTATAAAATAATACTCTATAACGTTATACGTTATAAAATAATACTATATAACGTTATACGTTATAAAATAAAACTGTATAACGTTATACGTTATAACGTAATGCTATATAACGTCATACGTTAGAAAATAATACTATATAAAGTTATACGTAATAAAATAATACTATATAACGTTATACGTAATAAAATAATACCATATAACGTTCTACGTTATAAAATAATACTATATAACTTTATACGTTATAAAATAATACCGTATAACGTTATACGTTATAACGTAATGCTATATAACGTTATAACGTAACACAATATAACGTTATACATTATAAAATAATACCGTATAACGTTATAGGTTATAACGTCATACTATATAACATTATAACGTAACACTATATAACATCATACGTTATAACGTAACACTACATAACGTTATACGTTATAAAATAATACTATATAACGTTATACGTTATAAAATAATACCGTATAACGTGATACGTTATAACGTAATAATATATAACGTTATAACGTAACACTATATAACGTTATACGTTATTAGGTAACACTATATAACGTTATACGTTGTAACGTAACACAATATCACGTTATACGTCATAAAATAATACCGTATAACGTGATACGTTATAACGTAATAATATATAACGTTATAACGTATCACTATATAACGTTATACGTTATTAGGTAACACTATATAACGTTATACATTATATAATAATACTATATAACGTTATACGTTATAAAATAGTACCGTATAACGTGATACGTTATAACGTAATAATATATAACGTTATAACGTAACACTATATAACGTTATACGTTATTATGTAACACTATATAACGTTATACGTTGTAAACGTAACACAATATCACGTTATACGTCATAAAATAATACCGTATATCTTTATACATTATAACGTAATACTATATAACATTATAACGTAGCACTATATAACATCATACGTTATATCGTAACACTACATAACGTTATACTTCATAAAATAATGCTATAAAACATTATACTTTATAAAATAATACTATATAACGTTATACGTTATAAAATAATACTATATAACGTTATACGTTATACAATAAAACTGTATAACGTTATACGTTATAACGTAATGCTATATAACGTCATATGTTATAAAATAATACTATATAACGTTATACGTAATAAAATAATACCATATAACGTTCTACGATATAAAATAATACTATATAACTTTATACGTTATAAAATAATACCGTATAACGTTATACGTTATAACGTAATGCTATATAACGTTATAACGTAACACAATATAACGTTATGCGTAATAAAATAATACCGTATAACGTAATGCGTTATAACGTAATACTATATAACATTATAACGAAACACTATATAACATCATACGTTATAACGTAACACTACATAACGTTATACGTCATAAAATTATGCTATAAAACGTTATACTTTATAAAATAATACTCCATAACTTTATACGTTATAAAATAATACTATATAATGTTATACGTTTTAAAATAAAACTGTATAACGTTATACGTTATAACGTAATGCGATATAAAGTCATACGTCAGAAAATAATACTATATAACGTTATACGTAATAAAATAATACCATATAACGTTCTACGTTATAAAATAATACTATATAACTTTATACGTTATAAACTAATACCGTATAACGTTATACGTTAAAACGTAATGCTATATAACGTTATAACGTAACACAATATAACGTTATACGTTATAAAATAATACCGTATATCGTCATACGTTATAACGTAATACTATATAACATTATAACGCAACACTATATAACATCATACGTTATAACGTAACACTACATAACGTTATACGTCATAACATTATGCTATAAAACGTTCTACGTTATAAAATAATACTATATAACTTATACGTTATAAAATAATACTATATAACGTTATACGTTATAACGTAATGCTATATAACGTTATAACGTAACACAATATAACGTTATACGTAATAAAATAATACCGTATAACGTAATGCGTTATAACGTAATACTATATAACATTATAACGAAACACTATATAACGTTAAATGTTATAAAGTAAAGTTATATAACGTTATACGTTATAAAATAATCCTATATAACGTTATACGTTGTAAAATAATACCGTATAACGTTATACGTTATAACGTAATGCTATATAACGTTATAGCGTAACACAATATAACGTTTTACGTTATAAAATAATACCGTATATCGTCATACGTTATAACGTAATACTATATAACTTATAACGTAACACTATATAACATCATACGTTATAACGTAACACTGCATAACGTTATACTTCATAAAATAATTCTATAAAACGTTATACTTTGTAAAATAATACTATATAACGTTATACGTTATAAAATAATACTATATAACGTTATACGTTATAAAATAAAACTGTATAACGTTATACGTTATAACGTAATGCTATATAACGTCATATTTTATAAAATAATACTCTATAAAGTTATACGTTATAAAATAATACTATATAACGTTATACGTTATAAAATAAAACTGTATAACGTTATACGTTATAACGTAATGCTATATAACGTCATACGTTAGAAAATAATACTATATAACGTTATACGTAATAAAATAATACCATATAACGTTATACGTTATAAAATATTACTATATAACATTATACGTTATCAAATAAGACCGTATAACGTGATACGTTATCACGAAATACTATATAACGTTATAACGTAGCACTATATAAAGTTATACCTTATAAACTAACACTATATAACGTTATATCTTATTAGGTAACACTATATAACGTTATACGATGTAACGTAACACTATATAACGTTATAAGTAATAAAACAATACCGTATAGCGCTATACGTTATAACGTAATACTAAATAACATGATAACGTAACACTATATACCATCATACGTTACAACGTAACACTACATAACGTTATACGTCATAAAATAATGCTATAAAACGTTATAATTATAAAATAATACTATATAACGTTATACGTTATAAAATAATACTATATAACGTTATACGTTATAAAATAATACCTTATAACGTTATACGTTATAACGTAAACTATATAACGTTATAACCTAACACTATATAACGTTAAACGTCATAAAATAATACCGTATAACGTTATACGTTATAACGTAATACTAAATAACATTATAACGTAACACTATATAACATCATACGTTATAACGTAACACTACATAACGTTATACGTCATAAAATAATGCTATAAAACGTTATACTTTATAAAATATTACTCTATAACGTTATACGTTATAAAATAATACTATATAACGTTATACGTTATAAAATAAAACTGTATAACGTTATACGTTATAAAATAAAACTGTATAACGTTATACGTTATAACGTAACACTACATAACGTAATACGTTATACGGTAATGCTATATAACGTTATACGTTATAACTTAAACTATATAACGTTATAACCTAACACTATATAACGTTATACGTTATAAAATAATACTATATAACGTTATACTTTATAAAATAAAACTGTATAACGTTATACGTTATAACGTAACACTACATAACGTAATACGTTATACGGTAATGCTATATAACGTTATACGTTATAATTTAAACTATATAACGTTATAACCTAACACTATATAACGTTATACGTTATAAAATAATACTATATAACGTTATACTTTATAAAATAAAACTGTATAACGTTATACGTTATAACGTAACACAACATAACGTAATACGTTATACGGTAATGCTATATAACGTTATACGTTATAATTTAAACTATATAACGTTATAACCTAACACTATATAACGTTATACGTTATAAAATAATACCATATAACGTTATACGTTATAAAATAATACTATATAACGTTATACGTTATAACGTAATGCTATATAACGTTATAACGTAACACAATATAACGTTATACGTAATAAAATAATACCGTATAACGTAATGCGTTATAACGTAATACTATATAACATTATAACGAAACACTATATAACGTTAAATGTTATAAAGTAAAGTTATATAACGTTATACGTTATAAAATAATCCTATATAACGTTATACGTTGTAAAATAATACCGTATAACGTTATACGTTATAACGTAATGCTATATAACGTTATAGCGTAACACAATATAACGTTTTACGTTATAAAATAATACCGTATATCGTCATACGTTATAACGTAATACTATATAACATTATAACGTAACACTATATAACATTATACGTTATAACGTAACACTGCATAACGTTATACTTCATAAAATAATTCTATAAAACGTTATACTTCATAAAATAATTCTATAAAACGTTATACTTTGTAAAATAATACTATATAACGTTATACGTTATAAAATAATACTATATAACGTTATACGTTATAAAATAAAACTGTATAACGTTATACGTTATAACGTAATGCTATATAACGTCATATTTTATAAAATAATACTATATAACGTTATACGTTATAAAATAATACCATATAACATTCTACGTTATAAAATAATACTATATAACGTTATACGCTATAAAATAAAGCTTTATAACGATATACGTTATAACGTAATGCTATATAACGTCATACGTTAGAAAATAATACTATATAACGTTATACGTAATTAAATAATACCATATAACGTTGTACGTTATAAAATAATACTATATAACGTTATACGTTATAAAATAATACCGTATAACTATATACGTCATAAAATAAAACCGTATTACGTTATACGTTATAACGTAATGCTATATAACGTTATAACATAACACAATATAACGTTATACGTTATAAAATAATACCGTATAACGTTATAGGTTACAACGTAATACTATATAACATTATAACGTAACACTATATAACGTTATACGTTATAAAATAATACTATATAACGTTATTCGTTATAAAATAATACTATATAACATTACACGTTATCAAATAATACTATATAACGTTATACGTTATAAAATAATACCGTATAACGTTATACGTTATAACGTAATGCTATATAACGTTATAACGTAACACAATATAACGTTATACGTTATAAAATAATACCGTATATCGTCATACGTTATAAAATCATACTATATAACGTTATACGTTATAACGTAATGCTATATGACGTTATAACGTAACACAATATAACGTTGTACGTAATAAAATAATACCGTATAACGTAATGCGTTATAACGTAATACTATATAACATTATAACGAAACACTATATAACGTTAAATGTTATAAAGTAAAGTTATATAACGTTATACGTTATAAAATAATCCTATATAACGTTATACGTTGTAAAATAATACCGTATAACGTTATACGTTATAACGTAATGCTATATAACGTTATAGCGTAACACAATATAACGTTTTACGTTATAAAATAATACCGTATATCGTCATACGTTATAACGTAATACTATATAACATTATAACGTAACACTATATAACATCATACGTTATAACGTAACACTGCATAACGTTATACTTCATAAAATATTTCTATAAAACGTTATACTTCATAAAATAATTCTATAAAACGTTATACTTTGTAAAATAATACTATATAACGTTATACGTTATAAAATAATACCCTATAACGTTATACGTTATAACGTAATGCTATATAACGTTATAGCGTAACACAATATAACGTTATACGTTATAAAATAATACCGTATATCGTCATACGTTATAACGTAATACTATATAACATTATAACGTAACACTATATAACATCATACGTTATAACGTAACACTGCATAACGTTATACTTCGTAAATAATTCTATAAAAACGTTATACTTTGTATAATAATACTATATAACGTTATACGTTATAAAATAATACTATATAACGTTATACGTTATAAAATAAAACTGTATAAAGTTATACGTTATAACGTAATGCTATATAACGTCATATGTTATAAAATAATACTATATAACGTTATACGTTATAAAATAATACCATATAACATTCTACGTTATAAAATAATACTATATAACGTTATACGCTATAAAATAAAGCTTTATAACGATTATACGTTATAACGTAATGCTATATAACGTCATACGTTAGAAAATAATACTATATAACGTTATACGTAATTAAATAATACCATATAACGTTATACGTTATAAAATAATACTATATAACGTTATACGTTATAAAATAATACCGTATAACTATATACGTCATAAAATAAAACCGTATTACGTTATACGTTATAACGTAATGCTATATAACGTTATAACATAACACAATATAACGTTATACGTTATAAAATAATACCGTATAACGTTATAGGTTACAACGTAATACTATATAACATTATAACGTAACACTATATAACGTTATACGTTATAAAATAATACTATATAACGTTATTCGTTATAAAATAATACTATATAACATTACACGTTATCAAATAATACTATATAACATCATACGTTATAACGTAACACTACATAACGTTATACGTTATAAAATAATCCTATATAACGTTATACGTTATAAAATAATACCGTATAACGTTATACGTTATAACGTAATGCTATATAACGTTATAGCGTAACACAATATAACGTTATACGTTATAAAATAATACCGTATAACGTTATACGTTATAACGTAACACTACATAGCGTTATACGTTATAAAGCAATGCTATATAACGTTATACGTTATAAAATAATACTATATAACGTAATGCGTTTTAACGTAATACCATATAACACTATAACGAAACACTATATAACGTTAAACGTTATAAAGTAAAGTTATATAACGTTATACGTTATAAAATAAACCTATATAACGTTATACGTAATAAAAAAATACCATATAACGTTCTACGTTATAAAATAACACCGTATAACGTTATACGTTATAAAATAAAACTGTATAACGTTATACGTTATAACGTAATGCTATATAACGTCATACGTTAGAAAATAATACTATATAACGTTATACGTTATAAAATAATACCGTATAACGTTATACGTTATAACGTAATGCTATATAACGTTATAACGTAAAAAAATGTTACGTTATACGTTATAAAATAATACCGTATATCGTAATACGTTACAACGTAATACTATATAACATTATAACGTAACACTATATAACATCATACGTTATAACGTAACACTACATAACGTTATACGTCATAAAATAATGCTATAAAACGTTATACTTTATAAAATAATACTCTATAACGTTATACGTTATAAAATAATACTATATAACGTTATACGTTATAAAATAATACCGTATAACGTTATACGTTATAACGTAATGCTATATAACGTCATACGTTAGAAAATAATACTATATAAAGTTATACGTAATAAAATAATACCATACAACGTTATACGTTATAATTTAAACTATATAACGTTATAACCTAACACTATATAACGTTATACGTTATAAAATAATACTATATAACGTTATACTTTATAAAATAAAACTGTATAACGTTATACGTTATAACGTAACACTACATAACGTAATACGTTATACGGTAATGCTATATAACGTTATACGTTCTAAAATAATACCGTATCACGTTATACGGTATAAAATAATACTGTATAACGTTATACGCTATAAAATAAAGCTGTATAACGTTATACGTTCTAACGTAATGCTATATAACGTCATACGTTAGAAAATAATACTATATAACGTTATACGTAATTAAATAATACCATATAACGTTATACGTTATAAAATAATACTATATAACGTTATACGTAATAACGTAATGCTATATAACGTTATAACGTAACACAATATAACGTTATACGTAATAAAATAATACCGTATAACGTAATGCGTTATAACGTAATACTATATAACATTATAACGAAACACTATATAACGTTAAATGTTATAAAGTAAAGTTATATAACGTTATACGTTATAAAATAATCCTATATAACGTTATACGTTATAAAATAATACCGTATAACGTTATACGTTATAACGTAATGCTATATAACGTTATAGCGTAACACAATATAACGTTATACGTTATAAAATAATACCGTATAACGTTATAGGTTATAACGTAATACTATATAACATTATAACGTAACACTATATAACGCTATACGTTATAAAATAATACCGTATAACGTTATACGTTATAACGTAATGCTATATAACGTTATAACGTAACACAATATAACGTTATACGTTATAAAATAATACCGTATAACGTTATAGGTTATAACGTAATACTATATAACATTATAACGCAACACTATATAACGTTAAACATTATAAAGTAAAGTTGTATAACGTTATACGTTATAAAATAATACTATATAACGTTATACGTTATAAAATAATACTATATAACGTTATACGTTATAAAATAATACCGTAGAACGTTATACGTTATAACGTAATGCTATATAACGTTATAACGTAACACAATATAACGTTATACGTTGTAAAATAATACCGTATATCGTCATACGTTATAACGTAATACTATATAACGTTATAACGTAACACTATATAACATCATACGTTATAACGTAACACTACATAACGTTATACGTCATAAAATAATCCTATATAACGTTATACGTTATAAAATAATACCGTATAACGTTATACGTTATAACGTAATGCTATATAACGTTATAGCGTAACACAATATAACGTTATACGTTATAAAATAATACCGTATATCGTCATACGTTATAACGTAATACTATATAACATTATAACGTAACACTATATAACATCATACGTTATAACGTAACACTGCATAACGTTATACTTCATAAAATAATTCTATAAAACGTTATACTTTGTAAAATAATACTATATAACGTTATACGTTATAAAATAATACTATATAACGTTATACGTTATAAAATAAAACTGTATAACGTTATACGTTATAACGTAATGCTATATAACGTCATATGTTATAAAATAATACTATATAACGTTATACGTTATAAAATAATACCATATAACATTCTACGTTATAAAATAATACTATATAACGTTATACGCTATAAAATAAAGCTGTATAACGATATACGTTATAACGTAATGCTATATAACGTCATACGTTAGAAAATAATACTATATAACGTTATAGGTAATTAAATAATACCATATAACGTTATACGTTATAAAATAATACTATATAACGTTATACGTTATAAAATAATACCGTATAACGTTATACGTTATAACGTAATGCTATATAACGTTATAACGTAACACAATATAACGTTATACGTTATAAAATAATACCGTATATCGTCATACGTTATAACGTAATACTATATAACGTTATAACGTAACACTATATAACATCATACGTTATAACGTAACACTACATAACGTTATACGTTATAAAATAATCCTATATAACGTTATACGTTATAAAATAATACCGTATAACGTTATACGTTATAACGTAATGCTATATAACGTTATAGCGTAACACAATATAACGTTATACGTTATAAAATAATACCGTATATCGTCATACGTTATAACGTAATACTATATAACATTATAACGTAACACTATATAACATCATACGTTATAACGTAACATTACATAACGTTATACTTCATAAAATAATTCTATAAAACGTTATACTTTGTAAAATAATACTATATAACGTTATACGTTATAAAATAAAACTGTATAACGTTATATGTAGTAACGTAATGCTATATAACGTCATATGTTATAAAATAATACTATATAACGTTATACGTTATAAAATAATACCATATAACATTCTACGTTATAAAATAATACCGTATAACATTATACGTTATAACGTAACACTACATAGCGTTATACGTTATAAAGCAATGCTATATAACGTTATACGTTATAAAATAATCCTATATAACGTTATACGTAATAAAAAAATACCATATAACGTTCTACGTTATAAAATAACACCGTATAACGTTATACGTTTTAAAATAAAACTGTATAACGTTATACGTTATAACGTAATGCTATATAACGTCATACGTTAGAAAATAATACTATATAACGTTATACGTTATAAAATAATACCGTATAACGTTATACGTTATAACGTAATGCTATATAACGTTATAACGTAACACAATGTTTCGTTATACGTTATAAAATAATACCGTATATCGTAATACGTACCAACGTAATACTATATAACATTATAACGTAACACTATATAACATCATACGTTATAACGTAACACTACATAACGTTATGCGTCATAAAATAATGCTATAAAACGTTATACTTTATAAAATAATACTCTATAACGTTATACGTTATAAAATAATACTATATAACGTTATACGTATGAAAATAATACCATATAACGTTCTACGTTATAAAATAATACCATATAACTTTATACGTTATAAAATCATACCATATAACGTTCTACGTTATAAAATAACACCGTATAACGTTATACGTTATAAAATAAAACTGTATAACGTTATACGTTATAACGTAATGCTATATAACGTCATACGTTAGAAAATAATACTATATAACGTTATACGTTATAAAATAATACCGTATAACGTTATACGTTATAACGTAATGCTATATAACGTTATAACGTAACACAATATAACGTTATACGTAATAAAATAATACCGTATAACGTAATGCGTTATAACGTAATACTATATAACATTATAACGAAACACTATATAAAGTTAAACATTATATAGTAAAGTTATATAACGTCATACGTTATAAAATAATCCTATATAACGTTATACGTTATAAAATAAAACTGTATAACGTTATACGTTATAACGTAATGCTATATATCGTCATACGTTAGAAAATGATACTATATGACGTTATACGTAATAAAATAAACCATATAACTTTATACGTTATGATTAAAACTATATAACGTTATAACCTAACACTATATAACGTTATACGTTATAAAATAATACTATATAACGTTATACTTTATAAAATAATACTCTATAACGTTATACGTTATAAAATAATACTATATAACGTTATACGTCATCAAATAATGCTATAAAACGTTATAATTATAAAATAATACTATATAACGTTATACGTTATAAAATAATACTATATAACGTTATAAGTCATAAAATAATGCTATAAAACGTTATAATTATAAAATAATACTATATAACGTTATACGTTATAAAATAAAACTGTATAACGTTATACGTTATAACGTAATGCTATATAACGTCATACGTTAGAAAATAATACTATATAACTTTATACGTAATAAAATAATACCATACAACGTTATACGTTATAATTTAAACTATATAACGTTATAACCTAACACTATATAACGTTATACGTTATAAAATAATACTATATAACGTTATACTTTATAAAATAAAACTGTATAACGTTATACGTTATAACGTAACACTACATAACGTAATACGTTATACGTTAATGCTATATAACGTTATACGTTATAAAATAATACCGTATCACGTTATACGGTATAAAATAATACTATATAACGTTATACGCTATAAAATAAAGCTGTATAACGTTATACGTTCTAACGTAATGCTATATAACGTCATACGTTAGAAAATAATACTATATAACGTTATACGTATTTAAATAATACCATATAACGTTATACGTTATAAAATAATACTATATAACGTTATACGTTATAACGTAATGCTATATAACGTTATAACGTAACACAATATAACGTTATACGTAATAAAATAATACCGTATAACGTAATGCGTTATAACGTAGTACTATATAACATTATAACGAAACACTATATAACGTTAAATGTTATAAAGTAAAGTTATATAACGTTATACGTTATAAAATAATCCTATATAACGTTATACGTTATAAAATAATACCGTATAGCGTTATACGTTATAACGTAATGCTATATAACGTTGTAGCGTAACACAATATAACGTTATACGTTATAAAATAATACCGTATATCGTCATACGTTATAACGTAATACTATATAACATTATAACGTAACACTATATAACATCATACGTTATAACGTAACACTGCATAACGTTATACTTCATAAAATAATTCTATAAAACGTTATACTTTGTAAAATAATACTATATAACGTTATACGTTATAAAATAATACTATATAACGTTATAGATAATTAAATAATACCATATAACGTTATACGTTATAAAATAATACTATATAACGTTATACGTTATAAAATAATACCGTATAACTATATACGTCATAAACTAAAACCGTATTACGTTATACGTTATAACGTAATGCTATATAACGTTATAACATAACACAATATAACGTTATACGTTATAAAATAATACCGTATAACGTTATAGGTTACAACGTAATACTATATAACATTATAACGTAACACTATATAACGTTATTCGTTATAAAATAATACTATATAACGTTATACGCTATAAAATAAGCCTGTATAACGTTATACGTTCTAACGTAATGCTATATAACGTCATACGTTAGAAAATAATACTATATAACGTTATACGTAATTAAATAATACCATATAACGTTATACGTTATAAAATAATACTATATAACGTTATACGTTATAACGTAATGCTATATAACGTTATAACCTAACACAATATAACGTTATACGAAATAAAATAATACCGTATAACGTAATGCGTTATAACGTAATGCTATATAACGTTGTAGCGTAACACAATATAACGTTATACGTTATAAAATAATACCGTATATCGTCATACGTTATAACGTAATACTATATAACATTATAACGTAACACTATATGACATCATACGTTATAACGTAACACTGCATAACGTTATACTTCATAAAATAATTCTATAAAACGTTATACTTTGTAAAATAATACTATATAACGTTATACGTTATAAAATAATACTATATAACGTTATACGTTATAAAATAAAACTGTATAACGTTATACGTTATAACGTAATGCTATATAACGTCATATGTTATAAAATAATACTATATAACGTTATACGTTATAAAATAGTACCATATAACATTCTATGTTATAAAATAATACCGTATAACGTTATACGTTATAACGTAACACTACATAGCGTTATACGTTATAAAGCAATGCTATATAACGTTATACGTTATAAAATAATACTATATAACGTAATGCGTCTTAACGTAATACCATATAACATTATAACGGAACACTATATAACGTTAAAAGTTGTAAAGAAAAGTTATATAACTTTATACGTTATAACGTAATGCTATATAACGTTATAACGTAACACAATATAACGTTATACCTTATAAAATAAAACTGTATAACGTTATACGTTATAACGTAATGCTATATAACGTCATACGTTAGAAAATAATACTATATAACGTTATACGTAATAAAATAATACCATATAACGTTATACGTTATAAAATAATACTATATAACGTTATACGTTATAAAATAATACCGTATAACGTTATACGTTATAACGTAATGCTATATAACGTTATAACGTAACACAATATAACGTTATACGTTATAAAATAATACCGTATAACGTTATAGGTTATAACGTAATACTATATAACATTATAACGTAACACTATATAACGCTGTACGTTATAAAATAATACTATATATCGTTATACGTTATAACGTAATGCTATATAACGTTATACGAAATAAAATAATACCGTATAACGTAATGCGTTATAACGTATTACTATATAACATTATAACGAAACACTATATAAAGTTAAACATTATAAAGTAAAGTTATATAACGTCATACGTTACAAAATAATCCTATATAACGTTATACGTTATAAAATAAAACTGTATAACGTTATACGTTATAACGTAATGCTATATATCGTAATATAATAATATATAATATATATACGATAATAATATATATATAATATATATATATATATATATATATATATAATATATATATAATAATATATATACGATATATAATATCGTAATACGTTATAACGTTATACGTAATAAAATAATACCGTATAACGTAATGCGTTATAACGTATTACTATATAACATTATAACGAAACACTATATAAAGTTAAACATTATATAGTAAAGTTATATAACGTCATACGTTATAAAATAATCCTATATAACGTTATACGTTATAAAATAAAACTGTATAACGTTATACGTTATAACGTAATGCTATATATCGTCATACGTTAGAAAATGATACTATATGACGTTATACGTAATAAAATAAACCATATAACGTTATACGTTATGATTAAAACTATATAACGTTATAACCTAACACTATATAACGTTATACGTTATAAAATAATACTATATAACGTTATACTTTATAAAATAATACTCTATAACGTTATACGTTATAAAATAATACTATATAACGTTATGCGTCATCAAATAATGCTATAAAACGTTATAATTATAAAATAATACTATATAACGTTATACGTTATAAAATAATACTATATAACGTTATAAGTCATAAAATAATGCTATAAAACGTTATAATTATAAAATAATACTATATAACGTTATACGTTATAAAATAATACCGTATAACTCTATGCGCCATAAAATAAAACCGTATTACGTTATACGTTCTAACGTAATACTAAATAACATTATAACGTAACACTATATAACATCATACGTTATAACGTAACACTACATAACGTTATACGTTATAAAATAATACTATATAACATTATAACGTAACATTATATAACGCTATACATTATTAAATAATACTATATAACGTTATACGTTATAAAATAATACCGTATAACTCTATACGTCATAAAATGAAACCGTATTACGTTATACGTTATAACGTAATGATGTATATCGTTATAACATAACACATTGTAACGTTATACGTCATAAAATAATGCTATAAAACGTTATACTTTATAAAATAATACTCTATAACGTTATACGTTATAAAATAATACTATATAACGTTATACGTTATAAAATAAAACTGTATAACGTTATGCGTTATAACGTAATGCTATATAACGTCATACGTTAGAAAATAATACTATATAACGTTATACGTAATAAAATAATACCATATAACGTTATACGTTATAAAATATTACTATATAACATTATACGTTATCAAATAAGACCGTATAACGTGATACGTTATCACGAAATACTATATAACGTGATAACGTAGCACTATATAAAGTTATACCTTATAAACTAACACTATATAACGTTATATCTTATTAGGTAACACTATATAACGTTATACGATGTAACGTAACACTATATAACGTTATAAGTAATAAAACAATACCGTATAGCGCTATACGTTATAACGTAATACTAAATAACATGATAACGTAACATTATTTAACATCATACGTTATAACGTAACACTACATAACGTTATACGTCATAAAATAATGCTATAAAACGTTAAAATTATAAAATAATACTATATAACGTTATACGTTATAAAATAATACTATATAACGTTATACGTTATAAAATAATACCTTATAACGTTATACGTTATATCGTAAACTATATAACGTTATAACCTAACACTATATAACGTTAAACGTCATAAAATAATACCGTATAACGTTATACGTTATAACGTAATACTAAATAACATTATAACGTAACACTATATAACATCATACGTTATAACGTAACACCACATAACGTTATACGTCATAAAATAATGCTATAAAACGTTATACTTTATAAAATAATACTCTATAACGTTATACGTTATAAAATAATACTATATAACGTTATACGTTATAAAATAAAACTGTATAACGTTATACGTTCTAACGTAATGCTATATAACGTCATACGTTAGAAAATAATACTATATAACGTTATACGTATTTAAATAATACCATATAACGTTATACGTTATAAAATAATACTATATAACGTTATACGTTATAACGTAATGCTATATAACGTTATAACGTAACACAATATAACGTTATACGTAATAAAATAATACCGTATAACGTAATGCGTTATAACGTAATACTATATAACATTATAACGAAACACTATATAACGTTAAATGTTATAAAGTAAAGTTATATAACGTTGTACGTTATAAAATAATCCTATATAACGTTATACGTTATAAAATAATACCGTATAACGTTATACGTTATAACGTAATGCTATATAACGTTATAGCGTAACACAATATAACGTTATACGTTATAAAATAATACCGTATATCGTCATACGTTATAACGTAATACTATATAACATTATAACGTAACACTATATAACATCATACGTTATAACGTAACACTGCATAACGTTATACTTCATAAAATAATTCTATAAAACGTTATACTTTGTAAAATAATACTATATAACGTTATACGTTATAAAATAATACTATATAACGTTATAGATAATTAAATAATACCATATAACGTTATACGTTATAAAATAATACTATATAACGTTATACGTTATAAAATAATACCGTATAACTATATACGTCATAAACTAAAACCGTATTACGTTATACGTTATAACGTAATGCTATATAACGTTATAGCGTAACACAATATAACGTTATACGTTATAAAATAATACCGTATATCGTCATACGTTATAACGTAATACTATATAACATTATAACGTAACACTATATAACATCATACGTTATAACGTAACACTACATAACGTTATACGTTATAAAATAATCATATATAACGTTATACGTTATAAAATAATACCGTATAACGTTATACGTTATAACGTAATGCTATATAACGTTATAGCGTAACACAATATAACGTTATACGTTATAAAATAATACAGTATATCGTCATACGTTATAACGTAATACTATATAACATTATAACGTAACACTATATAACGCTGTACGTTATAAAATAATACTATATATCGTTATACGTTATAACGTAATGCTATATAACGTTATACGAAATAAAATAATACCGTATAACGTAATGCGTTATAACGTATTACTATATAACATTATAACGAAACACTATATAAAGTTAAACATTATAAAGTAAAGTTATATAACGTCATACGTTACAAAATAATCCTATATAACGTTATACGTTATAAAATAAAACTGTATAACGTTATACGTTATAACGTAATGCTATATAACGTCATACGTTAGAAAATGATACTATATAACGTTATACGTAATAAAATAATACCATATAACGTTATACGTTATGATTTAAACTATATAACGTTATAACCTAACACTATATAACGTTATACGTTATAAAATAATACTATATAACGTTATACTTTATAAAATAATACTCTTTAACGTTGTACGTTATAAAATAATACTATATAACGTTATACGTTATAAAATAAAACTGTATAACGTTATACGTTATAACGTAACACTACATAACGTTATACGTTATACGGTAATGCTATATAACGTTATACGTTATAAAATAATACCATATAACGTTATACGTTATAGCGTAAACTATATAACGTTATAACCTAACACTATATAACGTTAAACGTCATAAAATAATACCGTATAACGTTATACGTTACAACGTAATACTATATAACGTTATAACGTAACACTATATGACGATATACGCTGTTAGGTAACACCATATAACGTTATACGTTATAACGTAACACTACATAACGTTATACGTCATCAAATAATGCTATAAAACGTTATAATTATAAAATAATACTATATAACGTTATACGTTATAAAATAATACTATATAACGTTATAAGTCATAAAATAATGCTATAAAACGTTATAATTATAAAATAATACTATATAACGTTATACGTTATAAAATAATACCGTATAACTCTATACGCCATAAAATAAAACCGTATTACGTTATACGTTATAACGTAATACTAAATAACATTATAACGTAACACTATATAACATCATACGTTATAACGTAACACTACATAACGTTATACGTTATAAAATAATACTATATAACATTATAACGTAACACTATATAACGCTATACGTTATTAAATAATACTATATAACGTTATACGTTATAAAATAATACCGTATAACTCTATACGTCATAAAATGAAACCGTATTACGTTATACGTTATAACGTAATGCTATATATCGTTATAACATAACACAATATAACGTTATACGTCATAAAATAATGCTATAAAACGTTATACTTCATAAAATAATACTCTATAACGTTATACGTTATAAAATAATACTATATAACGTTATACGTTATAAAATAAAACTGTATAACGTTATGCGTTATAACGTAATGCTATATAACGTCATACGTTAGAAAATAATACTATATAACGTTATACGTAATAAAATAATACCATATAACGTTATACGTTATAAAATATTACTATATAACACTATACGTTATCAAATAAGACCGTATAACGTGATACGTTATCACGAAATACTATATAACGTTATAACGTAGCACTATATAAAGTTATACCTTATAAACTAACACTATATAACGTTATATCTTATTAGGTAACACTATATAACGTTATACGATGTAACGTAACACTATATAACGTTATAAGTAATAAAACAATACCGTATAGCGCTATACGTTATAACGTAATACTAAATAACATGATAACGTAACACTATATAACATCATACGTTATAACGTAACACTACATAACGTTATACGTCATAAAATAATGCTATAAAACGTTATAATTATAAAATAATACTATATAACGTTATACGTTATAAAATAATACTATATAACGTTATACGTTATAAAATAATACCTTATAACGTTATACGTTATAACGTAAACTATATAACGTTATAACCTAACACTATATAACGTTAAACGTCATAAAATAATACAGTATAACGTTATACGTTATAACGTAATACTAAATAACATTATAACGTAACACTATATAACATCATACGTTATAACGTAACACTACATAACGTTATACGTCATAAAATAATGCTATAAAACGTTATACTTTATAAAATAATACTCTATAACGTTATACGTTATAAAATAATACTATATAACGTTATACGTTATAAAATAAAACTGTATAACGTTATACGTTATAACGTAATGCTATATAACGTCATACGTTAGAAAATAATACTATATAACGTTATACGTAATAAAATAATACCATATAACGTTATACGTTATAATTTAAACTATATAACTTTATAACCTAACACTATATAACGTTATACGTCATAAAATAATGCTATAAAACGTTATACTTTATAAAATAATACTCTATAACAATATACGTTATAAAATAATAATATATAACGTTATACGTTATAAAATAAAACTGTATAACGTTATACGTTATAACGTAATGCTATATAACGTCATACGTTAGAAAATAATACTATATAACGTTATACTTTATAAAATAATACTCTATAACGTTATACGTTATAAAATAATACTATATAACGTTATACGTTATAAAATAAAACTGTATAACGTTATACGTTATAACGTAACACTACATAACGTAATACGTTATACGGTAATGCTATATAACGTTATACGTTATAAAATAATACCGTATCACGTTATACGTTATAAAATAATACTATATATCGATATACGTTATAAAATATTACTGTATAACATTATACGTTATCAAATAATACTATATAACGTTATACGTTATAAAATAAAACCGTATAACGTTATACGTTATAACGTAATGCTATATAACGTCATATGTTATAAAATAATACTCTATAACGTTATACGTAATAAAATAATACCATATAACGTTCTACGTCATAAAATAATACTATATAACTTTATACGTTATAAAATATTACCGTATAACGTTATACGTTATAACGTAATGCTATATAAAGTTATAACGTAACACAATATAACGTTATACGTTATAACGCAACACTACATAACGTTATGCGTCATAAAATTATGCTATAAAACGTTATACTTTATAAAATAATACTCCATAACGTTATACGTTATAAAATAATACTATATAACGTTATACGTTTTAAAATAAAACTGTATAACGTTATACGTTATAACGTAATGCTATATAACGTCATACGTTAGAAAATAATACTATATAACGTTATACGTATTAAAATAATACCATATAACGTTATACGTTATAAAATAATACTATATAACGTTATACGTTATAAAATAATACTATATAACGTTATACGTTATAAAATAATACCGTATAACGTTATACGTTATAACGTTATACTATATAACATTATAACGTAACACTATATAACGCTATACGTTATAAAATAATACTATATATCGTTATACGTTATAACGTAATGCTATATAACGTTATAACGTAACACAATATAACGTTATACGTAATAAAATAATACCGTATAACGTAATGCGTTATAACGTATTACTATATAACATTATAACGAAACACTATATAAAGTTAAACATTATAAAGTAAAGTTATATAACGTCATACGTTATAAAATAATCCTATATAACGTTATACGTTATAAAATAAAACTGTATAACGTTATACGTTATAACGTAATGCTATATAACGTCATACGTTAGAAAATGATACTATATAACGTTATACGTAATAAAATAATACCATATAACGTTATACGTTATGATTTAAACTATATAACGTTATCACCTAACACTATATAACGTTAAACGTCATAAAATAATACCGTATAACGTTATACGTTACAACGTAATACTATATAACGTTATAACGTAACACTATATGACGATATACGCTGTTAGGTAACACCATATAGCGTTATACGTTATAACGTAACACTACATAACGTTATACGTCATCAAATAATGCTATAAAACGTTATAATTATAAAATAATACTATATAACGTATAACGTTATAAAATAATACCGTATAACTCTATACGTCATAAAATGAAACCGTATTACGTTATACGTTATAACGTAATGCTATATATCGTTATAACATAACACAATATAACGATATACGTTATAAAATAATACCGTGTAACGTTACAGGTTATATCGTAATACTATATAACATTATAACGTAACACTATATAACGTTATACGTTATAAAATAATACTATATAACATTATATAGTAACACTATATAACGCTATACGTTATAAAATAATACTATATAACGTTATACGTTATAAAATATTACTATAAAACATTATACGTTATCAAATAAGACCGTATAACGTGATACGTTATCACGAAATACTATATAACGTTATAACGTAGCACTATATAAAGTTATACCTTATAAACTAACACTATATAACGTTATACGTTATTAGGTAACACTATATAACGTTATACGATGTAACGTAACACTACATAACGTTATACGTCATAAAATAATGCTATAAAACTTTATACTTTATAAAATATTACTATATAACGTTATACGTTATAAAATTATACTATATAACGTTATACGTTATAAAATAATACCGTATATCGTTATACATTATAACGTAATAATATATAACATTATAACGTAACACTATATAACATCATACGTTATAACGTAACACTACATAACGTTATACGTCATAAAATAATGCTATAAAACGTTATACTTTATAAAGTAATACTATATAACTATATAATAATAATATATAATAATACTATAAAATTATACTATATAACGTTATACGTTATAAAATATTACAATATAACGTTTTACGTTATAAAATATTACAATATAACGTTATACGTTATAAAATAATACCGTATAACTTTATACGTCATAAAATGAAACCGTATTACGTTATACGTTATAACGTAAGGCTATATATCGTTATAACATAACACAATATAACGTTATACGTTATAAAATAATACCGTATAACGTTATAGGTTATAACGTAATACTATATAACATTATAACGTAACACTATATAACGTTATACGTTATAAAATAATACTGTATAACGTTATACGTTATAAAATATTACTATATAACATTATACGTTATAAAATAATACTATATAACGTTATACGTTATAAAATAAAACTGTATAACGTTATAAGTTATAACGTAATGCTATATAACGTCATATGTTATAAAATAACACTATATAACGTTATACGTAATAAAATAATACCATATAACGTTCTACGTTATAAAATAATACCATATAACCTTATACGTTATAAAATAATACCGTATAACGTTATACGTTATAACGTAATGCTATATAACGTTATAACGTAACACAATATAACGTTATACGTTATAAAATAATACCGTGTATCGTCATACGTTATAACGTAATACTGTATAACATTATACCGCAACACTATATAACATCATACGTTATAACGTAACACTACATAACGTTATACGTCATAAAATTATGCTATAAAACGTTATAATTATAAAATAATACTATATAACGTTATACTTTATAAAATAATACTCTATAACGTTATACGTTATAAAATAATACTATATAACATTATACGTTATAAAATAAAACTGTATAACGTTATACGTTATAACGTAACACTACATAACGTTATACGTCATAAAATAATGCTATAAAACGTTATAATTATAAAATAATACTATATAACGTTATACGTTATAAAATAATACCGTATAACTTTATACGTCATAAAATGGAACCGTATTACGTTATACGTTATAACGTAATGCTATATATCGTTATAACGTAAAACCATATGACGATATACGCTGTTAGGTAACACCATATAACGTTATACGTTATAACGTAACACTACATAACGTTATACGTCATAAAATAATGCTATAAAACGTTATAATTATAAAATAATACTATATAACGTTATTCGTTATAAAATAATACTATATAACATTACACGTTATCAAATAATACTAATTAACGTTATACGTTATAAAATAATACCGTATAACGTTATACGTTATAACGCAATACTATATAACATTATAACGTAACACTATATAACATCATACGTTATAACGTAACACTACATAACGTTATACGTCATAAAATAATGCTATAAAACTTTATACTTTATAAAATATTACTATATAACGTTATACGTTATAAAATTATACTATATAACGTTATACGTTATAAAATAATACCGTATATCGTTATACATTATAACGTAATAATATATAACATTATAACGTAACACTATATAACATCATACGTTATAACATAACACTACATAACGTTATACGTTATAAAATAATACTATATAACGTTATACTTTATAAAATAATACTCTATAACGTTATACGTTATAAAATAATACTATATAACGTTATACGTTATAAAATAAAACTGTATAACGTTATACGTTATAACGTAACACTACATAACGTTATACGTTATGCGGTAATGCTATATAACGTTATACGTTATAAAATAATACCTTATAACGTTATACGTTATAACGTAAACTATATAACCTTATAACCTAACACTATATAACGTTAAACGTCATAAAATAATACCGTATAACGTTATACGTTACAACGTAATACTATATAACGTTATAACGTAAAACCATATGACGATATACGCTGTTAGGTAACACCATATAACGTTATACGTTATAACGTAACACTACATAACGTTATACGTCATAAAATAATGCTATAAAACGTTATAATTATAAAATAATACTATATAACGTTATACTTTATAAAATAATACTCTATAACGTTATACGTTATAAAATAATACTATATAACATTATACGTTATAAAATAAAACTGTATAACGTTATACGTTATAACGTAACACTACATAACGTTATACGTCATAAAATAATGCTATAAAACTTTATACTTTATAAAATATTACTATATAACGTTATACGTTATAAAATTATACTATATAACGTTATACGTTATAAAATAATACCGTATATCGTTATACATTATAACGTAATAATATATATCATTATAACGTAACACTATATAACATCATACGTTATAACATAACACTACATAACGTTATACGTTATACAATAATACTATATAACGTTATACTTTATAAAATAGTACTCTATAACGTTATACGTTATAAAATAATACTATATAACGTTATACGTTATAAAATAAAACTGTATAACGTTATACGTTATAACGTAACACTACATAACGTTATACGTTATGCGGTAATGCTATATAACGTTATACGTTATAAAATAATACCATATAACGTTATACATTATAACGTAAACTATATAACGTTATAACCTAACACTATATAACGTTAAACGTCATAAAATAATACCGTATAACTTTATACGTTACAACGTAATATTATATAACGTTATAACGTAACACTATATGACGATATACGCTGTTAGGTAACACCATATAACGTTATACGTTATAACGTAACACTACATAACGTTATACGTCATAAAATAATGCTATAAAACGTTATAATTATAAAATAATACTATATAACGTTATACGTTATAAAATAATACTATATAACGTTATAAGTCATAAAATAGTGCTATAAAACGTTATAATTATAAAATAATACTATATAACGTTATACGTTATAAAATAATACCGTATAACTCTATACGCCATAAAATAAAACCGTATTACGTTATACGTTATAACGTAATACTAAATAACATTATAACGTAACACTATATAACATCATACGTTATAACGTAACACTACATAACGTTATACGTTATAAAATAATAGTATATAACATTATTACGTAACACTACATAACGCTATACGTTATAAAATAATACTATATAACATTATACGTTATCAAATAAGAACGTATAACGTGATACGTTATCACGAAATACTATATAACGTTATAACGTAGCACTATATAAAGTTATACCTTATAAACTATCACTATATAACGTTATAGGATATTAGGTAACACTATATAAAGTTATACGATGTAACGTAACACTATATAACGTTATAAGTAATAAAACAATACCGTATAGCGTTATACGTTATAAGGTAATACTAAATAACATTATAACGTAACACTATATAACATCATACGTTATAGCGTAACACTACATAACGTTATACGTCATAAAATAATGCTATAAAACGTTATACTTTATAAAATAATACTCTATAACGTTATACGTTATAAAATAATACTATATAATGTTATACGTTATAAAATAAAACTGTATAACGTTATACGTTATAACGTAATGCTATATAACGTCATACGTTAGAAAATAATACTATCTAACGTTATACGTAATAAAATAATACCATATAACGTTATACGTTATAATTTAAACTATATAACGTTATAACCTAACGCTATATAACGTTATACGTTATAAAATAATACTATATAACGTTATACTTTATAAAATAATACTCTATAACGTTATACGTTATAAAATAATACTATATAACATTATACGTTATAAAATAAAACTGTATAACGTTATACGTTATAACGTAACACTACATAACGTTATACGTCATACGGTAATGCTATATAACGTTATAAGTCATAAAATAGTGCTATAAAACGTTATAATTATAAAATAATACTATATAACGTTATACGTTATAAAATACTACCGTATAACTCTATACGCCATAAAATAAAACCGTATTACGTTATACGTTATAACGTAATACTAAATAACATTATAACGTAACACTATATAACATCATACGTTATAACGTAACACTACATAACGTTATACGTTATAAAATAATAGTATATAACATTATTACGTAACACTACATAACGCTATACGTTATAAAATAATACTATATAACATTATACGTTATCAAATAAGAACGTATAACGTGATACGTTATCACGAAATACTATATAACGTTATAACGTAGCACTATATAAAGTTATACCTTATAAACTATCACTATATAACGTTATAGGATATTAGGTAACACTATATAAAGTTATACGATGTAACGTAACACTATATAACGTTATAAGTAATAAAACAATACCGTATAGCGTTATACGTTATAAGGTAATACTAAATAACATTATAACGTAACACTATATAACATCATACGTTATAGCGTAACACTACATAACGTTATACGTCATAAAATAATGCTATAAAACGTTATACTTTATAAAATAATACTCTATAACGTTATACGTTATAAAATAATACTATATAATGTTATACGTTATAAAATAGAACTGTATAACGTTATACGTTATAACGTAATGCTATATAACGTCATACGTTAGAAAATAATACTATCTAACGTTATACGTAATAAAATAATACCATATAACGTTATACGTTATAATTTAAACTATATAACGTTATAACCTAACGCTATATAACGTTATACGTTATAAAATAATACTATATAACGTTATACTTTATAAAATAATACTCTATAACGTTATACGTTATAAAATAATACTATATAACATTATACGTTATAAAATAAAACTGTATAACGTTATATGTTATAACGTAACACTACATAACGTTATACGTCTTACGGTAATGCTATATAACGTTATACGTTATAAAATAATACCTTATAACGTTATACGTTATAACGTAAACTATATAACGTTATAACCTAACACTATATAACGTTAAACGTCATAAAATAATACCGTATAACGTTATACGTTACAACGTAATACTATATAACGTTATAACGTAAAACCATATGAAGATATACGCTGTTAGGTAACACCATATAACGTTATACGTAATAACGTGACACTACATAACGCTATACGTCATAAAATAATGCTATAAAACGTTATAATTATAAAATAATACTATATAACGTTATACGTTATAAAATAATACCGTATAACTTTATACGTCATAAAATGAAACCGTATTACGTTATACGTTATAACGTAATGCTATATATCGTTATAACATAACACAATATAACGATATACGTTATAAAATAATACCGTGTAACGTTATAGGTTATATCGTAATACTATATAACATTATAACGTAACACTATATAACGTTATACGTTATAAAATAATACTATATAACGTTATACGTTATAAAGTATTACTATATAACATTATACGTTATCAAATAAGACCGTATAACGTGATACGTTATCACGAAATACTATATAACGTTATAACGTAGCGCTATATAAAGTTATACCTTATAAACTAACACTATATAACGTTATACGTTATTAGGTAACACTATATAACGTTATACGATGTAACGTAACACTATATAACGTTATAAGTAATAAAACAATACCGTATAGCGTTATACGTTATAACGTAATACTAAATAACATTATAACGTAACACTATATAACATCATACGTTATAACGTAACACTACATAACGTTATACGTCATATAATAACGCTATAAAACGTTATACTTTATAAAATAATACTCTATAACGTTATACGTTATAAAATAATACTATATAACGTTATACGTTATAAAATAAAACTGTATAACGTTATACGTTATAACGTAATGCTATATAACGTCATACGTTAGAAAATAATACTATATAACGTTATACGTAATAAAATAATACCATATAACGTTATACGTTATAATTTAAACTATATAACGTTATAACCTAACACTATATAACGTTATACGTTATAAAATAATACTATATAACGTTATACTTTATAAAATAAAACTGTATAACGTTATGCGTTATAACGTAACACTACATAACGTTATACGTCATACGGTAATGCTATATAACGTTATACGTTATAAAATAATACCTTATAACGTTATACGTTATAACGTAAACTATATAACCTTATAACCTAACACTATATAAAGTTAAACGTCATAAAATAATACCGTATAACGTTATACGTTACAACGTAATACTATATAACGTTATAACGTAAAACCATATGACGATATACGCTGTTAGGTAACACCATATAACGTTATACGTTATAACGTAACACTACATAACGTTATACGTCATAAAATAATGCTATAAAACGTTATAATTATAAAATAATACTATATAACGTTATACTTTATAAAATAATACTCTATAACGTTATACGTTATAAAATAATACTATATAACATTATACGTTATAAAATAAAACTGTATAACGTTATACGTTATAACGTAACACTACATAACGTTATACGTCATAAAATAATGCTATAAAACTTTATACTTTATAAAATATTACTATATAACGTTATACGTTATAAAATTATACTATATAACGTTATACGTTATAAAATAATACCGTATATCGTTATACATTATAACGTAATAATATATAACATTATAACGTAACACTATATAACATCATATGTTATAACATAACACTACATAACGTTATACGTTATAAAATAATACTATATAACGTTATACTTTATAAAATAATACTCTATAACGTTATACGTTATAAAATAATACTATATAACGTTATACGTTATAACGTAACACTACATAACGTTATACGTTATGCGGTAATGCTATATAACGTTATACGTTATAAAATAATACCATATAACGTTATACATTATAACGTAAACTATATAACGTTATAACCTAACACTATATAACGTTAAACGTCATAAAATAATACCGTATAACTTTATACGTTACAACGTAATACTATATAACGTTATAACGTAACACTATATGACGATATACGCTGTTAGGTAACACCATATAACGTTATACGTTATAACGTAACACTACATAACGTTATACGTCATAAAATAGTGCTATAAAACGTTATAATTATAAAATAATACTATATAACGTTATACGTTATAAAATAATACCGTATAACTCTATACGCCATAAAATAAAACCGTATTACGTTATACGTTAGAACGTAATACTAAATAACATTATAACGTAACACTATATAACATCATACGTTATAACGTAACACTACATAACGTTATACGTTATAAAATAATAGTATATAACATTATTACGTAACACTACATAACGCTATACGTTATAAAATAATACTATATAACATTATACGTTATCAAATAAGAACGTATAACGTGATACGTTATCACGAAATACTATATAACGTTATAACGTAGCACTATATAAAGTTATACCTTATAAACTATCACTATATAACGTTATAGGATATTAGGTAACACTATATAAAGTTATACGATGTAACGTAACACTATATAACGTTATAAGTAATAAAACAATACCGTATAGCGTTATACGTTATAAGGTAATACTAAATAACATTATAACGTAACACTATATAACATCATACGTTATAGCGTAACACTACATAACGTTATACGTCATAAAATAATGCTATAAAACGTTATACTTTATAAAATAATACTCTATAACGTTATACGTTATAAAATAATACTATATAATGTTATACGTTATAAAATAAAACTGTATAACGTTATACGTTATAACGTAATGCTATATAACGTCATACGTTAGAAAATAATACTATCTAACGTTATACGTAATAAAATAATACCATATAACGTTATACGTTATAATATAAACTATATAACGTTATAACCTAACGCTATATAACGTTATACGTTATAAAATAATACTATATAACGTTATACTTTATAAAATAATACTCTATAACGTTATACGTTATAAAATAATACTATATAACATTATACGTTATAAAATAAAACTGTATAACGTTATACGTTATAACGTAACACTACATAACGTTATACGTCATACGGTAATGCTATATAACGTTATACGTTATAAAATAATACCTTATAACGTTATACGTTATAACGTAAACTATATAACGTTGTAACCTAACACTATATAACGTTAAACGTCATAAAATAATACCGTATAACGTTATACGTTACAACGTAATACTATATAACGTTATAACGTAAAACCATATGACGATATACGCTGTTAGGTAACACCATATAACGTTATACGTTATAACGTAACACTACATAACGTTATACGTCATAAAATAATGCTATAAAACGTTATAATTATAAAATAATACTATATAACGTTATACGTTATAAAATAATACCGTATAACTTTATACGTCATAAAATGAAACCGTATTACGTTATACGTTATAACGTAATGCTCTATATCGTTATAACATAACACAATATAACGATATACGTTATAAATTAATACCGTGTAACGTTATAGGTTATATCGTAATACTATATAACATTATAACGTAACACTATATAACGTTATACGTTATAAAATAATACTATATAACGTTATACGTAATAAAATAATACCATATAACGTTATACGTTATAATTTAAACTATATAACGTTATAACCTAACGCTATATAACGTTATACGTTATAAAATAATACTATATAACGTTATACTTTATAAAATAATACTCTATAACGTTATACGTTATAAAATAATACTATATAACATTATACGTTATAAAATAAAACTGTATAACGTTATACGTTATAACGTAACACTACATAACGTTATACGTCATACGGTAATGCTATATAACGTTATACGTTATAAAATAATACCTTATAACGTTATACGTTATAACGTAAACTATATAACGTTGTAACCTAACACTATATAACGTTAAACGTCATAAAATAATACCGTATAACGTTATACGTTACAACGTAATACTATATAACGTTATAACGTAAAACCATATGACGATATACGCTGTTAGGTAACACCATATAACGTTATACGTTATAACGTAACACTACATAACGTTATACGTCATAAAATAATGCTATAAAACGTTATAATTATAAAATAATACTATATAACGTTATACGTTATAAAATAATACCGTATAACTTTATACGTCATAAAATGAAACCGTATTACGTTATACGTTATAACGTAATGCTATATATCGTTATAACATAACACAATATAACGATATACGTTATAAATTAATACCGTGTAACGTTATAGGTTATATCGTAATACTATATAACATTATAACGTAACACTATATAACGTTATACGTTATAAAATAATACTATATAACGTTATACGTTATAAAATATTACTATATAACATTATACGTTATCAAATAAGACCGTATAACGTGATACGTTATCACGAAATACTATATAACGTTATAACGTAGCACTATATAAAGTTATACCTTATAAACTAACACTATATAACGTTATACGTTATTAGGTAACACTATATAACGTTATACGATGTAACGTAACACTATATAACGTTATAAGTAATAAAACAATACCGTAGAGCGTTATACGTTATAACGTAATACTAAATAACATTATAAAGTAACACTATATAACATCATACGTTATAACGTAACACTACATAACGTTATACGTCATAAAATAATGCTATAAAACGTTATACTTTATAAAATAATACTCTATAACGTTATACGTTATAAAATAATACTATATAATGTTATACGTTATAAAATAAAACTGTATAACGTTATACGTTATAACGTAATGCTATATAACGTCATACGTTAGAAAATAATACTATATAACGTTATACGTAATAAAATAATACCATATAACGTTATACGTTATAATTATACTATATAACGTTATACGTAATAAAATAATACTATATAACGTTATACGTTATAATTTAAACTATATAACGTTATAACCTAACACTATATAACGTTATACGTTATAAAATAATACTATATAACGTTATACGTTATAAAATAATACCGTATAACTTTATACGTCATAAAATGAAACCGTATTACGTTATACGTTATAACGTAATGCTATATATCGTTATAACATAACACAATATAACGATATACGTTATAAATTAATACCGTGTAACGTTATAGGTTATATCGTAATACTATATAACATTATAACGTAACACTATATAACGTTATACGTTATAAAATAATACTATATAACGTTATACGTAATAAAATAATACCATATAACGTTATACGTTATAATTTAATCTATATAACGTTATAACCTAACGCTATATAACGTTATACGTTATAAAATAATACTATATAACGTTATACTTTATAAAATAATACTCTATAACGTTATACGTTATAAAATAATACTATATAACATTATACGTTATAAAATAAAACTGTATAACGTTATACGTTATAACGTAACACTACATAACGTTATACGTCATACGGTAATGCTATATAACGTTATACGTTATAAAATAATACCTTATAACGTTATACGTTATAACGTAAACTATATAACGTTGTAACCTAACACTATATAACGTTAAACGTCATAAAATAATACCGTATAACGTTATACGTTACAACGTAATACTATATAACGTTATAACGTAAAACCATATGACGATATACGCTGTTAGGTAACACCATATAACGTTATACGTTATAACGTAACACTACATAACGTTATACGTCATAAAATAATGCTATAAAACGTTATAATTATAAAATAATACTATATAACGTTATACGTTATAAAATAATACCGTATAACTTTATACGTCATAAAATGAAACCGTATTACGTTATACGTTATAACGTAATGCTATATATCGTTATAACATAACACAATATAACGATATACGTTATAAATTAATACCGCGTAACGTTATAGGTTATATCGTAATACTATATAACATTATAACGTAACACTATATAACGTTATACGTTATAAAATAATACTATATAACGTTATACGTTATAAAATATTACTATATAACATTATACGTTATCAAATAAGACCGTATAACGTGATACGTTATCACGAAATACTATATAACGTTATAACGTAGCACTATATAAAGTTATACCTTATTAACTAACACTATATAACGTTATACGTTATTAGGTAACACTATATAACGTTATACGATGTAACGTAACACTATATAACGTTATAAGTAATAAAACAATACCGTAGAGCGTTATACGTTATAACGTAATACTAAATAACATTATAAAGTAACACTATATAACATCATACGTTATAACGTAACACTACATAACGTTATACGTCATAAAATAATGCTATAAAACGTTATACTTTATAAAATAATACTCTATAACGTTATACGTTATAAAATAATACTATATAATGTTATACGTTATAAAATAAAACTGTATAACGTTATACGTTATAACGTAATGCTATATAACGTCATACGTTAGAAAATAATACTATATAACGTTATACGTAATAAAATAATACCATATAACGTTATACGTTATAATTATACTATATAACGTTATACGTAATAAAATAATACTATATAACGTTATACGTTATAATTTAAACTATATAACGTTATAACCTAACACTATATAACGTTATACGTTATAAAATAATACTATATAACGTTATACTTTATAAAATAATACTCTATAACGTTATACGTTATAAAATAATACTGTATAACGTTATACGTTATAAAATAAAACTGTATAACGTTATACGTTATAACGTAACACTACATAACGTTATACGTCATACGGTAATGCTATATAACGTTATACGTTATAAAATAATACCTTATAACGTTATACGTTATAACGTAAACTATATAACGTTATATCCTAACACTATATAACGTTAAACGTCATAAAATAATACCGTATAACGTTATACGTTACAACGTAATAATATATAACGCTATAACGTAAAACCATATGACGATATACGCTGTTAGGTAACACCATATAACGTTATACGTTATAACGTAACACTACATAACGTTATACGTCATAAAATAATGCTATACAACGTTATAATTATAAAATAATACTATATAACGTTATACGTTATAAAATAATACCGTATAACGTTATAGGCTACAACGCAATACTACATACCGTTATACGTCATAAAATAATGCTATAAAACGTTATACGTTATAATTTAATACCGTATATCGTTATACGTTATAACGCAATACTATATAACATTATAAGGTAACACTATATAACATCATACGTTATAACGTAACACTACATAACGTTATACGTCATAAAATAATGCTATAAAACTTTATACTTTATAAAATATTACTATATAACGTTATACGTTATAAAATTATACTATATAACGTTATACGTTATAAAATAATACCGTATATCGTTATACATTATAACGTAATAATATATAACATTATAACGTAACACTATATAACATCATACGTTATAACGTAACACTACATAACGTTACACGTCATAAAATAATGCTATAAAACGTTATACTTTATAAAGTAATACTATATAACTATATAATAATAATATATAATAATACTATAAAATTATACTATATAACGTTATACGTTATAAAATATTACAATATAACGTTTTACGTTATAAAATATTACAATATAACGTTATACGTTATAAAATAATACCGTATAACTTTATACGTCATAAAATGAAACCGTATTACGTTATACGTTATAACGTAAGGCTATATATCGTTATAACATAACACAATATAACGTTATACGTTATAAAATAATACCGTATAACGTTATAGGTTATAACGTAATACTATATAACATTATAACGTAACACTATATAACGTTATACGTTATAAAATAAAACTGTATAACGTTATAAGTTATAACGTAATGCTATATAACGTCATATGTTATAAAATAATACTATATAACGTTATACGTAATAAAATAATACCATATAACGTTCTACGTTATAAAATAATACCATATAACCTTATACGTTATAAAATAATACCGTATAACGTTATACGTTATAACGTAATGCTATATAACGTTATAACGTAACACAATATAACGTTATACGTTATAAAATAATACCGTGTATCGTCATACGTTATAACGTAATACTGTATAACATTATACCGCAACACTATATAACATCATACGTTATAACGTAACACTACATAACGTTATACGTCATAAAATTATGCTATAAAACGTTATAATTATAAAATAATACTATATAACGTTATACTTTATAAAATAATACTCTATAACGTTATACGTTATAAAATAATACTATATAACATTATTCGTTATAAAATAAAACTGTATAACGTTATACGTTATAACGTAACACTAGATTACGTTATACGTCATAAAATAATGCTATAAAACGTTATAATTATAAAATAATACTATATAACGTTATACGTTATAAAATAATACCGTATAACTTTATACGTCATAAAATGAAACCGTATTACGTTATACGTTATAACGTAATGCTATATATCGTTATAACGTAAAACCATATGACGATATACGCTGTTAGGTAACACCATATAACGTTATACGTTATAACGTAACACTACATAACGTTATACGTCATAAAATAATGCTATAAAACGTTATAATTATAAAATAATACTATATAACGTTATTCGTTATAAAATAATACTATATAACATTACACGTTATCAAATAATACTAATTAACGTTATACGTTATAAAATAATACCGTATAACGTTATACGTTATAACGCAATACTATATAACATTATAACGTAACACTATATAACATCATACGTTATAACGTAACACTACATAACGTTATACGTCATAAAATAATGCTATAAAACTTTATACTTTATAAAATATTACTATATAACGTTATACGTTATAAAATTATACTATATAACGTTATACGTTATAAAATAATACCGTATATCGTTATACATTATAACGTAATAATATATAACATTATAACGTAACACTATATAACATCATACGTTATAACATAACACTACATAACGTTATACGTTATAAAATAATACTATATAACGTTATACTTTATAAAATAATACTCTATAACGTTATACGTTATAAAATAATACTATATAACGTTATACGTTATAAAATAAAACTGTATAACGTTATACATTATAACGTAAACTATATAACGTTATAACCTAACACTATATAACGTTAAACGTCATAAAATAATACCGTATAACTTTATACGTTACAACGTAATACTATATAACGTTATAACGTAACACTATATGACGATATACGCTGTTAGGTAACACCATATAACGTTATACGTTATAACGTAACACTA
Source organism: Bombus dahlbomii (assembly GCA_037178635.1). Taxonomy (NCBI): domain Eukaryota; kingdom Metazoa; phylum Arthropoda; class Insecta; order Hymenoptera; family Apidae; genus Bombus; species Bombus dahlbomii. Next base: position 1,734,262 of record CM074117.1, read on the forward strand.
CATAACGTTATACGTCATAAAATAATGCTATAAAACGTTATAATTATAAAATAATACTATATAACGTTATACGTTATAAAATAATACTATATAACGTTATAAGTCATAAAATAGTGCTATAAAACGTTATAATTATAAAATAATACTATATAACGTTATACGTTATAAAATAATACCGTATAACTCTATACGCCATAAAATAAAACCGTATTACGTTATACGTTATAACGTAATACTAAATAACATTATAACGTAACACTATATAACATCATACGTTATAACGTAACACTACATAACGTTATACGTTATAAAATAATACCGTATAACTTTATACGTCATAAAATGAAACCGTATTACGTTATACGTTATAACGTAATGCTATATATCGTTATAACATAACACAATATAACGATATACGTTATAAATTAATACCGTGTAACGTTATAGGTTATATCGTAATACTATATAACATTATAACGTAACACTATATAACGTTATACGTTATAAAATAATACTATATAACGTTATACGTTATAAAATATTACTATGTAACATTATACGTTATCAAATAAGACCGTATAACGTGATACGTTATCACGAAATACTATATAACGTTATAACGTAGCACTATATAAAGTTATACCTTATAAACTAACACTATATAACGTTATACGTTATTAGGTAACACTATATAACGTTATACGATGTAACGTAACACTATATAACGTTATAAGTAATAAAACAATACCGTATAGCGTTATACGTTATAACGTAATACTAAATAACATTATAAAGTAACACTATATAACATCATACGTTATAACGTAACACTACATAACGTTATACGTCATAAAATAATGCTATAAAACGTTATACTTTATAAAATAATACTCTATAACGTTATACGTTATAAAATAATACTATATAATGTTATACGATATAAAATAAAACTGTATAACGTTATACGTTATAACGTAATGCTATATAACGTCAGACGTTAGAAAATAATACTATATAACGTTATACGTAATAAAATAATACCATATAACGTTATACGTTATAATTTAAGCTATATAACGTTATAACCTAACGCTATATAACGTTATACGTTATAAAATAATACTATATAACGTTATACTTTATAAAATAATACTCTATAACGTTATACGTTATAAAATAATACTATATAACATTATACGTTATAAAATAAAACTGTATAACGTTATGCGTTATAACGTAACACTACATAACGTTATACGTCATACGGTAATGCTATATAACGTTATACGTTATAAAATAATACCTTATAACGTTATACGTTATAACGTAAACTATATAACCTTATAACCTAACACTATATAACGTTAAACGTCATAAAATAATACCGTATAACGTTATACGTTACAACGTAATACTATATAACGTTATAACGTAAAACCATATGACGATATACGCTGTTAGGTAACACCATATAACGTTATACGTTATAACGTAACACTACATAACGTTATACGTCATAAAATAATGCTATAAAACGTTATAATTATAAAATAATACTATATAACGTTATACGTAATAAAATAATACCATATAACGTTCTACGTTATAAAATAATACCATATAACCTTATACGTTATAAAATAATACCGTATAACGTTATACGTTATAACGTAATGCTATATAACGTTATAACGTAACACAATATAACGTTATACGTTATAAAATAATACCGTGTATCGTCATACGTTATAACGTAATACTGTATAACATTATACCGCAACACTATATAACATCATACGTTATAACGTAACACTACATAACGTTATACGTCATAAAATTATGCTATAAAACGTTATAATTATAAAATAATACTATATAACGTTATACTTTATAAAATAATACTCTATAACGTTATACGTTATAAAATAATACTATATAACATTATTCGTTATAAAATAAAACTGTATAACGTTATACGTTATAACGTAACACTAGATAACGTTATACGTCATAAAATAATGCTATAAAACGTTATAATTATAAAATAATACTATATAACGTTATACGTTATAAAATAATACCGTATAACTTTATACGTCATAAAATGAAACCGTATTACGTTATACGTTATAACGTAATGCTATATATCGTTATAACGTAAAACCATATGACGATATACGCTGTTAGGTAACACCATATAACGTTATACGTTATAACGTAACACTACATAACGTTATACGTCATAAAATAATGCTATAAAACGTTATAATTATAAAATAATACTGTATAACGTTATTCGTTATAAAATAATACTATATAACATTACACGTTATCAAATAATACTAATTAACGTTATACGTTATAAAATAATACCGTATAACGTTATACGTTATAACGCAATACTATATAACATTATAACGTAACACTATATAACATCATACGTTATAACGTAACACTACATAACGTTATACGTCATAAAATAATGCTATAAAACTTTATACTTTATAAAATATTACTATATAACGTTATACGTTATAAAATTATACTATATAACGTTATACGTTATAAAATAATACCGTATATCGTTATACATTATAACGTAATAATATATAACATTATAACGTAACACTATATAACATCATACCTTATAACATAACACTACATAACGTTATACGTTATAAAATAATACTATATAACGTTATACTTTATAAAATAATACTCTATAACGTTATACGTTATAAAATAACACTATATAACGTTATACGTTATAAAATAAAACTGTATAACGTTATACGTTATAACGTAACACTACATAACGTTATACGTTATGCGGTAATGCTATATAACGTTATACGTTATAAAATAATACCATATAACGTTATACATTATAACGTAAACTATATAACGTTATAACCTAACACTATATAACGTTAAACGTCATAAAATAATACCGTATAACTTTATACGTTACAACGTAATACTATATAACGTTATAACGTAACACTATATGACGATATACGCTGTTAGGTAACACCATATAACGTTATACGTTATAACGTAACACTACATAACGTTATACGTCATAAAATAATGCTATAAAACGTTATAATTATAAAATAATACTATATAACGTTATACGTTATAAAATAATACCGTATAACTCTATACGCCATAAAATAAAACCGTATTACGTTATACGTTATAACGTAATACTAAATAACATTATAACGTAACACTATATAACATCATACGTTATAACGTAACACTACATAACGTTATACGTTATAAAATAATAGTATATAACATTATAACGTAACACTATATAACGCTATACGTTATAAAATAATACTATATAACATTATACGTTATCAAATAAGAACGTATAACGTGATACGTTATCACGAAATACTATATAACGTTATAACGTAGCACTATATAAAGTTATACCTTATAAACTAACACTATATAACGTTATAGGATATTAGGTAACACTATATACCGTTATACGATGTAACGTAACACTATATAACGTTATAAGTAATAAAACAATACCGTAGAGCGTTATACGTTTTAACGTAATACTAAATAACATTATAAAGTAACACTATATAACATCATACGTTATAACGTAACACTACATAACGTTATACGTCATAAAATAATGCTATAAAACGTTATACTTTATAAAATAATACTCTATAACGTTATACGTTATAAAATAATACTATATAATGTTATACGTTATAAAATAAAACTGTATAACGTTATACGTTATAACGTAATGCTATATAACGTCATACGTTAGAAAATAATACTATATAACGTTATACGTAATAAAATAATACCATATAATGTTATACGTTATAATTTAAACTATATAACGTTATAACCTAACGCTATATAACGTTATACGTTATAAAATAATACTATATAACGTTATACTTTATAAAATAATACTCTATAACGTTATACGTTATAAAATAATACTATATAACATTATACGTTATAAAATAAAACTGTATAACGTTATGCGTTATAACGTAACACTACATAACGTTATACGTCATACGGTAATGCTATTTAACGTTATACGTTATAAAATAATACCTTATAACGTTATACGTTATAACGTAAACTATATAACCTTATAACCTAACACTATATAACGTTAAACGTCATAAAATAATACCGTATAACGTTATACGTTACAACGTAATACTATATAACGTTATAACGTAAAACCATATGACGATATACGCTGTTAGGTAACACCATATAACGTTATACGTTATAACTTAACACTACATAACGTTATACGTCATAAAATAATGCTATAAAACGTTATAATTATAAAATAATACTATATAACGTTATACGTTATAAAATAATACCGTATAACTTTATACGTCATAAAATGAAACCGTATTACGTTATACGTTATAACGTAATGCTATATATCGTTATAACATAACACAATATAACGATATACGTTATAAATTAATACCGTGTAACGTTATAGGTTATATCGTAATACTATATAACATTATAACGTAACACTATATAACGTTATACGTTATAAAATAATACTATATAACGTTATACGTTATAAAATATTACTATATAACATTATACGTTATCAAATAAGACCGTATAACGTGATACGTTATCACGAAATACTATATAACATTATAACGTAACACTATATAACGCTATACGTTATAAAATAATACTATATATCGTTATACGTTATGACGTAATGCTATATAACGTTATAACGTAACACAATATAACGTTATACGTAATAAAATAATACCGTATAACGTTCTACGTTATAAAATAATACTATATAACTTTATACGTTATAAAATAATACCGTATAACGTTATACGTTATAACGTAATGCTATATAACGTTATAACGTAACACAATATAACGTTATACGTTATAAAATAATACCGTATATCGTCATACGTTACAACGTAATACTATATAACATTATAACGTAGCAATATATAACATCATACGTTATAACGTAACACTACATAACGTTATACGTCATAAAATTATGCTATAAAACGTTATACTTTATAAAATAATACTCCATAACTTATACGTTATAAAATAATACCGTATAACGTTCTACGTTATAAAATAATACTATATAACTTTATACGTTATAAAATAATACCGTATAACGTTATACGTTATAACGTAATGCTATATAACGTTATAACCTAACACTATATAACGTTAAACGTCATAAAATAATACCGTATAACGTTATACGTTACAACGTAATACTATATAACGTTATAACGTAAAACCATATGACGATATACGCTGTTAGGTAACACCATATAACGTTATACGTTATAACGTAATGCTATATAACGTCATATGTTATAAAATAATACTATATAACGTTATACGTAATAAAATAATACCATATAACGTTCTACGTTATAAAATAATACTATATAACGTTATACGTTTTAAAATAAAACTTTATAACGTTATACGTTATAACGTAATGCTATATAACGACATACGTTAGAAAATAATACTATATAACGTTATACGTAATAAAATAATACCATATAACGTTATACGTTATAAAATAATACTATATAACGTTATACGTTATAAAATAATACCGTATAACGTTATACGTTATAACGTAATGCTATATAACGTTATAACGTAACACTATATAACGCTATACGTTAAAAAATAATACCGTATAACGTTATACGTTATAACGTAATGCTATATAACGTTATAACGTAACACAATATAACGTTATACGTAATAAAATAATACCGTATAACGTAATGCGTTATAACGTATTACTATATAACATTATAACGCAACACTATATAACGTTAAACATTATAAAGTAAAGTTGTATAACGTTATACGTTATAAAATAATACTATATAACGTTATACGTTATAAAATAATACCGTATAACTATATACGTCATAAAATAAGACCGTATTACGTTATACGTTATAACGTAATGCTATATAACGTTATAACATAACACAATATAACGTTATACGTTATAAAATAATACCGTATATCGGCATACGTTATAACGTAATACTATATAACGTTATAACGTAACACTATATAACATCATACGTTATAACGTAACACTACATAACGTTATACGTCATAAAATAATGCTATAAAACGTTACACTTTATAAAATAATGCTATATAACGTTATACGTTATAACGTAACACTATATAACGTTATACGTTATATAATAATACTATATAACGTTATACGTTATAATTTAATACCGTATATCGTTATACGTTATAACGCAATAATATATAACATTATAACGTAACACTATATAACATCATACGTTATAACGTAACACTACATAACGTTATACGTCATAAAATAATGCTATAAAACGTTATACTTTATGAAGTAATACTATATAACTATATAATAATAATATATAATAATACTATAAAATTATACTATATAACGTTATACGTTATAAAATATTACAATATAACGTTTTACGTTATAAAATAATACTATATAACGTTATACGTTATAAAATAATACCGTATAACGTTATACGTTATAACGTAATGCTATATATCGTTATAACATAACACAATATAACGATATACGTTATAAAATAATACCGTATATCGTCATACGTTATATCGTAATACTATATAACATTATAACGCAACACTATATAACATCATACGCTATAACGTAACACTACATAACGTTATACGTCATAAAATTATGCTATAAAACGTTATACTTTATAAAATAATAGTCCATAACGTTATACGTTATCAAATAATACTATATAACGTTATACGTTTTAAAATAAAACTGTATAACGTTATACGTTATAACGTAATGCTATATAACGTCATACGTTAGAAAATAATACTATATAACGTTATACGTAATAAAATAATACCATATAACGTTATACGTTATAAAATAATACTATATAACGTTATACGTTATAAAATAATACCGTATAACGTTATACGTTATAACGTAATGCTATATAACGTTATAACGTAACACAATATAAGGTTATACGTTATAAAATAATACCGTATAACGTTATAGGTTATAACGTAATACTATATAACATTATAACGTAACACTATATAACGCTATACGTTATAAAATAATACCGTATAACGTTATACGTTATAACGTAATGCTATATAACGTTATAACGTAACACAATATAACGTTATACGTAATAAAATAATACCTTAATCGTCATACGTTATATCGTAATACTATATAACATTATAACGCAACACTATATAACATCATACGCTATAACGTAACACTACATAACGTTATACGTCATAAAATTATGCTATAAAACGTTATACTTTATAAAATAATAGTCCATAACGTTATACGTTATCAAATAATACTATATAACGTTATACGTTTTAAAATAAAACTGTATAACGTTATACGTTATAACGCAACACTATATAACGTTAAACATTATAAAGTAAAGTTGTATAACGTTATACGTTATAAAATAATACTATATAACGTTATACGTTATAAAATAATACCGTATAACTATATACGTCATAAAATAAAACCGTATTACGTTATACGTTATAACGTAATGCTATATAACTTTATAACATAACACAATATAACGTTATACGTTATAAAATAATACCGTATATCGTCATACGTTATAACGTAATACTATATAACGTTATAACGTAACACAATATAACGTTATACGTAATAAAATAATACCGTATAACGTAATGCGTTATAACGTATTACTATATAACATTATAACGAAACACTATATAACGTTAAACATTATAACGTAAAGTTATATAACGTTATACCTTATAAAATAATCCGATATAACGTTATACGTTATAAAATAATACCGTATATCGTCATACGTTACAACGTAATACTATATAACATTATAACGTAACACTATATAACATCATACGTTATAACGTAACACTACATAACGTTATACGTCATAAAATAATGCTATAAAACGTTATACTTTATAAAATTATACTATATAACGTTATACGTTATAAAATAATACTATATAACGTTATAAGTCATAAAATAATGCTATAAAACGTTATAATTATAAAATAATACTATATAACGTTATACGTTATAAAATAATACCGTATAACTCTATACGTCATAAAATAAAACCGTATTACGTTATACGTTATAACGTAATGCTATGTAACGTTATAACATAACACTATATAACGTTATACATTATATAATAATACTATATAACGTTATACGTTATAAAATAGTACCGTATAACTCTATACGTCATAAAATAAAACCGTATTACGTTATACGTTATAACGTAATGCTATGTAACGTTATAACATAACACTATATAACGTTATACATTATATAATAATACTATATAACGTTATACGTTATATAATAATACTATATAACGTTATACGTTATAAAATAGTACCGTATAACGTGATACGTTATAACGTAATAATATATAACGTTATAACGTAACACTATATAAGGTTATACGTTATTAGGTAACACTATATACCGTTATACGTTGTAACGTAACACAATATCACGTTATACGTCTTAAAATAATACCGTATATCGTTATACATTATAACGTAATACTATATAACATTATAACGTAGCACTATATAACATCATATGTTATAACGTAACACTACATAACGTTATACTTAATGAAATAATGCTATAAAACATTATACTTTATAAAATAAAACTGTATAACGTTATACGTTATAACGTAATGCTATTTAACGTCATATGTTATAAAATAATACTATATAACGTTATACGTAATAAAATAATACCATATAACGTTCTACGTTATAAAATAATACTATATAACTTTATATGTTATAAAATAATACCGTATAAAGTTATGCGTTATAACGTAATGCTATATAACGTTATAACGTAACACAATATAACGTTATGCGTAATAAAATAATACCGTATAACGTAATGCGTTATAACGTAATACTATATAACATTATAACGAAACACTATATAACATCATACGTTATAACGTAACACTACATAACGTTATACGTCATAAAATTATGCTATAAAACGTTATACTTTATAAAATAATACTCCATAACTTTAAACATTATAAAATAATACTATATAACGTTATACGTTTTAAAATAAAACTGTATAACGTTATCCGTTATAACGTAATGCTATATAACGTCATACGTTAGAAAATAATACTATATAACGTTATACGTAATAAAATAATACCATATAACGTTATACGTTATAAAATAATACTATATAACGTTATACGTTATAAAATAATACCGTATAACGTTATAGGTTATAACGTAATACTATATAACATTATAACGTAACAGTATATAACGCTATACGTTATAAAATAATACCGTATAACGTTGTACGTTATAACGTAATGCTATATAACGTTATAACGTAACACAATATAACATCATACGTTATAACGTAACACTACATAACGTTATACGTCATAACATAATGCTATAAAACGTTATACTTTATAAAATAATACTCTATAACGTTATACGTTATAAAATAATACTATATAACGTTATACGTTATGAAATAAAACTGCATAACGTTATACGTTATAACGTAATGCTATATAACGTCATACGTTAGAAAATAATACTATATAACGTTATACGTAATAAAATAATACCATATAACGTTATACGTTATAATTTAAACTATATAACGTTATAACCTAACACTATATAACGTTATACGTTATAAAATAATACTATATAACGTTATACGTTATAAAATAAAACTGTATAACGTTATACGTTATAACGTAATGCTATATAACGTCATACGTTAGAAAATAATACTATATAACGTTATACGTAATAAAATAATACCATATAACGTTATACGTTATAAAATAATACTATATAACGTTATACGTTATAAAATAATACCGTATAACTATATACGTCATAAAATAAAACCGTATTACGTTATACGTTATAACGTAATGCTATATAACTTTATAACATAACACAATATAACGTTATACGTTATAAAATAATACCGTATATCGTCATACGTTATAACGTAATACTATATAACGTTATAACGTAACACTATATAACATCATACGTTATAACGTAACACTACATAACGTTATACGTCATAAAATAATGCTATAAAACGTTATACTTTATAAAATAATACTCTATAACGTTATACGTTATAAAATAATACTATATAACGTTATACGTAATAAAATAATACCATATAACGTTATACGTTATAAAATAATACTATATAACGTTTGTACGTTATAAAATAATACTATATAACGTTATACGTTATAAAATAATACCGCATAACGTTATACGTTATAACGTCATACTATATAACATTATAACGTAACAGTATATAACGCTATACGTTATAAAATAATACTATATATCGTTATACGTTATGACGTAATGCTATATAACGTTATAACGTAACACAATATAACGTTATACGTAATAAAATAATACCGTATAACGTAATGCGTTATAACGTATTACTATATAACATTATAACGAAACACTATATAACGTTAAACATTATAACGTAAAGTTATATAACGTTATACCTTATAAAATAATCCGATATAACGTTATACGTTATAAAATAATACCGTATATCGTCATACGTTACAACGTAATACTATATAACATTATAACGTAACACTATATAACATCATACGTTATAACGTAACACTACATAACGTTATACGTCATAAAATAATGCTATAAAACGTTATACTTTATAAAATTATACTATATAACGTTATACGTTATAAAATATTACAATATAACGTTTTACGTTATAAAATAATACTATATAACGTTATACGTTATAAAATAATACCGTATAACGTTATACGTTATAACGTAATGCTATATATCGTTATAACATAACACAATATAACGATATACGTTATAAAATAATACCGTGTAACGTTATAGGTTATATCGTAATACTATATAACATTATAACGTAACACTATATAACATTATACGTTATAAAATAATACTATATAACGTTATACGTTATAAAATATTACTATATAACATTATACGTTATCAAATAAGACCGTATAACGTGATACGTTATCACGAAATACTATATAACGTTATAACGTAGCACTATATAAAGTTATACCTTATAAACTAACACTATATAACGTTATACGATATTAGGTAACACTATATAACGTTATACGATGTAACGTAACACTATACAACGTTATAAGTAATAAAACAATACCGTATAGCGTTATACGTTATAACGTAATACTAAATAACATTATAACGTAACACTATATAACATCATACGTTATAACGTAACACTACATAACGTTATACGTCATAAAATAATGCTATAAAACGTTATACTTTATAAAATAATACTCTATAACGTTATACGTTATAAAATAATACTATATAACGTTATACGTTATAAAATAAAAGTGTATAACGTTATACGTTATAACGTAATGCTATATAACGTCATACGTTAGAAAATAATACTATATAACGTTATACGTAATAAAATAATACCATATAACGTTATACGTTATAATTTAAACTATATAACGTTATAACCTAACACTATATAACGTTATACGTTATAAAATAATACTATATAACGTTATACTTTATAAAATAATACTCTATAACGTTATACGTTATAAAATAATACTATATAACGATATACGTCATAAAATAAAACTGTATAACGTTATACGTTATAACGTAACACTACATAACGTTATACGTTATACGGTAATGCTATATAACGTTATACGTTATAAAATAATACTATATAACGTTATACTTTATAAAATAATACTCTATAACGTTATACGTTATAACCTAACACTATATAACGTTAAACGTCATAAAATTATACCGTATAACGTTATACGTTACAACGTAATACTATATAACGTTATAACATAAAACCATATGACGATATACGCTGTTAGGTAACACCATATAACGTTATACGTTACAACGTAACACTACATAACGTTATACGTCATAAAATAATGCTATAAAACGTTATAATTATAAAATAATACTATATAACGTTATACGTTATAAAATAATACCGTATAACTCTATACGTCATAAAATGAAACCGTATTACGTTATACGTTATAACGTAATGCTATATAACGTCATATGTTATAAAATAATACTATATAACGTTATACGTAATAAAATAATACCATATAACGTTCTACGTTATAAAATAATACTATATAACTTTATACGTTATAAAATAATACCGTATAAAGTTATGCGTTATAACGTAATGCTATATAACGTTATAACGTAACACAATATAACGTTATGCGTAATAAAATAATACCGTATAACGTAATGCGTTATAACGTAATACTATATAACATTATAACGAAACACTATATAACATCATACGTTATAACGTAACACTACATAACGTTATACGTCATAAAATTATGCTATAAAACGTTATACTTTATAAAATAATACTCCATAACTTTATACGTTATAAAATAATACTATATAATGTTATACGTTTTAAAATAAAACTGTATAACGTTATACGTTATAACGTAATGCTATATAACGTTATACGTTATAAAATATTACAATATTACGTTTTACGTTATAAAATATTACAATATAACGTTATACGTTATAAAATAATACCGTATAACTTTATACGTCATAAAATGAAACCGTATTACGTTATACGTTATAACGTAATGCTATATATCGTTATAACATAACACAATATAACGTTATACGTTATAAAATAATACCGTATAACGTTATAGGTTATAACGTAATACTATATAACATTATAACGTAACACTATATAACGTTATACGTTATAAAATAATACTGTATAACGTTATACGTTATAAAATATTACTATATAACATTATACGTTATAAAATAATACTATATAACGTTATACGTTATAAAATAAAACTCTATAACGTTATACGTTATAACGTAATGCTATATAACGTCATATGTTACAAAATAATACTATATAACGTTATACGTAATAAAATAATACCATATAACGTTCTACGTTATAAAATAATACTATATAACTTTATACGCTATAAAATAATACCGCATAACGTTATACGTTATAACGTCATACTATATAACATTATAACGTAACACTATATAACGCTATACGTTATAAAATAATACTATATATCGTTATACGTTATGACGTAATGCTATATAACGTTATAACGTAACACAATATAACGTTATACGTAATAAAATAATACCGTATAACGTAATGCGTTATAACGTATTACTATATAACATTATAACGAAACACTATATAACGTTAAACATTATAACGTAAAGTTATATAACGTTATACCTTATAAAATAATCCGATATAACGTTATACGTTATAAAATAATACCGTATATCGTCATACGTTACAACGTAATACTATATAACATTATAACGTAACACTATATAACATCATACGTTATAACGTAACACTACATAACGTTATACGTCATAAAATAATGCTATAAAACGTTATACTTTATAAAATTATACTATATAACGTTATACGTTATAAAATAATACTATATAACGTTATAAGTCATAAAATAATGCTATAAAACGTTATAATTATAAAATAATACTATATAACGTTATACGTTATAAAATAATACCGTATAACTCTATACGTCATAAAATAAAACCGTATTACGTTATACGTTATAACGTAATGCTAGGTAACGTTAGAACATAACACTATATAACGTTATACATTATATAATAATACTATATAACGTTATACGTTATAAAATAGTACCGTATAACGTGATACGTTATAACGTTTTAATATATAACGTTATAACGTAACACTATATAAGGTTATACGTTATTAGGTAACACTATATAACGTTATACGTTGTAACGTAACACAATATCACGTTATACGTCATAAAATAATACCGTATATCGTTATACATTATAACGTAATACTATATAACATTATAACGTAGCACTATATAACATCATATGTTATAACGTAATACTATATAACATTATAACGAAACACTATATAACATCATACGTTATAACGTAACACTACATAACGTTATACGTCATAAAATTATGCTATAAAACGTTATACTTTATAAAATAATACTCCATAACTTTATACATTATAAAATAATACTATATAACGTTATACGTTTTAAAATAAAACTGTATAACGTTATCCGTTATAACGTAATGCTATATAACGTCATACGTTAGAAAATAATACTATATAACGTTATACGTAATAAAATAATACCATATAACGTTATACGTTATACAATAATACTATATAACGTTATACGTTATAAAATAATACCGTATAACGTTATAGGTTATAACGTAATACTATATAACATTATAACGTAACAGTATATGACGCTATACGTTATAAAATAATACCGTATAACGTTATACGTTATAACGTAATGCTATATAACGTTATAACGTAACACAATATAACATCATACGTTATAACGTAACACTACATAACGTTATACGTCATAACATAATGCTATAAAACGTTATACTTTATAAAATAATACTCTATAACGTTATACGTTATAAAATAATACTATATAACGTTATACGTTATAAAATAAAACAGCATAACGTTATACGTTATAACGTAATGCTATATAACGTCATACGTTAGAAAATAATACTATATAACGTTATACGTAATAAAATAATACCATATAACGTTATACGTTATAATTTAAACTATATAACGTTATAACCTAACACTATATAACGTTATACGTTATAAAATAATACTATATAACGTTATACGTTATAAAATAAAACTGTATAACGTTATACGTTATAACGTAATGCTATATAACGTCATACGTTAGAAAATAATACTATATAACGTTATACGTAATAAAATAATACCATATAACGTTATACGTTATAATTTAAACTATATAACGTTATAACCTAACACTATATAACGTTATACGTTATAAAATAATACTATATAACGTTATACTTTATAAAATAATACTCTATAACGTTATACGTTATAAAATAATACTGTGTAACGTTATACGTTATACGGTAATGCTATATAACGTTATACGTTATAAAATAATACCTTATAACGTTATACGTTATAACGAAAACTATATAACGTTATAACGTAAAACCATATGACGATATACGCTGTTAGGTAACACCATATAACGTTATACGTTATAACGTAACACTACATAACGTTATACTTCATAAAATAATGCTATAAAACGTTATAATTATAAAATAATACTATATAACGTTATACGTTATAAAATAATACCGTATAACTATATACGTCATAAAATAAAACCGTATTACGTTATATGTTATAACGTAATGCTATATAACGTTATAACATAACACAATATAACGTTATACGTTATAAAATAATACCGTATAACGTTATAGGTTAGAACGTAATACTATATAACATTATAACGTAACACTATATAACGTTATACGTTATAAAATAATACTATATAACGATATTCGTTATAAAATAATACTATATAACATTACACGTTATCAAATAATACTATAAAACGTTACACTTTATAAAATAATACCGTATAACGTTATACGTTATGACGTAATGATATATAACGTTATAACGTAACACAATATAACGTTATACGTTATAAAATAATACCGTATATCGTCATACGTTATAACGTAATACTATATAACGTTATACGTCATAAAATAATGCTATAAATCGTTATACTTTATAAACTAATACTCTATAACGTTATACGTTATAAAATAATACTATATAACGTTATACGTTATAACGTAATACTACATAGCGTTATACGTCATAAAATAATGCTATAAAACGTTATACGTTATAAAATAATACCATATTACTTTATACGTTATAAAATAATACCGTATAACGTTATACGTTATAACGTAATGCTATATAACGTTATAACGTAACACAATATAACGTTATACGTTATAAAATAATACCGTGTATCGTCATACGTTATAACGTAATACTATATAACATTATAACGCAACACTATATAACATCATACGTTATAACGTAACACTACATAACGTTATACGTCATAAAATAATGCTATAAAACTTTATACTTTATAAAATATTACTATATAACGTTATACGTTATAAAATTATACTATATAACGTTATACGTTATAAAATAATACCGTATATCGTTATACGTTATAACGTAATACTATATAACATTATAACGTAACACTATATAACATCATACGTTATAACGTAACACTACATAACGTTATACGTCATAAAATAATGCTATAAAACGTTATACTTTATAAAATAATACTATATAACGTTATACGTTATAAAATAATACTATATAACGTTATAAGTCATAAAATAATGCTATAAAACGTTATAATTATAAAATAATACTATATAACGTTATACATTATAAAATAATACCGTATAACTCTATACGTCATAAAATAAAACCGTATTACGTTATACGTTATAACGTAATGCTATGTAACGTTATAACATAACACTATATAACGTTATACATTATATAATAATACTATATAACGTTATACGTTATAAAATAGTACCGTATAACGTGATACGTTATAACGTAATAATATATAACGTTATAACGTAACACTATATAAGGTTATACGTTATTAGGTAACACTATATAACGTTATACGTTGTAACGTAACACAATATCACGTTATACGTCATAAAATAATACCGTATATCGTTATACATTATAACGTAATACTATATAACATTATAACGTAGCACTATATAACATCATATGTTATAACGTAACACTACATAACGTTATACTTCATAAAATAATGCTATAAAACATTATACTTTATAAAATAACGTTATACGTTATAACGTAATGCTATATAACGTCATACGTTAGAAAATAATACTATATAACGTTATACGTAATAAAATAATACCATATAACGTTATACGTTATAAAATAATACTATATAACGTTATACGTTATAAAATAATACCGTATAACGTTATACGTTATAACGTAATCCTATATAACGTTATAACGTAACACAATATAACGTTTTACGTAATAAAATAATACTATATAACGTTATACTTTATAAAATAATACTCTATATCGTTATACGTTATAAAATAATACTGTATAACGTTATACGTTATAAAATAAAACTGTATAACGTTATACGTTATAACATAACACTACATAACGTTATACGTTATACGGTAATGCTATATAACGTTATACGTTATAAAATAATACCTTATAACGTTATACGTTATAACGGAAACTATATAACGTTATAACCTAACACTATATAACGTTAAACGTCATAAAATAATACCGTATAACGTTATACGTTGCAACGTAATACTATATAACGTTATACGTCATAAAATAATGCTATAAAACTTTATACTTTATAAAATATTACTATATAACGTTATACGATATAAAATAATACTATATAACGTTATTCGTTATAAAATAATACTATATAACATTACACGTTATCAAATAATACTATATAACGTTATACGTTATAAAATAATACCGTATATCGTCATACGTTATAACGTAACACTACATAACGTTATACGTCATAAAATAATGCTATAAAACGTTATACTTTATAAAATAATACTCTATAACGTTATACGTTATAAAATAATACTATATAACGTTATACGTTATATAATATTACAATATAACGTTTTACGTTATAAAATATTACAATATAACGTTATACGTTATAAAATAATACCGTATAACTTTATACGTCATAAAATGAAACCGTATTACGTTATACGTTATAACGTAAGGCTATATATCGTTATAACATAACACAATATAACGTTATACGTTATAAAATAATACCGTATAACGTTATAGGTTATAACATAATACTATATAACATTATAACGTAACACTATATAACGTTATACGTTATAAAATAATACTGTATAACGTTATACGTTATAAAATATTACTATATAACATTATACGTTATAAAATAATACTATATAACGTTATACGTTATAAAATAAAACTGTATAACGTTATACGTTATAACGTAATGCTATATAACGTCATATGTTATAAAATAATACTATATAACGTTATACGTATGAAAATAATACCATATAACGTTCTACGTTATAAAATAATACCATATAACTTTATACGTTATAAAATCATACCGTATAACGTTATACGTTATAACGTAATGCTATATAACGTTATAACGTAACACAATATAACGTTATACGTTATAAAATAATACCGTGTATCGTCATACGTTATAACGTAATACTATATAACATTATAACGCAACACTATATAACATCATACGTTATAACGTAACACTACATAACGTTATACGTCATAAAATTATGCTATAAAACGTTATACTTTATAAAATAATACTCCATAACGTTATACGTTATAAAATAATACTATATAACGTTATACGTTTTAAAATAAAACTGTATATCGTTATACGTTATAACGTAATGCTATATAACGTCATACGTTAGAAAATAATACTATATAACGTTATACGTAATAAAATATTACCACATAACGTTATACGTTATAAAATAATACTATATAACGTTATACGTTATAAAATAATACCGTATAACGTTATACGTTATAACGTAATGCTATATAACGTTATAACGTAACACAATATAACGTTATACGTAATAAAATAATACCATATAACGTTATACGTTATAAAATAATACTATATAACGTTATACGTTATAAAATAATACCGTATAACGTTATACGTTATAACGTAATGCTATATAACGTTATAACGTAACACAATATAACGTTATACGTTATAAAATAATACCGTATAACGTAATGCGTTATAACGTATTACTATATAACATTATAACGCAACACTATATAACGTTAAACATTATAAAGTAAAGTTGTATAACGTTATACGTTATAAAATAATACTATATAACGTTATACTTTATAAAATAATACCGTATAACTATATGCGTCATAAAATAAAACCGTATTACGTTATACGTTATAACGTAATGCTCTATAACGTTATAACATAACACAATATAACGTTATACGTTATAAAATAATACCGTATATCGTCATACGTTATAACGTAATACTATATAACGTTATAACGTAACACTACATAACATCATACGTTATAACGTAACACTACATAACGTTATACCTCATAAAATAATGCTATAAAACGTTATACTTTATAAAATAATACTCTATAACGTTATACGTTATAAAATAATACTATATAACGTTATACGTTATAAAATAATACCGTATATCGTTATACAGTATAACGTAATAATGTATAACATTATAACGTAACACAATATAACGTTATACGTTATAAAATAATACCGTACATCGTCATACGTTATAACGTAATACTATATAACATTATAACGCAACACTATATAACATCATACGCTATAACGTAACACTACATAACGTTATACGTCATAAAATTATGCTATAAAACGTTATACTTTATAAAATAATACTCCATAACGTTATACGTTATCAAATAAAACTATATAACGTTATACGTTTTAAAATAAAACTGTATAACGTTATACGTTATAACATAATGCTATATAACGTCATACGTTAGAAAATAATACTATATAACGTTATACGTAATAAAATAATACCATATAACGTTATACGTTATAAAATAATACTATATAACGTTATACGTTATAAAATAATACCGTATAACGTTATACGTTATAACGTAATGCTATATAATGTTATAACGTAACACAATATAACGTTATGCTTAATAAAATAATACCGTATAACGTAATGCGTTATAACGTAATACTATATAACATTATAACGAAACACTATAAAACATCGTACGTTATAACGTAACACTACATAACGTTATACGTCATAAAATTATGCTATAAAACGTTATACTTTATAAAATAATACTCCATAACTTTATACGTTATAAAATAATACTATATAACGTTATACGTTTTAAAATAAAACTGTATAACGTTATACGTTATAACGTAATGCTATATAACGTCATACGTTAGAAAATAATACTATATAACGTTATACGTAATAAAATAATACCATATAACGTTATACGTTATAAAATAATACTATATAACGTTATACGTTATAAAATAATACCGTATAACGTTATACGTTATAACGTAATGCTATATAACGTTATAACGTAACACAATATAACGTTATACGTAATAAAATAATACCGTATAACGTAATGCGTTATAACGTATTACTATATAACATTATAACGCAACACTATATAACGTTAAACATTATAAAGTAAAGTTGTATAACGTTATACGTTATAAAATAATACTATATAACGTTATACGTTATAAAATAATACCGTATAACTATATACGTCATAAAATAAAACCGTATTACGTTATACGTTATAACGTAATGCTATATAACGTTATAACATAACACAATATAACGTTATACGTTATAAAATAATACCGTATATCGTCATACGTTACAACGTAATACTATATAACGTTATAACGTAACACTATATAACATCATACGTTATAACGTAACACTACATAACGTTATACGTCATTAAATAATGCTATAAAACGTTATACTTTATAAAATAATACTCTATAACGTTATACTTTATAAAATAATACTCTATATCGTTATACGTTATAAAATAATACTGTATAACGTTATACGTTATAAAATAAAACTGTATAACGTTATACGTTATAACATAACACTACATAACGTTATACGTTATACGGTAATGCTATATAACGTTATACGTTATAAAATAATACCTTATAACGTTATACGTTATAACAGAAACTATATAACGTTATAACCTAACACTATATAACGTTAAACGTCATAAAATAATACCGTATAACGTTATACGTTGCAACGTAATACTATATAACGTTATAACGTAAAACCATATGACAATATACGCTGTTAGGTAACACCATATAACGTTATACGTTATAACGTAACACTACATAACGTTATACGTCATAAAATAATGCTATAAAACTTTATACTTTATAAAATATTACTATATAACGTTATACGATATAAAATAATACTATATAACGTTATTCGTTATAAAATAATACTATATAACATTACACGTTATCAAATAATACTATATAACGTTATACGTTATAAAATAATACCGTATATCGTCATACGTTATAACGTAACACTACATAACGTTATACGTCATAAAATAATGCTATAAAACGTTATACTTTATAAAATAATACTCTATAACGTTATACGTTATAACGTAATGCTATATAACGTCATACGTTATAAAATAATACTATATAACGTTATACGTATGAAAATAATACCATATAACGTTCTACGTTATAAAATAATACCATATAACTTTATACGTTATAAAATCATACCGTATAACGTTATACGTTATAACGTAATGCTATATAACGTTATAACGTAACACAATATAACGTTATACGTTATAAAATAATACCATATAACGTTATACGTTATAAAATAATGCTATATAACGTTATACGTTATAAAATAATACCGTATAACGTTATACGTTATAACGTAATGCTATATAATGTTATAACGTAACACAATATAACGTTATGCGTAATAAAATAATACCGTATAACGTAATGCGTTATAACGTAATACTATATAACATTATAACGAAACACTATAAAACATCGTACGTTATAACGTAACACTACATAACGTTATACGTCATAAAATTATGCTATAAAACGTTATACTTTATAAAATAATACTCCATAACTTTATACGTTATAAAATAATACTATATAACGTTATACGTTTTAAAATAAAACTGTATAACGTTATACGTTATAACGTAATGCTATATAACGTCATACGTTAGAAAATAATACTATATAACGTTATACGTAATAAAATAATACCATATAACGTTATACGTTATAAAATAATACTATATAACGTTATACGTTATAAAATAATACCGTATAACGTTATACGTTATAACGTAATGCTATATAACGTTGTAACGTAACACAATATAACGTTATACGTTATAAAATAATACCGTATAACGTTATAGGTTATAACGTAATACTATATAACATTATAACGTAACACTATATAACGCTATACGTTATAAAATAATACCGTATAACGTTATACGTTATAACGTAATGCTATATAACGTTATAACGTAACACAATATAACGTTATACGTAATAAAATAATACCGTATAACGTAATGCGTTATAACGTATTACTATATAACATTATAAGGCAACACTATATAACGTTAAGCATTATAAAGTAAAGTTGTATAACGTTATACGTTATAAAATAATACTATATAACGTTATACGTTATAAAATAATACCGTATAACTAGATACGTCATAAAATAAAACCGTATTACGTTATACGTTATAACGTAATGCTATATAACGTTATAACATAACACAAAATAACGTTATACGTTATAAAATAATACCGTATATCGTCATACGTTATAACGTAATACTATATAACGTTATAACGTAACACTATATAACATCATACGTTATAACGTAACACTACATAACGTTATACGTCATAAAATAATGCTATAAAACGTTATACTTTATAAAATAATACTCTATTACGTTATACGTTATAAAATAATACTATATAACGTTATACGTTATAACGTAATACTACATAGCGTTATACGTCATAAAATAATGCTATAAAACGTTACACTTTATAAAATAATGCTATATAACGTTATACGTTATAACGTAACACTATATAACGTTATACGTTATATAATAATACTATATAACGTTATACGTTATAATTTAATACCGTATATCGTTATACGTTATAACGCAATGCTATATAACACTATAACGTAACACTATATAACATCATACGTTATAACGTAACACTACATAACGTTATACGTCATAAAATAATGCTATAAAACGTTATACTTTATAAAATAATACTCTATTACGTTATACGTTATAAAATAATACTATATAACGTTATACGTTATAACGTAATACTACATAGCGTTATACGTCATAAAATAATGCTATAAAACTTTATACTTTATAAAATATTACTATATAACGTTATACGTTATAAAATTATACTATATAACGTTATACGTTATAAAATAATACCGTATATCGTTATACAGTATAACGTAATAATATATAACATTATAACGTAACACTATATAACAACATACGTTATAACGTAACACTACATGACGTTATACGTCATAAAATAATGCTATAAAACGTTATACTTTATAAAGTAATACTATATAACTATATAATAATAATATATAATAATACTATAAAATTATACTATATAACGTTATACGTTATAAAATATTACAATATAACGTTTTACGTTATAAAATAATACCATATAACGTTATACGTTATAAAATAACACAATATAACGTTATACGTTATAAAATAATACCTATATAACGTTATACGTTATAAAATAATACCGTATAACGTTATACGTTATAACGTAATGCTATATAACGTTATAACGTAACACAATATAACGTTATACGTTATAAAATAATAGCGTATAACGTTATAGGTTATAACGTAATACTATATAACATTATAACGTAACACTATATAACGCTATACGTTATAAAATAATAGCGTATAACGTTATACGTTATAACGTAATGCTATATAACGTTATAACGTAACACAATATAACGTTATACGTAATAAAATAATACCGTATAACGTAATGCGTTATAACGTATTACTATATAACATTATAAGGCAACACTATATAACGTTAAACATTATAAAGTAAAGTTGTATAACGTTATACGTTATAAAATAATACTATATAACGTTATACGTTATAAAATAATACCGTATAACTATATACGTCATAAAATAAAACCGTATTACGTTCTACGTTATAACGTAATGCTATATAACGTTATAACATAACACAATATAACGTTATACGTTATAAAATAATACCGTATAACGTTATAGGTTACAACGTAATACTATATAACATTATAACGTAACACTATATAACGTTATACGTTATAAAATAATACTATATAACGTCATTCGTTATAAAATAATACTATATAACATTACACGTTATCAAATAATACTATATAACGTTATACGTTATAAAATAATACCGTATAACTTTATACGTTATGACGTAATGCTATATAACGTTATAAAGTAACACAATATAACGTTATACGTTATAAAATAATACCGTATATCGTCATACGTTATAACGTAATACTATATAACGTTATAACGTAACACTATATAACATCATACGTTATAACGTAACACTACATAACGTTATACGTCATAAAATAATGCTATAAAACGTTATACTTTATAAAATAATGCTATAAAACATTATACTTTATAAAATAATACTATATAACGTTATACTTTATAAAATATTACTATATAACGTTATACGTTATAAAATTATACTATATAACGTTATACGTTATAAAATAATACCGTATATCGTTATACAGTATAACGTAATAATATATAACATTATAACGTAACACTATATAACAACATACGTTATAACGTAACACTACATGACGTTATACGTCATAAAATAATGCTATAAAACGTTATACTTTATAAAGTAATACTATATAACTATATAATAATAATATATAATAATACTATAAAATTATACTATATAACGTTATACGTTATAAAATATTACAATATAACGTTTTACGTTATAAAATAATACCATATAACGTTATACGTTATAAAATAACACAATATAACGTTATACGTTATAAAATAATACCTATATAACGTTATACGTTATAAAATAATACCGTATAACGTTATACGTTATAACGTAATGCTATATAACGTTATAACGTAACACAATATAACGTTATACGTTATAAAATAATAGCGTATAACGTTATAGGTTATAACGTAATACTATATAACATTATAACGTAACACTATATAACGCTATACGTTATAAAATAATAGCGTATAACGTTATACGTTATAACGTAATGCTATATAACGTTATAACGTAACACAATATAACGTTATACGTAATAAAATAATACCGTATAACGTAATGCGTTATAACGTATTACTATATAACATTATAAGGCAACACTATATAACGTTAAACATTATAAAGTAAAGTTGTATAACGTTATACGTTATAAAATAATACTATATAACGTTATACGTTATAAAATAATACCGTATAACTATATACGTCATAAAATAAAACCGTATTACGTTCTACGTTATAACGTAATGCTATATAACGTTATAACATAACACAATATAACGTTATACGTTATAAAATAATACCGTATAACGTTATAGGTTACAACGTAATACTATATAACATTATAACGTAACACTATATAACGTTATACGTTATAAAATAATACTATATAACGTCATTCGTTATAAAATAATACTATATAACATTACACGTTATCAAATAATACTATATAACGTTATACGTTATAAAATAATACCGTATAACTTTATACGTTATGACGTAATGCTATATAACGTTATAAAGTAACACAATATAACGTTATACGTTATAAAATAATACCGTATATCGTCATACGTTATAACGTAATACTATATAACGTTATAACGTAACACTATATAACATCATACGTTATAACGTAACACTACATAACGTTATACGTCATAAAATAATGCTATAAAACGTTATACTTTATAAAATAATGCTATAAAACATTATACTTTATAAAATAATACTATATAACGTTATACGTTATAAAATAATACTATATAACGTTATACGTTATAAAATAAAACTGTATAACGTTATACGTTATAAAATAATACTATATAACATCATACATTATAACATAACACTACATAACGTTATACGTTATAAAATAATACCGTATATCGTCATACGTTATAACGTAATACTATATAACGTTATAACGTAACACTATATAACATCATACGTTATAACGTAACACTACATAACGTTATACGTCATAAAATAATGCTATAAAACGTTATACTTTATAAAATAATACTCTATAACGTTATACGTTATAAAATAATACTATATAACATCATACGTTATAACATAACACTACATAACGTTATACGTCATAAAATTATGCTATAAAACGTTATACTTTATAAAATAATACTCCATAACGTTATACGTTATCAAATAATACTATATAACGTTATACGTTTTAAAATAAAACTGTATAACGTTATACGTTATAACGTAATGCTATATAACGTCATACGTTAGAAAATAATACTATATAACGTTATACGTAATAAAATAATACCATATAACGTTATACGTTATAAAATAATACCTATATAACGTTATACGTTATAAAATAATACCGTATAACGTTATACGTTATAACGTAATGCTATATAACGTTATAACGTAACACAATATAACGTTATACGTTATAAAATAATACCGTATAACGTTATAGGTTATAACGTAATACTATATAACATTATAACGTAACACTATATAACGCTATACGTTATAAAATAATACCGTATAACGTTATACGTTATAACGTAATGCTATATAACGTTATAACGTAACACAATATAACGTTATACGTAATAAAATAATACCGTATAACGTAATGCGTTATAACGTATTACTATATAACATTATAACGCAACACTATATAACGTTAAACATTATAAAGTAAAGTTGTATAACGTTATACGTTATAAAATAATACTATATAACGTTATACGTTATAAAATAATACCGTATAACTATATACGTCATAAAATAAAACCGTATTACGTTATACGTTATAACGTAATGCTATATAACGTTATAACATAACACAATATAACGTTATACGTTATAAAATAATACCGTATAATGTCATAGGTTACAACGTAATACTATATAACATTATAACGTAACACTATATAACGTTATACGTTATAAAATAATACTATATAACGTCATTCGTTATAAAATAATACTATATAACATTACACGTTATCAAATAATACTATATAACGTTATACGTTATAAACTAATACCGTATAACTTTATACGTTATGACGTAATGCTATATAACGTTATAACGTAACACAATATAACGTTATACGTTATAAAATAATACCGTATATCGTCATACGTTATAACGTAATACTATATAACGTTATAACGTAACACTATATAACATCATACGTTATAACGTAACACTACATAACGTTATACGTCATAAAATAATGCTATAAAACGTTATACTTTATAAAATAATGCTATAAAACATTATACTTTATAAAATAATACTATATAACGTTATACGTTATAAAATAATACTATATAACGTTATACGTTATAAAATAAAACTGTATAACGTTATACGTTATAACGTAATGCTATATAACGTCATATGTTATAAAATAATACTATATAACGTTATACGTTATAAAATAATACCATATAACATTCTACGTTATAAAATAATACCGTATAACGTTATACGTTATAACGTAACACTACACAGCGTTATACGTTATAAAGCAATGCTATATAACGTTATACGTTATAAAATAATACTATATAACGTTATACGTTATAAAATAATACCGTATAACGTTATACGTTGCAACGTAATACTATATAACGTTATAACGTAAAACCATATGACGATATACGCTGTTAGGTAACACCATATAACGTTATACGTTATAACGTAACACTACATAACGTTATACGTCATAAAATAATGCTATAAAACTTTATACTTTATAAAATATTACTATATAACGTTATACGATATAAAATAATACTATATAACGTTATTCGTTATAAAATAATACTATATAACATTACACGTTATCAAATAATACTATATAACGTTATACGTTATAAAATAATACCGTATATCGTCATACGTTATAACGTAACACTACATAACGTTATACGTCATAAAATAATGCTATAAAACGTTATACTTTATAAAATAATACTCTATAACGTTATACGTTATAACGTAATGCTATATAACGTCATACGTTATAAAATAATACTATATAACGTTATACGTATGAAAATAATACCATATAACGTTCTACGTTATAAAATAATACCATATAACTTTATACGTTATAAAATCATACCGTATAACGTTATACGTTATAACGTAATGCTATATAACGTTATAACGTAACACAATATAACGTTATACGTTATAAAATAATACCATATAACGTTATACGTTATAAAATAATGCTATATAACGTTATACGTTATAAAATAATACCGTATAACGTTATACGTTATAACGTAATGCTATATAATGTTATAACGTAACACAATATAACGTTATGCGTAATAAAATAATACCGTATAACGTAATGCGTTATAACGTAATACTATATAACATTATAACGAAACACTATAAAACATCGTACGTTATAACGTAACACTACATAACGTTATACGTCATAAAATTATGCTATAAAACGTTATACTTTATAAAATAATACTCCATAACTTTATACGTTATAAAATAATACTATATAACGTTATACGTTTTAAAATAAAACTGTATAACGTTATACGTTATAACGTAATGCTATATAACGTCATACGTTAGAAAATAATACTATATAACGTTATACGTAATAAAATAATACCATATAACGTTATACGTTATAAAATAATACTATATAACGTTATACGTTATAAAATAATACCGTATAACGTTATACGTTATAACGTAATGCTATATAACGTTGTAACGTAACACAATATAACGTTATACGTTATAAAATAATACCGTATAACGTTATAGGTTATAACGTAATACTATATAACATTATAACGTAACACTATATAACGCTATACGTTATAAAATAATACCGTATAACGTTATACGTTATAACGTAATGCTATATAACGTTATAACGTAACACAATATAACGTTATACGTAATAAAATAATACCGTATAACGTAATGCGTTATAACGTATTACTATATAACATTATAACGCAACACTATATAACGTTAAGCATTATAAAGTAAAGTTGTATAACGTTATACGTTATAAAATAATACTATATAACGTTATACGTTATAAAATAATACTATATAACGTTATACGTTATAAAATAATACCGTATAACTAGATACGTCATAAAATAAAACCGTATTACGTTATACGTTATAACGTAATGCTATATAACGTTATAACATAACACAAAATAACGTTATACGTTATAAAATAATACCGTATATCGTCATACGTTATAACGTAATACTATATAACGTTATAACGTAACACTATATAACATCATACGTTATAACGTAACACTACATAACGTTATACGTCATAAAATAATGCTATAAAACGTTATACTTTATCAAATAATACTCTATTACGTTATACGTTATAAAATAATACTATATAACGTTATACGTTATAACGTAATACTACATAGCGTTATACGTCATAAAATAATGCTATAAAACGTTACACTTTATAAAATAATGCTATATAACGTTATACGTTATAACGTAACACTATATAACGTTATACGTTATATAATAATACTATATAACGTTATACGTTATAATTTAATACCGTATGTCGTTATACGTTATAACGCAATGCTATATAACACTATAACGTAACACTATATAACATCATACGTTATAACGTAACACTACATAACGTTATACGTCATAAAATAATGCTATAAAACGTTATACTTTATAAAATAATACTCTATTACGTTATACGTTATAAAATAATACTATATAACGTTATACGTTATAACGTAATACTACATAGCGTTATACGTCATAAAATAATGCTATAAAACTTTATACTTTATAAAATATTACTATATAACGTTATACGTTATAAAATTATACTATATAACGTTATACGTTATAAAATAATACCGTATATCGTCATACAGTATAACGTAATAATATATAACATTATAACGTAACACTATATAACAACATACGTTATAACGTAACACTACATGACGTTATACGTCATAAAATAATGCTATAAAACGTTATACTTTATAAAGTAATACTATATAACTATATAATAATAATATATAATAATACTATAAAATTATACTATATAACGTTATACGTTATAAAATATTACAATATAACGTTTTACGTTATAAAATAATACCATATAACGTTATACGTTATAAAATAACACAATATAACGTTATACGTTATAAAATAATACTCCATAACGTTATACGTTATCAAATAATACTATATAACGTTATACGTTTTAAAATAATACTATATAACGTTATACGTAATAAAATAATACCATATAACGTTATACGTTATAAAATAATACCTATATAACGTTATACGTTATAAAATAATACCGTATAACGTTATACGTTATAACGTAATGCTATATAACGTTATAACGTAACACAATATAACGTTATACGTTATAAAATAATAGCGTATAACGTTATAGGTTATAACGTAATACTATATAACATTATAACGTAACACTATATAACGCTATACGTTATAAAATAATAGCGTATAACGTTATACGTTATAACGTAATGCTATATAACGTTATAACGTAACACAATATAACGTTATACGTAATAAAATAATACCGTATAACGTAATGCGTTATAACGTATTACTATATAACATTATAAGGCAACACTATATAACGTTAAACATTATAAAGTAAAGTTGTATAACGTTATACGTTATAAAATAATACTATATAACGTTATACGTTATAAAATAATACCGTATAACTATATACGTCATAAAATAAAACCGTATTACGTTATACGTTATAACGTAATGCTATATAACGTTATAACATAACACAATATAACGTTATACGTTATAAAATAATACCGTATAACGTTATAGGTTACAACGTAATACTATATAACATTATAACGTAACACTATATAACGTTATACGTTATAAAATAATACTATATAACGTCATTCGTTATAAAATAATACTATATAACATTACACGTTATCAAATAATACTATATAACGTTATACGTTATAAAATAATACCGTATAACTTTATACGTTATGACGTAATGCTATATAACGTTATAAAGTAACACAATATAACGTTATACGTTATAAAATAATACCGTATATCGTCATACGTTATAACGTAATACTATATAACGTTATAACGTAACACTATATAACATCATACGTTATAACGTAACACTACATAACGTTATACGTCATAAAATAATGCTGTAAAACGTTATACTTTATAAAATAATGCTATAAAACATTATACTTTATAAAATAATACTATATAACGTTATACGTTATAAAATAATACTATATAACGTTATACGTTATAAAATAAAACTGTATAACGTTATACGTTATAAAATAATACTATATAACATCATACATTATAACATAACACTACATAACGTTATACGTTATAAAATAATACCGTATATCGTCATACGTTATAACGTAATACTATATAACGTTATAACGTAGCACTATATAACATCATACGTTATAACGTAACACTACATAACGTTATACGTCATAAAATAATGCTATAAAACGTTATACTTTATAAAATAATACTCTATAACGTTATACGTTATAAAATAATACTATATAACATCATACGTTATAACATAACACTACATAACGTTATACGTCATAAAATTATGCTATAAAACGTTATACTTTATAAAATAATACTCCATAACGTTATACGTTATCAAATAATACTATATAACGTTATACGTTTTAAAATAAAACTGTATAACGTTATACGTTATAACGTAATGCTATATAACGTCATACGTTAGAAAATAATACTATATAACGTTATACGTAATAAAATAATACCATATAACGTTATACGTTATAAAATAATACCTATATAACGTTATACGTTATAAAATAATACCGTATAACGTTATACGTTATAACGTAATGCTATATAACGTTATAACGTAACACAATATAACGTTATACGTTATAAAATAATACCGTATAACGTTATAGGTTATAACGTAATACTATATAACATTATAACGTAACACTATATAACGCTATACGTTATAAAATAATACCGTATAACGTTATACGTTATAACGTAATGCTATATAACGTTATAACGTAACACAATATAACGTTATACGTAATAAAATAATACCGTATAACGTAATGCGTTATAACGTATTACTATATAACATTATAACGCAACACTATATAACGTTAAACATTATAAAGTAAAGTTGTATAACGTTATACGTTATAAAATAATACTATATAACGTTATACGTTATAAAATAATACCGTATAACTATATACGTCATAAAATAAAACCGTATTACGTTATACGTTATAACGTAATGCTATATAACGTTATAACATAACACAATATAACGTTATACGTTATAAAATAATACCGTATAATGTCATAGGTTACAACGTAATACTATATAACATTATAACGTAACACTATATAACGTTATACGTTATAAAATAATACTATATAACGTCATTCGTTATAAAATAATACTATATAACATTACACGTTATCAAATAATACTATATAACGTTATACGTTATAAACTAATACCGTATAACTTTATACGTTATGACGTAATGCTATATAACGTTATAACGTAACACAATATAACGTTATACGTTATAAAATAATACCGTATATCGTCATACGTTATAACGTAATACTATATAACGTTATAACGTAACACTATATAACATCATACGTTATAACGTAACACTACATAACGTTATACGTCATAAAATAATGCTATAAAACGTTATACTTTATAAAATAATGCTATAAAACATTATACTTTATAAAATAATACTATATAACGTTATACGTTATAAAATAATACTATATAACGTTATACGTTATAAAATAAAA
Organism: Bombus dahlbomii; assembly: GCA_037178635.1. NCBI lineage: Eukaryota > Metazoa > Arthropoda > Insecta > Hymenoptera > Apidae > Bombus > Bombus dahlbomii. The sequence goes on from CM074117.1 coordinate 1,767,536, forward strand.
CTGTATAACGTTATACGTTATAACGTAATGCTATATAACGTCATATGTTATAAAATAATACTATATAACGTTATACGTTATAAAATAATACCATATAACATTCTACGTTATAAAATAATACCGTATAACGTTATACGTTATAACGTAACACTACACAGCGTTATACGTTATAAAGCAATGCTATATAACGTTATACGTTATAAAATAATACTATATAACGTTATACGTTATAATTTAAACTATATAACGTTATAACCTAACACTATATAACGTTATACGTTATAAAATAATACTATATAGCGTTATACGTTATAAAATAAGACTGTATAACGTTATACGTTATAACGTAACACTACATAACGTAATACGTTATACGGTAATGCTATATAACGTTATACGTTATAAAATAATACCGTATCACGTTATACGTTATAAAATAATACTATATAACGTTATACGTTATAAAATAAAACTGTATAACGTTATACGTTATAAAGCAATGCTATATAACGTTATACGTTATAAAATAATACTATATAACGTTATACGTTATAAAATAATACCGTATAACTATATACGTCATAAAATAAAACCGTATTACGTTATACGTTATAACGTAATGCTATATAACATTATAACGTAACACTATATAACGTTATACGTTATGAAATAATACTATATAACGTTATACGTAATAAAATAATACCGTATAACGTTATACGTTATAATTTAAACTATATAACGTTATAACCTAACACTATATAACGTTATACGTTATAAAATAATACTATATAGCGTTATACGTTATAAAATAAGACTGTATAACGTTATACGTTATAACGTAACACTACATAACGTAATACGTTATACGGTAATGCTATATAACGTTATACGTTATAAAATAATACCGTATCACGTTATACGTTATAAAATAATACTATATAACGTTATACGTTATAAAATAAAACTGTATAACGTTATACGTTATAACGTAATGCTATATAACGTCATACGTTAGAAAATAATACTATATAACGTTATACGTAATAAAATAATACCATATAACCTTATACGTTATAATTTAAACTATATAACGTTATAACCTAACACTATATAACGTTATACGTTATAAAATAATACTATATAACGTTATACTTTATAAAATAATACTCTATAACGTTATACGTTATAAAATAATACTATATAACGTTATAATTTATAAAATAATACTCTATAACGTTATACGTTATAAAATAATACTATATAACGTTATACGTTATAACGTAAACTATATAACGTTATAACCTAACACTATATAACGTTAAACGTCATAAAATAATACCGTATAACGTTATACGTTACAACGTAATACTATATAACGTTATAACGTAAAACCATATGACGATATACGCTGTTAGGTAACACCATATAACGTTATACGTTATAAAATAATACTATATAACGTTATACGTTATACAATAATACCGTATAACTATATACGTCATAAAATAAAACCGTATTACGTTATACGTTATTACGTAATGCTATATAACGTTATAACATAACACAATATAACGTTATACGTTATAAAATAATACCGTATATCGTCATACGTTATAACGTAATACTATATAACGTTATAACGTAACACTATATAACATCATACGTTAGAAAATAATACTATATAACGTTATACGTAATAAAATAATACCATATAACGTTATACGTTATAATTTAAACTATATAACGTTATAACCTAACACTATATAACGTTATACGTTATAAAATAATACTATATAGCGTTATACGTTATAAAATAAAACTGTATAACGTTATACGTTATAACGTAACACTACATAACGTAATACGTTATACGGTAATGCTATATAACGTTATACGTTATAAAATAATACCGTATCACGTTATACGTTATAAAATAATACTCTATAACGTTATACGTTATAAAATAATACTATATAGCGTTATACGTTATAAAATAAAGCTGTATAACGTTATACGTTATAACGTAATGCTATATAACGTCATACGTTAGAAAATAATACTATATAACGTTATACGTAATTAAATAATACCATATAATATTCTACGTTATAAAATAATACCGTATAACGTTATACGTTATAAAATAATACCGTATAACGTTATACGATATAACGTAATGCTATATAACGTTATAACGTAACACAATATAACGTTATACGTTATAAAATAATCCTATATAACGTTATACGTAATAAAATAATACCATATAACGTTATAACGTAACACAATATAACGTTATACGTAATAAAATAATAGCGTATAACGTAATGCGTTATAACGTAATACTATATAACATTATAACGTAACACTATATAACGCTATACATTATAAACTATTACTATATAACGTTATACGTTATAACGTAATGCTATATAACGTTATAACGTAACACAATATAACGTTATACGTAATAAAATAATAGCGTATAACGTAATGCGTTATAACGTAATACTATATAACATTATAACGTAACACTATATAACGCTATACATTATAAACTAATACTATATAACGTTATACGTTATAACGTAATGCTATATAACGTTATAACGTAACACAATATAACGTTATACGTAATAAAATAATACCGTATAACGTAATGCGTTATAACGTATTACTATATAACATTATAACGCAACACTATATAACGTTAAACATTATAAAGTAAAGTTGTATAACGTTATACGTTATAAAATAATACTATATAACGTTATACGTTATAAAATAATACCGTATAACTATATACGTCATAAAATAAAACCGTATTACGTTATACGTTATAACGTAATGCTATATAACGTTATAACATAACACAATATAACGCTATACGTTATAAAATAATACCGTATAATGTCATAGGTTTCAACGTAATACTATATAACATTATAACGTAACACTATATAACGTTATACGTTATAAAATAATACTATATAACGTCATTCGTTATAAAATAATACTATATAACATTACACGTTATCAAATAATACTATATAACGTTATACGTTATAAACTAATACCGTATAACTTTATACGTTATGACGTAATGCTATATAACGTTATAACGTAACACAATATAACGTTATACGTTATAAAATAATACCGTATATCGTCATACGTTATAACGTAATACTATATAACGTTATAACGTAACACTATATAACATCATACGTTATAACGTAACACTACATAACGTTATACGTCATAAAATAATGCTATAAAACGTTATACTTTATAAAATAATGCTATAAAACATTATACTTTATAAAATAATACTATATAACGTTATACGTTACAAAATAATACTATATAACGTTATACGTTATAAAATAAAACTGTATAACGTTATACGTTATAACGTAATGCTATATAACGTCATATGTTATAAAATAATACTATATAACGTTATACGTTATAAAATAATACCATATAACATTCTACGTTATAAAATAATACCGTATAACGTTATACGTTATAACGTAACACTACATAGCGTTATACGTTATAAAGCAATGCTATATAACGTTATACGTTATAAAATAATACTATATAACGTTATACGTTATAAAATAATACCGTATAACTATATACGTCATAAAATAAAACCGTATTACGTTATACGTTATAACGTAATGCTATATAACGTTATAACATAACACAATATAACGTTATACGTTATAAAATAATACCGTATAACGTTATAGGTTACAACGTAATACTATATAACATTATAACGTAACACTATATAACGTTATACGTTATGAAATAATACTATATAACGTTATACGTAATAAAATAATACCGTATAACGTTATACGTTATAATTTAAACTATATAACGTTATAACCTAACACTATATAACGTTATACGTTATAAAATAATACTATATAGCGTTATACGTTATAAAATAAGACTGTATAACGTTATACGTTATAACGTAACACTACATAACGTAATACGTTATACGGTAATGCTATATAACGTTATACGTTATAAAATAATACCGTATCACGTTATACGTTATAAAATAATACTATATAACGTTATACGTTATAAAATAAAACTGTATAACGTTATACGTTATAACGTAATGCTATATAACGTCATACGTTAGAAAATAATACTATATAACGTTATACGTAATAAAATAATACCATATAACCTTATACGTTATAATTTAAACTATATAACGTTATAACCTAACACTATATAACGTTATACGTTATAAAATAATACTATATAACGTTATACTTTATAAAATAATACTCTATAACGTTATACGTTATAAAATAATACTATATAACGTTATAATTTATAAAATAATACTCTATAACGTTATACGTTATAAAATAATACTATATAACGTTATACGTTATAACGTAAACTATATAACGTTATAACCTAACACTATATAACGTTAAACGTCATAAAATAATACCGTATAACGTTATACGTTACAACGTAATACTATATAACGTTATAACGTAAAACCATATGACGATATACGCTGTTAGGTAACACCATATAACGTTATACGTTATAAAATAATACTATATAACGTTATACGTTATACAATAATACCGTATAACTATATACGTCATAAAATAAAACCGTATTACGTTATACGTTATTACGTAATGCTATATAACGTTATAACATAACACAATATAACGTTATACGTTATAAAATAATACCGTATATCGTCATACGTTATAACGTAATACTATATAACGTTATAACGTAACACTATATAACATCATACGTTAGAAAATAATACTATATAACGTTATACGTAATAAAATAATACCATATAACGTTATACGTTATAATTTAAACTATATAACGTTATAACCTAACACTATATAACGATATACGTTATAAAATAATACTATATAACGTTATACTTTATAAAATAATACTCTATAACGTTATACGTTATAAAATAATACTATATAGCGTTATACGTTATAAAATAAAACTGTATAACGTTATACGTTATAACGTAACACTACATAACGTAATACGTTATACGGTAATGCTATATAACGTTATACGTTATAAAATAATACCGTATCACGTTATACGTTATAAAATAATACCGTATGACGTTATACGATATAACGTAATGCTATATAACGTTATAACGTAACACAATATAACGTTATACGTAATAAAATAATAGCGTATAACGTAATGCGTTATAACGTAATACTATATAACATTATAACGTAACACTATATAACGCTATACATTATAAACTATTACTATATAACGTTATACGTTATAACGTAATGCTATATAACGTTATAACGTAACACAATATAACGTTATACGTAATAAAATAATAGCGTATAACGTAATGCGTTATAACGTAATACTATATAACATTATAACGTAACACTATATAACGCTATACATTATAAACTAATACTATATAACGTTATACGTTATAACGTAATGCTATATAACGTTATAACGTAACACAATATAACGTTATACGTAATAAAATAATACCGTATAACGTAAAGCGTTATAACGTAATACTATATAACATTATAACGAAACACTATATAACGTTAAGCGTTATAAAGTAAAGTTATATAACGTTATACGTTATAAAATAATCCTTTATAACGTTATACGTTATAAAATAATACCGTATAACGTTATACGTTATAACGTAATGCTATATAACGTTATAGCGTAACACAATATAACGTTATACGTTATAAAATAATACCGTATATCGTCATACGTTATAACGTAATGCTATATAACGTCATATGTTATAAAATAATACTATATAACGTTATACGTTATAAAATAATACCATATAATATTCTACGTTATAAAATAATACCGTATAACGTTATACGTTATAAAATAATACCGTATAACGTTATACGATATAGCGTAATGCTATATAACGTTATAACGTAACACAATATAACGTTATACGTTATAAAATAATCCTATATAACGTTATACGTAATAAAATAATACCATATAACGTTCTACGTTATAAAATAACACCGTATAACGTTATACGTTATAAAGTAATGCTATATAACGTTATAACGTAACACAATGTTACGTTATACGTTATAAAATAATACCGTATATCGTAATACGTTATAACGTAATACTATATAACATTATAACGTAACACTATATAACATCATACGTTATAACGTAACACTACATAACGTTATGCGTCATAAAATAATACCGTATAACGTTATACGTTATAACGTAATGCTACATAAAGTTATAACGTAACACAATATTACGTTATACGTTATAAAATAACACCGTATAAAGTTGTAGGTTATAACGTAATACTATATAACGTTATAACGTAACACTATATAACGCTACACGTTGTAAAATAATACTATATATCGTTATACGTTATAGCGTAATGCTATATAACGTCATACGTTAGAAAATAATACTATATGACGTTATACGTTATAAAATAATACTATATAACGTTATACGTTATAAAATAATACCGTGTAACGTTATACGTTATAACGTAATGCTATATAACGTCATACGTTAGAAAATAATACTATATAACGTTATACGTTATAAAATAATACCGTATATCGTAATACGTTATAACGTAATACTATATAACATTATAACGTAACACTACATAACATCATACGTTATAACGTAACACTACATAACGTTATGCGTCATAAAATAATGCTATAAAACGTTATACTTTATAAAATAATACTCTATAACGTTATACGTTATATAATAATACTATATAACGTTATACGTTATAAGATAAAACTGTATAACGTTATACGTTATAAAATAATACCGTGTAACGTTATAGGTTATATCGTAATACTATATAACATTATAACGTAACACTACATAACGTTATACGTTATAAAATAATACTATATAACGTTATACGTTATCAAATATTACTATATAACATTATACGTTATCAAATAGGACCGTATAACGTGATACATTATCACGAAATACTATATAACGTTATAACGTAGCACTATATAAAGTTATACCTTATAAACTAACACTATATAACGTTATATGTTGTGAGGTAACAGTATATAACGTTATACTATGTAACGTAACACTATATAACGTTATAAGTAATAAAACAATACCGTATAGCGTTATACCTTATAACGTAATACTAAATAACATTATAACGTAACACCATATAACATCATACGTTATAACGTAACGCTACATAACGTTATACGTCATAAAATAATGCTATAAAACGTTATACTTTATAAAATAATACTCTATAACGTTATACGTTATAAAATAATACTATATAACGTTATACGTTATAACGTAAACTATATAACGTTATAACCTAACACTATATAACGTTATACGTTATAAAATAAAACTGTATAACGTTATACGTTATAAAATAAAACTGTATAACGTTATACGTTATAACGAAATGCTATATAACGTCATACGTTAGAAAATAATACTATATAACGTTATACGTAAAAAATAATACCATATAACGTTATACGTTATAATTTAAACTATATAACGTTATAACCTAACACTATACAACGTTATACGTTATAAAATAATACTATATATAGTTATACTTTATACAATAATACTCTATAACGTTATACGTTATAAAATAATACTATATAACGTTATGCGTTATTAAATAAAACTGTATAACGTTATACGTTATAACGTAATGCTATATAACGTCATACGTTAGAACATAATACTATATAACGTTATACGTAATAAAATAATACCATATAACGTTCTACGTTATAATTTAAACTATATAACGTTATAACCTAACACTATATAACGTTATACGTTATAACGTAACACTACATAACGTTATACGTCATAAAATAATGCTATAAATCGTTATAATTATAAAATAATACTATATAACGTTATACGTTATAAAATAATACTATATAACGTTATACGCTATAAAATAAAGCTGTATAACGATATACGTTATAACGTAATGCTATATAACGTCATACGTTAGAAAATAATACTATATAACGTTATACGTAATTAAATAATACCATATAACGTTATACGTTATAAAATAATACTATATAGCGTTATACGTTATAAAATAAGACTGTATAACGTTATACGTTATAACGTAACACTACATAACGTAATACGTTATACGGTAATGCTATATAACGTTATACGTTATAAAATAATACCGTATCACGTTATACGTTATAAAATAATACTATATAACGTTATACGTTATAAAATAAAACTGTATAACGTTATACGTTATAACGTAATGCTATATAACGTCATACGTTAGAAAATAATACTATATAACGTTATACGTAATAAAATAATACCATATAACCTTATACGTTATAATTTAAACTATATAACGTTATAACCTAACACTATATAACGTTAAACGTCATAAAATAATACCGTATAACGTTATACGTTACAACGTAATACTATATAACGTTATAACGTAAAAACATATGACGATATACGCTGTTAGGTAACACCATATAACGTTATACGTTATAAAATAATAATATATAACGTTATACTTTATGAAATAATACTCTATAACGTTATACGTTATAAAACAATACTATATAGCGTTATACGTTATAAAATAAAACTGTATAACGTTATACGTTATAACGTAACACTACATAACGTAATACGTTATACGGTAATGCTATATAACGTTATACGTTATAAAATAATACCGTATCACGTTATACGTTATAAAATAATACTATATAACGTTATACGCTATAAAATAAAGCTGTATAACGTTATACGTTATAACGTAATGCTATATAACGTCATACGTTAGAAAATAATACTATATAACGTTATACGTAATTAAATAATACCATATAACGTTATACGTTATAAAACAATACTATATAACGTTATACGTTATAAAATAATACCGTACAACGTTATACGGTATAACGTAATGCTATATAACGTTATAACGTAACACAATATAACGTTATACGTAATAAAATAATAGCGTATAACGTAATGCGTTATAACGTAATACTATATAACATTATAACGTAACACTATATAACGCTATACATTATAAACTAATACTATATAACGTTATACGTTATAACGTAATGCTATATAACGTTATAACGTAACACAATATAACGTTATACGTAATAAAATAATACCGTATAACGTAAAGCGTTATAACGTAATACTATATAACATTATAACGAAACACTATATAACGTTAAGCGTTATAAAGTAAAGTTATATAACGTTATACGTTATAAAATAATCCTATATAACGTTATACGTTATAAAATAATACCGTATAACGTTATACGTTATAACGTAATGCTATATAACGTTATAGCGTAACACAATATAACGTTATACGTTATAAAATAATACCGTATATCGTCATACGTTATAGCGTAATGCTATATAACGTCATATGTTATAAAATAATACTATATAACGTTATACGTTATAAAATAATACCATATAATATTCTACGTTATAAAATAATACCGTATAACGTTATACGTTATAAAATAATACCGTATAACGTTATACGATATAGCGTAATGCTATATAACGTTATAACGTAACACAATATAACGTTATACGTTATAAAATAATCCTATATAACGTTATACGTAATAAAATAATACCATATAACGTTCTACGTTATAAAATAACACCGTATAACGTTATACGTTATAAAGTAATGCTATATAACGTTATAGCGTAACACAATGTTACGTTATACGTTATAAAATAATACCGCATATCGTAATACGTTATAACGTAATACTATATAACATTATAACGTAACACTATATAACATCATACGTTATAACGTAACACTACATAACGTTATGCGTCATAAAATAATGCTATAAAACGTTATACTTTATAAAATAATACTCTATAACGTTATACGTTATATAATAATACTATATAACGTTATACGTTATAAAATAAAACTGTATAACGTTATACGTTATAAAATAATACTATATAACGTTATACGTTATAAAATAATACCGTATAACGTTATACGTTATAACGTAATGCTACATAAAGTTATAACGTAACACAATATAACGTCATACGTTAGAAAATAATATTATATGACGTTATACGTTATAAAATAATACTATATAACGTTATACGTTATAAAATAATACCGTATAACGTTATACGTTATAACGTAATGCTATATAACGTCATACGTTAGAAAATAATACTATATAACGTTATACGTTATAAAATAATACCGTATATCGTAATACGTTATAACGTAATACTATATAACATTATAACGTAACACTATATAACATCAAACGTTATAACGTAACACTACATAACGTTATGCGTCATAAAATAATGCTATAAGACCTTATACTTTATAAAATAATACTATATGACGTTATACGTTATAAAATAATACTATATAACGTTATATGTTATAAAATAATACCGTATAACGTTATACGTTATAACGTTATGCTATATAACATTATAACGTAGTACTATATAACGTTATACGTTATAAAATAGTACTATATAACGTTATACGTTATAAAATATTACTATATAACATTATACGTTATCAAATAATACTATATAACGTTATACGTTATAAAATAATACCGTATAACGTTATACGTTACAACGTAATGCTATATAACGTCATATGTTATAAAATAATACTATATAACGTTATACGTAATAAAATAATACCATATAACGTTCTACGTTATAAAATAATAATATATAACCTTATACGTTATAAAATAATACAGTATAACGTTATACGTTATAACGTAATGCTATATAACGTTATAACGTAACACAATATAACGTTATACGTTATAAAATAATACCGTATATCGTCATACGTTATAACGTAATACTATATAACGTTATAACATAACACTATATAACGCTACACGTTGTAAAACAATACTATATAACGTTATACGTTATAGCGTAATGCTATATAACGTCATACTTTAGAAAATAATACTATATGACGTCATACGTTATAAAATAATACTATATAACGTTATACGTTATAAAATAATACCGTATAACGTTATACGTTATAACGTAATGCTATATAACGTTATAACGTAACACAATATAACGTTATACGTTATAAAATAGTACTATATAACGTTATACGTTATAAAATATTACTATATAACATTATACGTTATCAAATAATACTATATAACGTTATACGTTATAAAATAATACCGTATAACGTTATACGTTACAACGTAATGCTATATAACGTCATATGTTATAAAATAATACTATATAACGTTATACGTAATAAAATAATACCATATAACGTTCTACGTTATAAAATATTACTATATAACATTATACGTTATAACATAACACTATATAACGCTACACGTTGTAAAACAATACTATATAACGTTATACGTTATAGCGTAATGCTATATAACGTCATACTTTAGAAAATAATACTATATGACGTTATACGTTATAAAATAATACTATATAACGTTATACGTTATAAAATAATACCGTATAACGTTATACGTTATAACGTAATGCTATATAACGTTATAACGTAACACAATATAACGTTATACGTTATAAAATAATATCGTATATCGTCATACGTTATAACGTAATACTATATAACAATATAACGTAACACTATATAACATCATACGTTATAACGTAACACTACATAACGTTATACGTCATAAAATAATGCTATAAAACGTTATACTTTATAAAATAATACTATATAACGTTATACGTTATAAAATAATACTATATAACGTTATACGTTATAAAATAAAACTGCATAGCGTTATACGTTATAACGTAATGCTATATAACGTCATATGTTATTAAATAATACTATATAACGTTATACCTAATAAAATAATACCATATAACGTTCTACGTTATAAAATAATACCGTATAACGTTATACGTTATAACGTAACACTACATAGCGTTATACGTTATAAAGCAATGGTATATAACGTCATACGTTATAAAATAATACTATATAACGTTATACTTTATAAAATAATACCGAATAACGTGATACATTATAACGTAATAATATGTAACGTTATATCGTAACACTGTATAAAGTTATACGTTATAAAGCAATGCTATATAACGTTTTACGTTATAAAATAATACCGTATAACGTTATACGTTATAACGTAATGCTATATAACGTTATAGCGTAACACAATATAACGTTATACGTTATAAAATAATACCGTGTATCGTCATACGTTATAACGTAATACTATATAACATTATAACGTAACACTATATAACATCATACGTTATAACGTAACACTACATAACGTTATACTTCATAAAATAATACTCTATAACGTTATACGTTATAAAATAATACTATATAACGTAATGCTATATATCGTTATAACATAACACAATATAACGTTATACGTTATAAAATAATACCGTATAACGTTATAGGTTATAACGTAATACTATAAAACATTATAACGTAACACTATATAACGTTATACGTTATAAAATAATACTATATAACGTTATACGTTATAAAATATTACTATATAACATTATACGTTATCAAATAATACTATATAACGTTATACGTTATAAAATAAAACCGTATAACGTTATACGTTATAACGTAATGCTATATAACGTCATATGTTATAAAATAATACTATATAACTTTATACGTAATAAAATAATACCATATAACGTTCTACGTTATAAAATAATACTATATAACCTTATACGTTATAAAATAATACCGTATAACGTTATACGTTATAACGTAATGCTATATAACGTCATATGTTATAAAATAATACTATATAACGTTATAAGTCATAAAATAATGCTATAAAACGTTATAATTATAAAATAATCCTATATAACGTTATACGTTATAAAATAATACCGTATAACTCTATACGCCATAAAATAAAACCGTATTACGTTATACGTTATAAATTAATACTAAATAACATTATAACGTAACACTATATAACATCATACGTTATAACGTAACACTACATAACGTTATACGTCATAAAATAATGCTATAAAACGTTATACTTTATAAAATAATACTCTATAACGTCATACGTTATAAAATAATACTATATAACGTTATACGTTATAATTTAAACTATATAACGTTATACGTTATAATTTAAACTATATAACGTTATAACCTAACACTATATAACGTTATACATTATAAAATAATACTATATAACGTTATACTTTATAAAATAATACTCTATAACGTTATACGTTATAAAATAATACTCTATAACGTTATACGTTATAAAATAATACTATATAACGTTATACGTTATAAAATAAAACTGTATAACGTTATACGTTATAAAATAATACCGTATAACGTTATACGTTATAACGTAATGCTATATAACGTCATATGTTATAAAATAATACTATATAACGTTATAAGTCATAAAATAATGCTATAAAACGTTATAATTATAAAATAATCCTATATAACGTTATACGTTATAAAATAATACCGTATAACTCTATACGCCATAAAATAAAACCGTATTACGTTATACGTTATAAATTAATACTAAATAACATTATAACGTAACACTATATAACATCATACGTTATAACGTAACACTACATAACGTTATACGTTATACGGTAATGCTATATAACGTTATACGGTATAAAATAATACCTTATAACGTTATACGTTATAACGTAAACTATATAACGTTATAACCTAACACTATATAACGTTAAACGTCATAAAATAATACCGTATAACGTTATACGTTACAACGTAATACTATATAACGTTATAACGTAAAACCATATGACGATATACGCTGTTAGGTAACACCATATAACGTTATACGTTATAACGTAACACTACATAGCGTTATACGTCATAAAATAATGCTATAAAACGTTATAATTATAAAAGAATACTATATAACGTTATACGTTATAAAATAATACCGTATAACTTTATACGTCATAAAATGAAACCGTATTACGTTATACGTTATAACGTAATGCTATATATCGTTATAACATAACACAATATAACGATATACGGTATAAAATAATACCGTGTAACGTTATAGGTTATATCGTAATACTATATAACATTATAACGTAACACTATATAACGTTATAAGTTATAAAATAATACTATATAACGTTATGCGTTATAAAATATTACTATATAACATTTTACGTTATCAAATAAGAATGTATAACGTGATACGTTATCACGAAATACTCTATAACGTTATAACGTAGCACAATATAAAGTTATACCTTATAAACTAACACTATATAACGTTATACGTTGTTAGGTAACACTATATAACGTTATACGATGTAACGTAACACTATATAACGTTATAAGGAATAAAACAATACCGTATAGCGTTATACGTTATAACGTAATACTAAATAACATTATAACGTAACACTATATAACATCATACGTTATAACGTAACACTACATAACGTTATACGTCATAAAATAATGCTATAAAACGTTATACTTTATAAAATAATACTCTGTAACGTTATACGTAATAAAATAATACTATATAACGTTATACGTTATAAAATAAAACTGTATAACGTTATACGTTATAACGTAATGCTATATAACGTCATACGTTAGAAAATAATACTATATAACGTTATACGTAATAAAATAATACCATATAACGTTATACGTTATAATTTAAACTATATAACGTTATAACCTAACACTATATAACGCTATACGTTATAAAATAATACTATATAACGTTATACTTTATAAAATAATACTCTATAACGTTTTACGTTATAAAATAATACTATATAACGTTATACGTTATAAAATAAAACTGTATAACGTTATACGTTATAACGTAACACTACATAACGTTATACGTTATACGCTAATGCTATATAACGTTATACGTTATAAAATAATACCATATAACGTTATACGTTATAACGTAAACTATATAACGTTATAACCTAACACTATATAACGTTAAACGTCATAAAATAATACCGTATAACGTTATACGTTACAACATAATACTATATAACGTTATAACGTAACACTATATGACGATATATGCTGTTAGGTAACAGCATATAACGATATACGTTATAACGTAACACTACATAACGTTATACGTCATAAAATAATGCTATAAAACGTTATAATTATAAAATAATACTGTATAACGGTATACGTTATAAAATAATACTATATAACGTTATACGCTATAAAATAAAGCTGTATAACGATATACGTTATAACGTAATGCTATATAACGTCATACGTTAGAAAATAATACTATATAACGTTATACGTAATTAAATAATACCATATAACGTTATACGTTATAAAATAATACTATATAACGTTATACGCTATAAAATAATACCGTATAACTATGTACGTCATAAAATAAAACCGTATTACGTTATACGTTATAACGTAATGCTATATAACGTTATAACATAACACAATATAACGTTATACGTTATAAAATAATACCGTGTAACGTTATAGGTTACAACGTAATGCTATATAACGTTATAACGTAACAAAATATAACGTTATACGTTATAAAATAATGCTATAAAACGTTATAATTATAAAATAATACTGTATAACGGTATACGTTATAAAATAATACTATATAACGTTATACGCTATAAAATAAAGCTGTATAACGATATACGTTATAACGTAATGCTATATAACGTCATACGTTAGAAAATAATACTATATAACGTTATACGTTATAAAATAATACTATATAACGTTATACGTTATAAAATAATCCTATATAACGTTATACGTAATAAAATAATACCATATAACGTTCTACGTTATAAAATAACACCGTATAACGTTATACGTTATAAAGTAATGCTATATAACGTTATAACGTAACACAATGTTACGTTATACGTTATAAAATAATACCGCATATCGTAATACGTTATAACGTAATACCATATAACATTATAACGTAACACTATATAACATCATACGTTATAACGTAACATTACATAACGTTATGCGTCATAAAATAATGCTATAAAACGTTATACTTTATAAAATAATACTCTATAACGTTATACGTTATATAATAATACTATATAACGTTATACGTTATAAAATAAAACTGTATAACGTTATACGTTATAAAATAATACTATATAACGTTATACGTTATAAAATAATACCGTATAACGTTATACGTTATAACGTAATGCTACATAAAGTTATAACGTAACACAATATAACGTCATACGTTAGAAAATAATATTATATGACGTTATACGTTATAAAATAATACTATATAACGTTATACGTTATAAAATAATACCGTATAACGTTATACGTTATAACGTAATGCTATATAACGTCATACGTTAGAAAATAATACTATATAACGTTATACGTTATAAAATAATACCGTATATCGTAATACGTTATAACGTAATACTATATAACATTATAACGTAACACTATATAACATCATACGTTATAACGTAACACTACATAACGTTATGCGTCATAAAATAATGCTATAAAACGTTATACTTCATAAAATAATACTATATGACGTTATACGTTATAAAATAATACTATATAACGTTATATGTTATAAAATAATACCGTATAACGTTATACGTTATAACGTAATGCTATATAACATTATAACGTAGCACTATATAACGTTATACGTTATAAAATAGTACTATATAACGTTATTCGTTATAAAATATTACTATATAACATTATACGTTATCAAATAATACTATATAACGTTATACGTTATAAAATAATACCGTATAACGTTATACGTTACAACGTAATGCTATATAACGTCATATGTTATAAAATAATACTATATAACGTTATACGTAATAAAATAATACCATATAACGTTCTACGTTATAAAATAATAATATATAACCTTATACGTTATAAAATAATACAGTATAACGTTATACGTTATAACGTAATGCTATATAACGTTATAACGTAATACAATATAACGTTATACGTTATAAAATAATACCGTATATCGTCATACGCTATAACGTAATACTATATAACGTTATAACATAACACTATATAACGCTACACGTTGTAAAACAATACTATATAACGTTATACGTTATAGCGTAATGCTATATAACGTCATACTTTAGAAAATAATACTATATGATGTCATACGTTATAAAATAATACTATATAACGTTATACGTTATAAAGTAATACCGTATAACGTTATACGTTATAACGTAATGCTATATAACGTTATAACGTAACACAATATAACGTTATACGTTACAAAATAGTACTATATAACGTTATACGTTATAAAATATTACTATATAACATTATACGTTATCAAATAATACTATATAACGTTATACGTTATAAAATAATACCGTATAACGTTATACGTTACAACGTAATGCTATATAACGTCATATGTTATAAAATAATACTATATAACGTTATACGTAATAAAATAATACCATATAACGTTCTACGTTATAAAATAATACTATATAACCTTATACGTTATAAAATAATACAGTATATCGTTATACGTTATAACGTAATGCTATATAACGTTATAACGTAACACAATATAACGTTATACGTTATAAAATAATACCGTATATCGTCATACGTTATAACGTAATACTATATAACGTTATAACATAACACTATATAACGCTACACGTTGTAAAACAATACTATATAACGTTATACGTTATAGCGTAATGCTATATAACGTCATACTTTAGAAAATAATACTATATGACGTTATACGTTATAAAATAATACTATATAACGTTATACGTTATAACGTAAACTATATAACGTTATAACCTAACACTATATAACGTTAAACGTCATAAAATAATACCGTATAACGTTATACGTTACAACATAATACTATATAACGTTATAACGTAACACTATATGACGATATACGCTGTTAGGTAACAGCATATAACGATATACGTTATAACGTAACACTACATAACGTTATACGTCATAAAATAATGCTATAAAACGTTATAATTATAAAATAATACTGTATAACGGTATACGTTATAAAATAATACTATATAACGTTATACGCTATAAAATAAAGCTGTATAACGATATACGTTATAACGTAATGCTATATAACGTCATACGTTATAAAATAATACTATATAACGTTATACGTAATTAAATAATACCATATAACGTTATACGTTATAAAATAATACTATATAACGTTATACGCTATAAAATAATACCGTATAACTATGTACGTCATAAAATAAAACCGTATTACGTTATACGTTATAACGTAATGCAATATAACGTTATAACATAACACAATATAACGTTATACGTTATAAAATAATACCGTGTAACGTTATAGGTTACAACGTAATGCTATATAACGTTATAACGTAACAAAATATAACGTTATACGTTATAAAATAATACCGTATATCGTCATACGTTATACCGTAATGCTATATAACGTTATAACGTAACACTATATAACATCATACGTTATAACGTAACACTACATAACGTTATACGTCATAAAATAATGCTATAAAACGTTATAATTATAAAATAATACTGTATAACGGTATACGTTATAAAATAATACTATATAACGTTATACGCTATAAAATAAAGCTGTATAACGATATACGTTATAACGTAATGCTATATAACGTCATACGTTAGAAAATAATACTATATAACGTTATACGTTATAAAATAATACCGTATAACGTTATACGTTATAACGTAATGCTATATAACGTCATACGTTAGAAAATAATACTATATAACGTTATACGTTATAAAATAATACCGTATATCGTAATACGTTATAACGTAATACTATATAACATTATAACGTAACACTATATAACATCATACGTTATAACGTAACACTACATAACGTTATGCGTCATAAAATAATGCTATAAAACGTTATACTTTATAAAATAATACTATATGACGTTATACGTTATAAAATAATACTATATAACGTTATATGTTATAAAATAATACCGTATAACGTTATACGTTATAACGTAATGCTATATAACATTATAACGTAGCACTATATAACGTTATACGTTATAAAATAGTACTATATAACGTTATTCGTTATAAAATATTACTATATAACATTATACGTTATCAAATAATACTATATAACGTTATACGTTATAAAATAATACCGTATAACGTTATACGTTACAACGTAATGCTATATAACGTCATATGTTATAAAATAATACTATATAACGTTATACGTAATAAAATAATACCATATAACGTTCTACGTTATAAAATAATAATATATAACCTTATACGTTATAAAATAATACAGTATAACGTTATACGTTATAACGTAATGCTATATAACGTTATAACGTAATACAATATAACGTTATACGTTATAAAATAATACCGTATATCGTCATACGCTATAACGTAATACTATATAACGTTATAACATAACACTATATAACGCTACACGTTGTAAAACAATACTATATAACGTTATACGTTATAGCGTAATGCTATATAACGTCATACTTTAGAAAATAATACTATATGATGTCATACGTTATAAAATAATACTATATAACGTTATACGTTATAAAGTAATACCGTATAACGTTATACGTTATAACGTAATGCTATATAACGTTATAACGTAACACAATATAACGTTATACGTTACAAAATAGTACTATATAACGTTATACGTTATAAAATATTACTATATAACATTATACGTTATCAAATAATACTATATAACGTTATACGTTATAAAATAATACCGTATAACGTTATACGTTACAACGTAATGCTATATAACGTCATATGTTATAAAATAATACTATATAACGTTATACGTAATAAAATAATACCATATAACGTTCTACGTTATAAAATAATACTATATAACCTTATACGTTATAAAATAATACAGTATATCGTTATACGTTATAACGTAATGCTATATAACGTTATAACGTAACACAATATAACGTTATACGTTATAAAATAATACCGTATATCGTCATACGTTATAACGTAATGCTATATAACGTTATAACGTAACACAATATAACGTTATACGTTATAAAATAATACCGTATATCGTCATACGTTATAACGTAATACTATATAACGTTATAACATAACACTATATAACGCTACACGTTGTAAAACAATACTATATAACGTTATACGTTATAGCGTAATGCTATATAACGTCATACTTTAGAAAATAATACTATATGACGTTATACGTTATAAAATAATACTATATAACGTTATACGTTATAACGTAAACTATATAACGTTATAACCTAACACTATATAACGTTAAACGTCATAAAATAATACCGTATAACGTTATACGTTACAACATAATACTATATAACGTTATAACGTAACACTATATGACGATATACGCTGTTAGGTAACAGCATATAACGATATACGTTATAACGTAACACTACATAACGTTATACGTCATAAAATAATGCTATAAAACGTTATAATTATAAAATAATACTGTATAACGGTATACGTTATAAAATAATACTATATAACGTTATACGCTATAAAATAAAGCTGTATAACGATATACGTTATAACGTAATGCTATATAACGTCATACGTTATAAAATAATACTATATAACGTTATACGTAATTAAATAATACCATATAACGTTATACGTTATAAAATAATACTATATAACGTTATACGCTATAAAATAATACCGTATAACTATGTACGTCATAAAATAAAACCGTATTACGTTATACGTTATAACGTAATGCAATATAACGTTATAACATAACACAATATAACGTTATACGTTATAAAATAATACCGTGTAACGTTATAGGTTACAACGTAATGCTATATAACGTTATAACGTAACAAAATATAACGTTATACGTTATAAAATAATACCGTATATCGTCATACGTTATACCGTAATGCTATATAACGTTATAACGTAACACTATATAACATCATACGTTATAACGTAACACTACATAACGTTATACGTCATAAAATAATGCTATAAAACGTTATAATTATAAAATAATACTGTATAACGGTATACGTTATAAAATAATACTATATAACGTTATACGCTATAAAATAAAGCTGTATAACGATATACGTTATAACGTAATGCTATATAACGTCATACGTTAGAAAATAATACTATATAACGTTATACGTTATAAAATAATACTATATAACGTTATACGATATAAAATAAAACTGTATAACGTTATACGTTATAACGTAATGCTATATAACGTCATATGTTATAAAACAATACTATATAACGTTATACGTCATAAAATAATACCATATAACATTCTACGTTATAAAATAATACCGTATAACGTTATACGTTATAACGTAACACTACATAGCGTTATACGTTATAAAGCAATGCTATATAACGTTATAAGTTATAAAATAATACTATATAACGTAATGCGTTTTAACGTGATACCATATAACATTATAACGAAACACTATATAACGTTAAACGTTATAAAGTAAAGTTATGTAACGTTATACGTTATAAAATAATCCTATATAACGTTATACGTAATAAAAAAATACCATATAACGTTCTACGTTATAAAATAACACCGTATAACGTTATACGTTATAAAATAAAACTGTATAACGTTATACGTTATAACGTAATGCTATATAACGTCATACGTTAGAAAATAATACTATATAACGTTATACGTTATAAAATAATACCATATGACGTTATACGTTATAAAATAATACTATATAATGTTATACGTTATAAAATAATACCGTATAACGTTATACGTTATAACGTAATGCTATATAACGTTATAAAGTAACACAATGTTACGTTATACGTTATAAAATAATACCGTATATCGTAATACGTTACAACGTAATACTATATAACATTATAACGTAACACTATATAACATCATACGTTATAACGTAACACTACATAACGTTATGCGTCATAAAATAATGCTATAAAACGTTATACTTTATAAAATAATACTCTATAACGTTATACGTTATATAATAATACTATATAACGTTATACGTTATAAAATAAAACTGTATAACGTTATACGTTATAACGTAATGCTATATAACGTCATACGTTAGAAAATAATACTATATGACGTTATACGTTATAAAATAATACTATATAACGTTATACGTTATAAAATAATACTATATAACGTTATACTTTATAAAATAATACCGAATAACGTGATACATTATAACGTAATAATATGTAACGTTATAACGTAACACTGTATAACGTTATACGTTATAAAGCAATGCTACATAACGTTTTACGTTATAAAATAATACCGTATAACGTTATACGTTATAACGTAATGCTATATAACGTCATACGTTAGAAAATAATACTATATAACGTTATACGTAATTAAATAATACCATATAACGTTATACGTTATAAAATAATACTATATAACGTTATACGTTATAAAATAATACCGTATAACTATGTACGTCATAAAATAAAACCGTATTACGTTATTCGTTTTAACGTAATGCTATATAACGTTATAACATAACACAATATAACGTTATACGTTATAAAATAATACCGTATAACGTTATAGGTTACAACGTAATACTATATAACATTATAACCTAACACTATATAACGTTACACGTTATAAAATAATACTATATAACGTTATTCGTTATAAAATAATACTATATAACATTACACGTTATCAAATAATAATATATAACGTTATACGTTATAAAATAATACCGTATATCGTCATACGTTGTAACGTAATGCTATATAACGTTATAACGTAACACTATATAACATCATACGTTATAACGTAACACTACATAACGTTATACGTCATAAAATAATGCTATAAAACGTTATACTTTATAAAATAATACTCTATAACGTTATACGTTATAAAACAATACTATATAACGTTATACGTTATAAAATAAAACTGTATAACGTTATACGTTATAACGTAATGCTATATAACGTCATACGTTAGAAAATAATACTATATAACGTTATACGTAATAAAATAATACCATATAACGTTATACGTTATAATTTAAACTATATAACGTTATAACCTAACACTATATAACGTTATACGTTATAAAATAATACTATATAACGTTATACTTTATAAAATAATACTCTATAACGTTATACGTTATAAAATAATACTATATAACGTTATACGTTATAAAATAAAACTGTATAACGTTATACGTTATAAAATAAAACTGTATAACGTTATACGTTATAACGTAATGCTATATAACGTCATACGTTAGAAAATAATACTATATAACGTTATACGTAATAAAATAATACCATATAACGTTATACGTTATAATTTAAACTATATAACGTTATAACCTAACACTATATAACGTTATACGTTATAAAATAATACTATATAACGTTATACTTTATAAAATAATACTCTATAACGTTATACGTTATAAAATAATACTATATAACGTTATACGTTATAAAATAAAACTGTATAACGTTATACGTTATAACGTAACACTACATAACGTTATACGTTATACGGTAATGCTATATAACGTTATACGGTATAAAATAATACCTTATAACGTTATACGTTATAACGTAAACTATATAACGTTATAACCTAACACTATATAACGTTAAACGTCATAAAATAATACCGTATAACGTTATACGTTACAACGTAATACTATATAACGATATAACGTAAAACCATATGACGATATACGCTGTTAGGTAACACCATATAACGTTATACGTTATAACGTAACACTACATAGCGTTATACGTCATAAAATAATGCTATAAAACGTTATAATTATAAAAGAATACTTTATAACGTTATACGTTATAAAATAATACCGTATAACTTTATACGTCATAAAATGAAACCGTATTACGTTATACGTTATAACGTAATGCTATATATCGTTATAACATAACACAATATAACGATATACGGTATAAAATAATACCGTGTAACGTTATAGGTTATATCGTAATACTATATAACATTATAACGTAACACTATATAACGTTATAAGTTATAAAATAATACTATATAACGTTATGCGTTATAAAATATTACTATATAACATTTTACGTTATCAAATAAGAATGTATAACGTGATACGTTATCACGAAATACTCTATAACGTTATAACGTAGCACAATATAAAGTTATACCTTATAAACTAACACTATATAACGTTATACGTTGTTAGGTAACACTATATAACGTTATACGTTATAAAATAGTACTATATAACGTTATTCGTTATAAAATATTACTATATAACATTATACGTTATCAAATAATACTATATAACGTTATACGTTATAAAATAATACCGTATAACGTTATACGTTACAACGTAATGCTATATAACGTCATATGTTATAAAATAATACTATATAACGTTATACGTAATAAAATAATACCATATAACGTTCTACGTTATAAAATAATAATATATAACCTTATACGTTATAAAATAATACAGTATAACGTTATACGTTATAACGTAATGCTATATAACGTTATAACGTAACACAATATAACGTTATACGTTATAAAATAATACCGTATATCGTCATACGTTATAACGTAATACTATATAACGTTATAACATAACACTATATAACGCTACACGTTGTAAAACAATACTATATAACGTTATACGTTATAGCGTAATGCTATATAACGTCATACTTTAGAAAATAATACTATATGACGTCATACGTTATAAAATAATACTATATAACGTTATACGTTATAAAATAATACCGTATAACGTTATACGTTATAACGTAATGCTATATAACGTTATAACGTAACACAATATAACGTTATACGTTATAAAATAGTACTATATAACGTTATACGTTATAAAATATTACTATATAACATTATACGTTATCAAATAATACTATATAACGTTATACGTTATAAAATAATACCGTATAACGTTATACGTTACAACGTAATGCTATATAACGTCATATGTTATAAAATAATACTATATAACGTTATACGTAATAAAATAATACCATATAACGTTCTACGTTATAAAATAATACTATATAACCTTATACGTTATAAAATAATACAGTATATCGTCATACGTTATAACGTAATACTATATAACGTTATAACATAACACTATATAACGCTACTCGTTGTAAAACAATACTATATAACGTTATACGTTATAGCGTAATGCTATATAACGTCATACTTTAGAAAATAATACTATATGACGTTATACGTTATAAAATAATACTATATAACGTTATACGTTATAAAATAATACCGTATAACGTTATACGTTATAACGTAATGCTATATAACGTTATAACGTAACACAATATAACGTTATACGTTATAAAATAATATCGTATATCGTCATACGTTATAACGTAATACTATATAACAATATAACGTAACACTATATAACATCATACGTTATAACGTAACACTACATAACGTTATACGTCATAAAATAATGCTATAAAACGTTATACTTTATAAAATAATACTATATAACGTTATACGTTATAAAATAATACTATATAACGTTATACGTTATAAAATAAAACTGCATAGCGTTATACGTTATAACGTAATGCTATATAACGTCATATGTTATTAAATAATACTATATAACGTTATACCTAATAAAATAATACCATATAACGTTCTACGATATAAAATAATACCGTATAACGTTATACGTTATAACGTAACACTACATAGCGTTATACGTTATAAAGCAATGGTATATAACGTTATACGTTATAAAATAATACTATATAACGTTATACTTTATAAAATAATACCGAATAACGTGATACATTATAACGTAATAATATGTAACGTTATATCGTAACACTGTATAACGTTATACGTTATAAAGCAATGCTATATAACGTTTTACGTTATAAAATAATACCGTATAACGTTATACGTTATAACGTAATGCTATATAACTTTATAGCGTAACACAATATAACGTTATACGTTATAAAATAATACCGTGTATCGTCATACGTTATAATGTAATACTATATAACATTATAACGTAACACTATATAACATCATACGTTATAACGTAACACTACATTACGTTATACTTCATAAAATAATACTCTATAACGTTATACGTTATAAAATAATACTATATAACGTAATGCTATATATCGTTATAACATAACACAATATAACGTTATACGTTATAAAATAATACCGTATAACGTTATAGGTTATAACGTAATACTATAAAACATTATAACGTAACACTATATAACGTTATACGTTATAAAATAATACTATATAACGTTATACGTTATAAAATATTACTATATAACATTATACGTTATCAAATAATACTATATAACGTTATACGTTATAAAATAAAACCGTATAACGTTATACGTTATAACGTAATGCTATATAACGTCATATGTTATAAAATAATACTATATAACTTTATACGTAATAAAATAATACCATATAACGTTCTACATTATAAAATAATACTATATAACCTTATACGTTATAAAATAATACCGTATAACGTTATACGTTATAACGTAATGCTATATAACGTCATATGTTATAAAATAATACTATATAACGTTATAAGTCATAAAATAATGCTATAAAACGTTATAATTATAAAATAATCCTATATAACGTTATACGTTATGAAATAATACCGTATAACTCTATACGCCATAAAATAAAACCGTATTACGTTATACGTTATAAATTAATACTAAATAACATTATAACGTAACATTATATAACATCATACGTTATAACGTAACACTACATAACGTTATACGTTATACGGTAATGCTATATAACGTTATACGGTATAAAATAATACCTTATAACGTTATACGGTATAACGTAAACTATATAACGTTATAACCTAACACTATATAACGTTAAACGTCATAAAATAATACCGTATAACGTTATACGTTACAACGTAATACTATATAACGTTATAACGTAAAACCATATGACGATATACGCTGTTAGGTAACACCATATAACGTTATACGTTATAACGTAACACTACATAGCGTCATACGTCATAAAATAATGCTATAAAACGTTATAATTATAAAAGAATACTATATAACGTTATACGTTATAAAATAATACCGTATAACTTTATACGTCATAAAATAAAACCGTATTACGTTATACGTTATAACGTAATGCTATATATCGTTATAACATAACACAATATAACGATATACGGTATAAAATAATACCGTGTAACGTTATAGGTTATATCGTAATACTATATAACATTATAACGTAACACTATATAACGTTATAAGTTATAAAATAATACTATATAACGTTATGCGTTATAAAATATTACTATATAACATTTTACGTTATCAAATAAGAATGTATAACGTGATACGTTATCACGAAATACTCTATAACGTTATAACGTAGCACAATATAAAGTTATACCTTATAAACTAACACTAT
The DNA here is from genome assembly GCA_037178635.1 of Bombus dahlbomii. Taxonomy (NCBI): domain Eukaryota; kingdom Metazoa; phylum Arthropoda; class Insecta; order Hymenoptera; family Apidae; genus Bombus; species Bombus dahlbomii. The sequence goes on from CM074117.1 coordinate 1,795,384, forward strand.
ATAACGTTATAAGGAATAAAACAATACCGTATAGCGTTATACGTTATAACGTAATACTAAATAACATTATAACGTAACACTATATAACATCATACGTTATAACGTAACACTACATAACGTTATACGTCATAAAATAATGCTATAAAACGTTATACTTTATAAAATAATACTCTGTAACGTTATACGTTATAAAATAATACTATATAACGTTATACGTTATAAAATAAAACTGTATAACGTTATACGTTATAACGTAATGCTATATAACGTCATACGTTAGAAAATAATACTATATAACGTTATACGTAATAAAATAATACCATATAACGTTATACGTTATAATTTAAACTATATAACGTTATAACCTAACACTATATAACGCTATACGTTATAAAATAATACTATATAACGTTATACTTTATAAAATAATACTCTATAACGTTTTACGTTATAAAATAATACTATATAACGTTATACGTTATAAAATAAAACTGTATAACGTTATACGTTATAACGTAACACTACATAACGTTATACGTTATACGCTAATGCTATATAACGTTATACGTTATAAAATAATACCATATAACGTTATACGTTATAACGTAAACTATATAACGTTATAACCTAACACTATATAACGTTAAACGTCATAAAATAATACCGTATAACGTTATACGTTACAACATAATACTATATAACGTTATAACGTAACACTATATGACGATATACGCTGTTAGGTAACAGCATATAACGATATACGTTATAACGTAACACTACATAACGTTATACGTCATAAAATAATGCTATAAAACGTTATAATTATAAAATAATACTGTATAACGGTATACGTTATAAAATAATACTATATAACGTTATACGCTATAAAATAAAGCTGTATAACGATATACGTTATAACGTAATGCTATATAACGTCATACGTTAGAAAATAATACTATATAACGTTATACGTAATTAAATAATACCATATAACGTTATACGTTATAAAATAATACTATATAACGTTATACGCTATAAAATAATACCGTATAACTATGTACGTCATAAAATAAAACCGTATTACGTTATACGTTATAACGTAATGCAATATAACGTTATAACATAACACAATATAACGTTATACGTTATAAAATAATACCGTGTAACGTTATAGGTTACAACGTAATGCTATATAACGTTATAACGTAACAAAATATAACGTTATACGTTATAAAATAATACCGTATATCGTCATACGTTATACCGTAATGCTATATAACGTTATAACGTAACACTATATAACATCATACGTTATAACGTAACACTACATAACGTTATACGTCATAAAATAATGCTATAAAACGTTATAATTATAAAATAATACTGTATAACGGTATACGTTATAAAATAATACTATATAACGTTATACGCTATAAAATAAAGCTGTATAACGATATACGTTATAACGTAATGCTATATAACGTCATACGTTAGAAAATAATACTATATAACGTTATACGTTATAAAATAATACTATATAACGTTATACGTTATAAAATAAAACTGTATAACGTTATACGTTATAACGTAATGCTATATAACGTCATATGTTATAAAACAATACTATATAACGTTATACGTCATAAAATAATACCATATAACATTCTACGTTATAAAATAATACCGTATAACGTTATACGTTATAACGTAACACTACATAGCGTTATACGTTATAAAGCAATGCTATATAACGTTATAAGTTATAAAATAATACTATATAACGTAATGCGTTTTAACGTGATACCATATAACATTATAACGAAACACTATATAACGTTAAACGTTATAAAGTAAAGTTATATCACGTTATACGTTATAAAATAATCCTATATAACGTTATACGTAATAAAAAAATACCATATAACGTTCTACGTTATAAAATAACACCGTATAACGTTATACGTTATAAAATAAAACTGTATAACGTTATACGTTATAACGTAATGCTACATAACGTCATACGTTAGAAAATAATACTATATAATGTTATACGTTATAAAATAATACCGTATAACGTTATACGTTATAACGTAATGCTATATAACGTTATAACGTAACACAATGTTACGTTATACGTTATAAAATAATACCGTATATCGTAATACGTTACAACGTAATACTATATAACATTATAACGTAACACTATATAACATCATACGTTATAACGTAACACTACATAACGTTATGCGTCATAAAATAATGCTATAAAACGTTATACTTTATAAAATAATACTCTATAACGTTATACGTTATATAATAATACTATATAACGTTATACGTTATAAAATAAAACTGTATAACGTTATACGTAATAACGTAATGCTATATAACGTCATACGTTAGAAAATAATACTATATGACGTTATACGTTATAAAATAATACTATATAACGTTATACGTTATAAAATAATACTATATAACGTTATACGTTATAAAATAATACTATATAACGTTATACTTTATAAAATAATACCGAATAACGTGATACATTATAACGTAATAATATGTAACGTTATAACGTAACACTGTATAACGTTATACGTTATAAAGCAATGCTACATAACGTTTTACGTTATAAAATAATACCGTATAACGTTATACGTTATAACGTAATGCTATATAACGTCACACGTTAGAAAATAATACTATATAACGTTATACGTAATTAAATAATACCATATAACGTTATACGTTATAAAATAATACTATATAACGTTATACGTTATAAAATAATACCGTATAACTATGTACGTCATAAAATAAAACCGTATTACGTTATTCGTTTTAACGTAATGCTATATAACGTTATAACATAACACAATATAACGTTATACGTTATAAAATAATACCGTATAACGTTATAGGTTACAACGTAATACTATATAACATTATAACCTAACACTATATAACGTTACACGTTATAAAATAATACTATATAACGTTATTCGTTATAAAATAATACTATATAACATTACACGTTATCAAATAATAATATATAACGTTATACGTTATAAAATAATACCGTATATCGTCATACGTTATAACGTAATGCTATATAACGTTATAACGTAACACTATATAACATCATACGTTATAACGTAACACTACATAACGTTATACGTCATAAAATAATGCTATAAAACGTTATACTTTATAAAATAAAACTCTATAACGTTATACGTTATAAAATAATACCGTATAACGTTATAGGTTACAACGTAATACTATATAACATTATAACCTAACACTATATAACGTTACACGTTATAAAATAATACTATATAACGTTATTCGTTATAAAATAATACTATATAACATTACACGTTATCAAATAATAATATATAACGTTATACGTTATAAAATAATACTGTATAACGTTATACGTTATAACGTAATGCTACATAACGTCATACGTTAGAAAATAATACTATATAATGTTATACGTTATAAAATAATACCGTATAACGTTATACGTTATAACGTAATGCTATATAACGTTATAACGTAACACAATGTTACGTTATACGTTATAAAATAATACCGTATATCGTAATACGTTACAACGTAATACTATATAACATTATAACGTAATGCTATATAACGTCATACGTTAGAAAATAATACTATATAACGTTATACGTAATAAAATAATACCATATAACGTTATACGTTATAATTTAAACTATATAACGTTATAACCTAACACTATATAACGTTATACGTTATAAAATAATACTATATAACGTTATACTTTATAAAATAATACTCTATAACGTTTTACGTTATAAAATAATACTATATAACGTTATACGTTATAAAATAAAACTGTATAACGTTATACGTTATAACGTAACACTACATAACGTTGTACCTTATACGGTAATGCTATATAACGTTATACGTTATAAAATAATACTATATAACGTTATACGTTATAAAATAAAACTGTATAACGTTATACGTTATAACGTAATGCTATATAACGTCATACGTTAGAAAATAATACTATATAACGTTATACGTAATAAAATAATACCATATAACGTTATACGTTATAATTCAAACTATATAACTTTATAACCTAACACTATATAACGTTATACGTTATAAAATAATACTATATAACGTTATACTTTATAAAATAATACTCTATAACATTATACGTTATAAAATAACACTATATAACGTCATACGTTATAAAATAAAACTGTATAACGTTATACGTTATAACGTAACACTACATAACGTTATACGTTATACGGTAATGCTCTATAACGTTATACGTTATAAAATAATACCATATAACGTTATACGTTATAACGTAAACTATATAACGTTATAACCTAACACTATATAACGTTAAACGTCATAAAATTATACCGTATAACGTTATACGTTACAATGTAATACTATATAACGTTATAACGTAACACTATATGACGATATACGCTGTTAGGTAACACCATATAACGTTATACGTTATAACGTAACACTACATAACGTTATACGTCATAAAATAATGCTATAAAACGTTATAATTATAAAATAATACTATATAACGTTATACGTTATAAAATAATACTATATAACGTTATACGCTATAAAATAAAGCTTTATAACGATATACGTTATAACGTAATGCTATATAACGTTATAACATAACACAATATAACGTTATACGTTATAAAATAATACCGTATAACGTTATAGGTTACAACGTAATAATATATAACATTATAACGTAACACTATATAACGTTATACGTTATAAAATAATACTATATAACGTTATTCGTTATAAAATAATACTCTATAACGTTATACGTTATAAAATAATAATATATAACGTTATACGTTATAAAATAAAACTGTATAACGTTATACGTTGTAACGTAATGCTATATAACGTCATACGTTAGAAAATAATACTATATAACGTTATACGTTATAAAATAATACCGTATAACGTTATACGTTATAACGTAATGCTATATAACGTTATAACGTAACACAATGTTACGTTATACGTTATAAAATAATACCGTATATCGTAATACGTTACAACGTAATACTATATAACATTATAACGTAACACTATATAACATCATACGTTATAACGTAACACTACATAACGTTATGCGTCATAAAATAATGCTATAAAACGTTATACTTTATAAAATAATACTCTATAACGTTATACGTTATATAATAATACTATATAACGTTATACGTTATAAAATAAAACTGTATAACGTTATACGTTATAACGTAATGCTATATAACGTCATACGTTAGAAAATAATACTATATGACGTTATACGTTATAAAATAATACTATATAACGTTATACGTTATAAAATAATACTATATAACGTTATACGTTATAAAATAATACTATATAACGTTATACTTTATAAAATAATACCGAATAACGTGATACATTATAACGTAATAATATGTAACGTTATAACGTAACACTGTATAACGTTATACGTTATAAAGCAATGCTACATAACGTTTTACGTTATAAAATAATACCGTATAACGTTATACGTTATAACGTAATGCTATATAACGTCACACGTTAGAAAATAATACTATATAACGTTATACGTAATTAAATAATACCATATAACGTTATACGTTATAAAATAATACTATATAACGTTATACGTTATAAAATAATACCGTATAACTATGTACGTCATAAAATAAAACCGTATTACGTTATTCGTTTTAACGTAATGCTATATAACGTTATAACATAACACAATATAACGTTATACGTTATAAAATAATACCGTATAACGTTATAGGTTACAACGTAATACTATATAACATTATAACCTAACACTATATAACGTTACACGTTATAAAATAATACTATATAACGTTATTCGTTATAAAATAATACTATATAACATTACACGTTATCAAATAATAATATATAACGTTATACGTTATAAAATAATACCGTATATCGTCATACGTTATAACGTAATGCTATATAACGTTATAACGTAACACTATATAACATCATACGTTATAACGTAACACTACATAACGTTATACGTCATAAAATAATGCTATAAAACGTTATACTTTATAAAATAAAACTCTATAACGTTATACGTTATAAAATAATACCGTATAACGTTATAGGTTACAACGTAATACTATATAACATTATAACCTAACACTATATAACGTTACACGTTATAAAATAATACTATATAACGTTATTCGTTATAAAATAATACTATATAACATTACACGTTATCAAATAATAATATATAACGTTATACGTTATAAAATAATACTGTATAACGTTATACGTTATAACGTAATGCTACATAACGTCATACGTTAGAAAATAATACTATATAATGTTATACGTTATAAAATAATACCGTATAACGTTATACGTTATAACGTAATGCTATATAACGTTATAACGTAACACAATGTTACGTTATACGTTATAAAATAATACCGTATATCGTAATACGTTACAACGTAATACTATATAACATTATAACGTAATGCTATATAACGTCATACGTTAGAAAATAATACTATATAACGTTATACGTAATAAAATAATACCATATAACGTTATACGTTATAATTTAAACTATATAACGTTATAACCTAACACTATATAACGTTATACGTTATAAAATAATACTATATAACGTTATACTTTATAAAATAATACTCTATAACGTTTTACGTTATAAAATAATACTATATAACGTTATACGTTATAAAATAAAACTGTATAACGTTATACGTTATAACGTAACACTACATAACGTTGTACCTTATACGGTAATGCTATATAACGTTATACGTTATAAAATAATACTATATAACGTTATACGTTATAAAATAAAACTGTATAACGTTATACGTTATAACGTAATGCTATATAACGTCATACGTTAGAAAATAATACTATATAACGTTATACGTAATAAAATAATACCATATAACGTTATACGTTATAATTCAAACTATATAACTTTATAACCTAACACTATATAACGTTATACGTTATAAAATAATACTATATAACGTTATACTTTATAAAATAATACTCTATAACATTATACGTTATAAAATAACACTATATAACGTCATACGTTATAAAATAAAACTGTATAACGTTATACGTTATAACGTAACACTACATAACGTTATACGTTATACGGTAATGCTCTATAACGTTATACGTTATAAAATAATACCATATAACGTTATACGTTATAACGTAAACTATATAACGTTATAACCTAACACTATATAACGTTAAACGTCATAAAATTATACCGTATAACGTTATACGTTACAATGTAATACTATATAACGTTATAACGTAACACTATATGACGATATACGCTGTTAGGTAACACCATATAACGTTATACGTTATAACGTAACACTACATAACGTTATACGTCATAAAATAATGCTATAAAACGTTATAATTATAAAATAATACTATATAACGTTATACGTTATAAAATAATACTATATAACGTTATACGCTATAAAATAAAGCTTTATAACGATATACGTTATAACGTAATGCTATATAACGTTATAACATAACACAATATAACGTTATACGTTATAAAATAATACCGTATAACGTTATAGGTTACAACGTAATAATATATAACATTATAACGTAACACTATATAACGTTATACGTTATAAAATAATACTATATAACGTTATTCGTTATAAAATAATACTCTATAACGTTATACGTTATAAAATAATAATATATAACGTTATACGTTATAAAATAAAACTGTATAACGTTATACGTTGTAACGTAATGCTATATAACGTCATACGTTAGAAAATAATACTATATAACGTTATACGTAATAAAATAATACCATATAACGTTATACGTTATAAAATAAAACTGTATAACGTAATACGTTATAACGTAACACTACATAACGTAATACGTTATACGGTAATGCTATATAACGTTATACGTTATAAAATAATACTATATAACGTTATACGTTATAAAATAAAACTGTATAACGTAATACGTTATAACGTAACACTACATAACGTAATACGTTATACGGTAATGCTATATAACGTTATACGTTATAAAATAATACTATATAACGTTATACCTAATTAAATAATACCATATAACGTTATACGTTATAAAATAATACTATATAACGTTATACGTTTTAAAATAATACCGTATGACGTTATACGATATAACGTAATGCTATATAACGTTATAACGTAACACAATATAACGTTATACGTTATAAAATAATACCGTATAACGTTATAGGTTATAACGTAATACTATATAACATTATAACGGAAAACTATATAACGTTAAACGTTATAAAGTAAAGTTATATAAAGTTATACGTTATAAAATAATCCTATATAACTTTATACGTTACAAAATAATACCGTATAACGTTATAGGTTATAACGTAATACTATATATCATTATAACGTAACACTATATAACCCTATACATTATAAACTAATACTATATAACGTTATACGTTATAATGTAATGCTATATAACGTTATAACGTAACACAATATAACGTTATACGTTATAAAATAATACCGTATAACGTTATAGGTTATAACGTAATACTATATAACATTATAACGAAACACTATATAACGTTAAACGTTATAAAGTAAAGTTATATAACGTTATACGTTATAAAATAATCCTATATAACGTTATACGTTATAAAATAATACCGTATAACGTTATACGTTATAACGTAATGCTATATAACGTTATAGTGTAACACAATATAACGTTATACGTTATAAAATAATACCGTATATGACGATACGTCATAACGTAATACTATATAACATTATAACGTAACACTATATAACATCATACGTTATAACGTAACACTACATAACGTTATACTTCATAAAATAATGCTATAAAACGTTATACTTTATAAAATAATACTATATAACGTTATACGTTATAAAATAATACTATATAACGTTATACGTTATAAAATAAAACTGTATAACGTTATACGTTATAACGTAATGCTATATAACGTCATATGTTATAAAATAATACTATATAACGTTATACGTCATAAAATAATACCATATAACATTCTACGTTATAAATTAATACCGTATAACGTTATACGTTACAACGTAACACTACATAGCGTTATACGTTATAAAGCAATGCTATATAACGTTATAAGTTATAAAATAATACTATATAACGTAATGCGTTTTAACGTAATACCATATAACATTATAACGAATCACTATATAACGTTAAACGTTATAATGTAAAGTTATATAACGTTATACGTTATAAAATAATCCTATATAACGTTATACGTAATAAAAAAATACCATATAACGTTCTACGTTATAAAATAACACCGTATAACGTTATACGTTGTAAAATAAAACTGTATAACGTTATACGTTATAACGTAATGCTATATAACGTCATACGTTAGAAAATAATACTATATAACGTTATACGTTATAAAATAATACTATATAACGTTATACGTTATAAAATAATACTATATAACGTTATACGTTATAAAATAAAACTGTATAACGTTATACGTTATAACGTAACACTACATAACGTAATAAGTTATACGGTAATGCTATGTAACGTTATACGTAATAAAATAATACCGTATCACGTTATACGTTATAAAATAATACTATATAACATTATACGCTATAAAATAAAGCTGTATAACGTTATACGTTATAACGTAATGCTATATAACGTCATACGTTAGAACATAATACTATATAACGTTATACGTAATTAAATAATACCATATAACGTTATACGTTATAAAATAATACTATATAACGTTATACGTTTCAAAATAATACCGTATGACGTTATACGATATAACGTAATGCTATATAACGCTATAACGTAACACAATATAACGTTATACGTTATAAAATAATACCGTATAACGTTATAGGTTATAACGTAATACTATATAACATTATAACGAAACACTATATAGCGCTAAACGTTATAAAGTAAAGTTATATAACGTTATACGTTATAAAATAATCCTATATAACGTTATACGTTACAAAATAATACCGTATAACGTTATAGGTTATAACGTAATACTATATAACATTATAACGTAACACTATATAACCCTATACATTATAAACTAATACTATATAACGTTATACGTTATAAAATAAAACTGTATAACGTTATACGTTATAACGTAATGCTATATAACGTCATACGTTAGAAAATAATACTATATAACGTTATACGTAATAAAATAATACCATATAACGTTATACGTTATAATTTAAACTATATAACGTTATAACCTAACACTATATAACGTTATACGTTATAAAATAATACTATATAACGTTATACTTTATAAAATAATACTCTATAACGTTTTACGTTATAAAATAATACTATATAACGTTATACGTTATAAAATAAAACTGTATAACGTTATACGTTATAACGTAACACTACATAACGTTGTACCTTATACGGTAATGCTATATAACGTTATACGTTATAAAATAATACTATATAACGTTATACGTTATAAAATAAAACTGTATAACGTTATACGTTATAACGTAATGCTATATAACGTCATACGTTAGAAAATAATACTATATAACGTTATACGTAATAAAATAATACCATATAACGTTATACGTTATAATTCAAACTATATAACTTTATAACCTAACACTATATAACGTTATACGTTATAAAATAATACTATATAACGTTATACTTTATAAAATAATACTCTATAACATTATCCGTTATAAAATAACACTATATAACGTCATACGTTATAAAATAAAACTGTATAACGTTATACGTTATAACGTAACACTACATAACGTTATACGTTATACGGTAATGCTATATAACGTTATACGTTATAAAATAATACCATATAACGTTATACGTTATAACGTAAACTATATAACTTTATAACGTAACACTATATAAAACGTTAAACGTCATAAAATTATACCGTATAACGTTATACGTTACAATGTAATACTATATAACTTTATAACGTAACACTATATGACGATATACGCTGTTAGGTAACACCATATAACGTTATACGTTATAACGTAACACTACATAACGTTATACGTCATAAAATAATGCTATAAAACGTTATAATTATAAAATAATACTATATAACGTTATACGTTATAAAATAATACTATATAACGTTATACGCTATAAAATAAAGCTGTATAACGATATACGTTATAACGTAATGCTATATAACGTTATAACATAACACAATATAACGTTATACGTTATAAAATAATACCGTATAACGTTATAGGTTACAACGTAATAATATATAACATTATAACGTAACACTATATAACGTTATACGTTATAAAATAATACTATATAACGTTATTCGTTATAAAATAATACTCTATAACGTTATACGTTATAAAATAATAATATATAACGTTATACGTTATAAAATAAAACTGTATAACGTTATACGTTGTAACGCAATGCTATATAACGTCATACGTTAGAAAATAATACTATATAACGTTATACGTAATAAAATAATACCATATAACGTTATACGTTATAACTTAAACTATATAACATTATAACCTAACACTATATAACGTTATACGTTATAAAATAATACTATATAACGTTATACTTTATAAAATAATACTCTATAACGTTATACGTTATAAAATAATACTATATAACGTTATACGTTATAAAATAAAACTGTATAACGTAATACGTTATAACGTAACACTACATAACGTAATACGTTATACGGTAATGCTATATAACGTTATACGTTATAAAATAATACTATATAACGTTATACCTAATTAAATAATACCATATAACGTTATACGTTATAAAATAATACTATATAACGTTATACGTTTTAAAATAATACCGTATGACGTTATACGATATAACGTAATGCTATATAACGTTATAACGTAACACAATATAACGTTATACGTTATAAAATAATACCGTATAACGTTATAGGTTATAACGTAATACTATATAACATTATAACGGAAAACTATATAACGTTAAACGTTATAAAGTAAAGTTATATAACGTTATACGTTATAAATAATCCTATATAACGTTATACGTTACAAAATAATACCGTATAACGTTATAGGTTATAACGTAATACTATATATCATTATAACGTAACACTATATAACCCTATACATTATACACTAATACTATATAACGTTATACGTTATAATGTAATGCTATATAACGTTATAACGTAACACAATATAACGTTATACGTTATAAAATAATACCGTATAACGTTATACGTTATAACGTAATGCTATATAACGTTATAACGTAACACAATGTTACGTTATACGTTATAAAATAATACCGTATATCGTAATACGTTACAACGTAATACTATATAACATTATAACGTAACACTATATAACATCATACGTTATAACGTAACACTACATAACGTTATGCGTCATAAAATAATGCTATAAAACGTTATACTTTATAAAATAATACTCTATAACGTTATACGTTATATAATAATACTATATAACGTTATACGTTATAAAATAAAACTGTATAACGTTATACGTTATAACGTAATGCTATATAACGTCATACGTTAGAAAATAATACTATATGACGTTATACGTTATAAAATAATACTATATAACGTTATACGTTATAAAATAATACTATATAACGTTATACGTTATAAAATAATACTATATAACGTTATACTTTATAAAATAATACCGAATAACGTGATACATTATAACGTAATAATATGTAACGTTATAACGTAACACTGTATAACGTTATACGTTATAAAGCAATGCTACATAACGTTTTACGTTATAAAATAATACCGTATAACGTTATACGTTATAACGTAATGCTATATAACGTCACACGTTAGAAAATAATACTATATAACGTTATACGTAATTAAATAATACCATATAACGTTATACGTTATAAAATAATACTATATAACGTTATACGTTATAAAATAATACCGTATAACTATGTACGTCATAAAATAAAACCGTATTACGTTATTCGTTTTAACGTAATGCTATATAACGTTATAACATAACACAATATAACGTTATACGTTATAAAATAATACCGTATAACGTTATAGGTTACAACGTAATACTATATAACATTATAACCTAACACTATATAACGTTACACGTTATAAAATAATACTATATAACGTTATTCGTTATAAAATAATACTATATAACATTACACGTTATCAAATAATAATATATAACGTTATACGTTATAAAATAATACCGTATATCGTCATACGTTATAACGTAATGCTATATAACGTTATAACGTAACACTATATAACATCATACGTTATAACGTAACACTACATAACGTTATACGTCATAAAATAATGCTATAAAACGTTATACTTTATAAAATAAAACTCTATAACGTTATACGTTATAAAATAATACCGTATAACGTTATAGGTTACAACGTAATACTATATAACATTATAACCTAACACTATATAACGTTACACGTTATAAAATAATACTATATAACGTTATTCGTTATAAAATAATACTATATAACATTACACGTTATCAAATAATAATATATAACGTTATACGTTATAAAATAATACTGTATAACGTTATACGTTATAACGTAATGCTACATAACGTCATACGTTAGAAAATAATACTATATAATGTTATACGTTATAAAATAATACCGTATAACGTTATACGTTATAACGTAATGCTATATAACGTTATAACGTAACACAATGTTACGTTATACGTTATAAAATAATACCGTATATCGTAATACGTTACAACGTAATACTATATAACATTATAACGTAATGCTATATAACGTCATACGTTAGAAAATAATACTATATAACGTTATACGTAATAAAATAATACCATATAACGTTATACGTTATAATTTAAACTATATAACGTTATAACCTAACACTATATAACGTTATACGTTATAAAATAATACTATATAACGTTATACTTTATAAAATAATACTCTATAACGTTTTACGTTATAAAATAATACTATATAACGTTATACGTTATAAAATAAAACTGTATAACGTTATACGTTATAACGTAACACTACATAACGTTGTACCTTATACGGTAATGCTATATAACGTTATACGTTATAAAATAATACTATATAACGTTATACGTTATAAAATAAAACTGTATAACGTTATACGTTATAACGTAATGCTATATAACGTCATACGTTAGAAAATAATACTATATAACGTTATACGTAATAAAATAATACCATATAACGTTATACGTTATAATTCAAACTATATAACTTTATAACCTAACACTATATAACGTTATACGTTATAAAATAATACTATATAACGTTATACTTTATAAAATAATACTCTATAACATTATACGTTATAAAATAACACTATATAACGTCATACGTTATAAAATAAAACTGTATAACGTTATACGTTATAACGTAACACTACATAACGTTATACGTTATACGGTAATGCTCTATAACGTTATACGTTATAAAATAATACCATATAACGTTATACGTTATAACGTAAACTATATAACGTTATAACCTAACACTATATAACGTTAAACGTCATAAAATTATACCGTATAACGTTATACGTTACAATGTAATACTATATAACGTTATAACGTAACACTATATGACGATATACGCTGTTAGGTAACACCATATAACGTTATACGTTATAACGTAACACTACATAACGTTATACGTCATAAAATAATGCTATAAAACGTTATAATTATAAAATAATACTATATAACGTTATACGTTATAAAATAATACTATATAACGTTATACGCTATAAAATAAAGCTTTATAACGATATACGTTATAACGTAATGCTATATAACGTTATAACATAACACAATATAACGTTATACGTTATAAAATAATACCCTATAACGTTATAGGTTACAACGTAATAATATATAACATTATAACGTAACACTATATAACGTTATACGTTATAAAATAATACTATATAACGTTATTCGTTATAAAATAATACTCTATAACGTTATACGTTATAAAATAATAATATATAACGTTATACGTTATAAAATAAAACTGTATAACGTTATACGTTGTAACGTAATGCTATATAACGTCATACGTTAGAAAATAATACTATATAACGTTATACGTAATAAAATAATACCATATAACGTTATACGTTATAAAATAAAACTGTATAACGTAATACGTTATAACGTAACACTACATAACGTAATACGTTATACGGTAATGCTATATAACGTTATACGTTATAAAATAATACTATATAACGTTATACGTTATAAAATAAAACTGTATAACGTAATACGTTATAACGTAACACTACATAACGTAATACGTTATACGGTAATGCTATATAACGTTATACGTTATAAAATAATACTATATAACGTTATACCTAATTAAATAATACCATATAACGTTATACGTTATAAAATAATACTATATAACGTTATACGTTTTAAAATAATACCGTATGACGTTATACGATATAACGTAATGCTATATAACGTTATAACGTAACACAATATAACGTTATACGTTATAAAATAATACCGTATAACGTTATAGGTTATAACGTAATACTATATAACATTATAACGGAAAACTATATAACGTTAAACGTTATAAAGTAAAGTTATATAAAGTTATACGTTATAAAATAATCCTATATAACTTTATACGTTACAAAATAATACCGTATAACGTTATAGGTTATAACGTAATACTATATATCATTATAACGTAACACTATATAACCCTATACATTATAAACTAATACTATATAACGTTATACGTTATAATGTAATGCTATATAACGTTATAACGTAACACAATATAACGTTATACGTTATAAAATAATACCGTATAACGTTATAGGTTATAACGTAATACTATATAACATTATAACGAAACACTATATAACGTTAAACGTTATAAAGTAAAGTTATATAACGTTATACGTTATAAAATAATCCTATATAACGTTATACGTTATAAAATAATACCGTATAACGTTATACGTTATAACGTAATGCTATATAACGTTATAGTGTAACACAATATAACGTTATACGTTATAAAATAATACCGTATATGACGATACGTCATAACGTAATACTATATAACATTATAACGTAACACTATATAACATCATACGTTATAACGTAACACTACATAACGTTATACTTCATAAAATAATGCTATAAAACGTTATACTTTATAAAATAATACTATATAACGTTATACGTTATAAAATAATACTATATAACGTTATACGTTATAAAATAAAACTGTATAACGTTATACGTTATAACGTAATGCTATATAACGTCATATGTTATAAAATAATACTATATAACGTTATACGTCATAAAATAATACCATATAACATTCTACGTTATAAATTAATACCGTATAACGTTATACGTTACAACGTAACACTACATAGCGTTATACGTTATAAAGCAATGCTATATAACGTTATAAGTTATAAAATAATACTATATAACGTAATGCGTTTTAACGTAATACCATATAACATTATAACGAATCACTATATAACGTTAAACGTTATAATGTAAAGTTATATAACGTTATACGTTATAAAATAATCCTATATAACGTTATACGTAATAAAAAAATACCATATAACGTTCTACGTTATAAAATAACACCGTATAACGTTATACGTTGTAAAATAAAACTGTATAACGTTATACGTTATAACGTAATGCTATATAACGTCATACGTTAGAAAATAATACTATATAACGTTATACGTTATAAAATAATACTATATAACGTTATACGTTATAAAATAATACTATATAACGTTATACGTTATAAAATAAAACTGTATAACGTTATACGTTATAACGTAACACTACATAACGTAATAAGTTATACGGTAATGCTATGTAACGTTATACGTAATAAAATAATACCGTATCACGTTATACGTTATAAAATAATACTATATAACATTATACGCTATAAAATAAAGCTGTATAACGTTATACGTTATAACGTAATGCTATATAACGTCATACGTTAGAACATAATACTATATAACGTTATACGTAATTAAATAATACCATATAACGTTATACGTTATAAAATAATACTATATAACGTTATACGTTTCAAAATAATACCGTATGACGTTATACGATATAACGTAATGCTATATAACGCTATAACGTGACACAATATAACGTTATACGTTATAAAATAATACCGTATAACGTTATAGGTTATAACGTAATACTATATAACATTATAACGAAACACTATATAACGCTAAACGTTATAAAGTAAAGTTATATAACGTTATACGTTATAAAATAATCCTATATAACGTTATACGTTACAAAATAATACCGTATAACGTTATAGGTTATAACGTAATACTATATAACATTATAACGTAACACTATATAACCCTATACATTATAAACTAATACTATATAACGTTATACGTTATAAAATAAAACTGTATAACGTTATACGTTATAACGTAATGCTATATAACGTCATACGTTAGAAAATAATACTATATAACGTTATACGTAATAAAATAATACCATATAACGTTATACGTTATAATTTAAACTATATAACGTTATAACCTAACACTATATAACGTTATACGTTATAAAATAATACTATATAACGTTATACTTTATAAAATAATACTCTATAACGTTTTACGTTATAAAATAATACTATATAACGTTATACGTTATAAAATAAAACTGTATAACGTTATACGTTATAACGTAACACTACATAACGTTGTACCTTATACGGTAATGCTATATAACGTTATACGTTATAAAATAATACTATATAACGTTATACGTTATAAAATAAAACTGTATAACGTTATACGTTATAACGTAATGCTATATAACGTCATACGTTAGAAAATAATACTATATAACGTTATACGTAATAAAATAATACCATATAACGTTATACGTTATAATTCAAACTATATAACTTTATAACCTAACACTATATAACGTTATACGTTATAAAATAATACTATATAACGTTATACTTTATAAAATAATACTCTATAACATTATCCGTTATAAAATAACACTATATAACGTCATACGTTATAAAATAAAACTGTATAACGTTATACGTTATAACGTAACACTACATAACGTTATACGTTATACGGTAATGCTATATAACGTTATACGTTATAAAATAATACCATATAACGTTATACGTTATAACGTAAACTATATAACTTTATAACGTAACACTATATAAAACGTTAAACGTCATAAAATTATACCGTATAACGTTATACGTTACAATGTAATACTATATAACTTTATAACGTAACACTATATGACGATATACGCTGTTAGGTAACACCATATAACGTTATACGTTATAACGTAACACTACATAACGTTATACGTCATAAAATAATGCTATAAAACGTTATAATTATAAAATAATACTATATAACGTTATACGTTATAAAATAATACTATATAACGTTATACGCTATAAAATAAAGCTGTATAACGATATACGTTATAACGTAATGCTATATAACGTTATAACATAACACAATATAACGTTATACGTTATAAAATAATACCGTATAACGTTATAGGTTACAACGTAATAATATATAACATTATAACGTAACACTATATAACGTTATACGTTATAAAATAATACTATATAACGTTATTCGTTATAAAATAATACTCTATAACGTTATACGTTATAAAATAATAATATATAACGTTATACGTTATAAAATAAAACTGTATAACGTTATACGTTGTAACGCAATGCTATATAACGTCATACGTTAGAAAATAATACTATATAACGTTATACGTAATAAAATAATACCATATAACGTTATACGTTATAACTTAAACTATATAACATTATAACCTAACACTATATAACGTTATACGTTATAAAATAATACTATATAACGTTATACTTTATAAAATAATACTCTATAACGTTATACGTTATAAAATAATACTATATAACGTTATACGTTATAAAATAAAACTGTATAACGTAATACGTTATAACGTAACACTACATAACGTAATACGTTATACGGTAATGCTATATAACGTTATACGTTATAAAATAATACTATATAACGTTATACCTAATTAAATAATACCATATAACGTTATACGTTATAAAATAATACTATATAACGTTATACGTTTTAAAATAATACCGTATGACGTTATACGATATAACGTAATGCTATATAACGTTATAACGTAACACAATATAACGTTATACGTTATAAAATAATACCGTATAACGTTATAGGTTATAACGTAATACTATATAACATTATAACGGAAAACTATATAACGTTAAACGTTATAAAGTAAAGTTATATAACGTTATACGTTATAAATAATCCTATATAACGTTATACGTTACAAAATAATACCGTATAACGTTATAGGTTATAACGTAATACTATATATCATTATAACGTAACACTATATAACCCTATACATTATACACTAATACTATATAACGTTATACGTTATAATGTAATGCTATATAACGTTATAACGTAACACAATATAACGTTATACGTTATAAAATAATACCGTATAACGTTATAGGTTATAACGTAATACTATATAACATTATAACGAAACACTATATAACGTTAAACGTTATAAAGTAAAGTTATATAACGTTATATGTTATAAAATAATCCTATATAACGTTATACGTTATAAAATAATACCGTATAACGTTATACGTTATAACGTAATGCTATATAACGTTATAGTGTAACACAATATAACGTTATACGTTATAAAATAATACCGTATATGACGATACGTCATAACGTAATACTATATAACATTATAACGTAACACTATATAACATCATACGTTATAACGTAACACTACATAACGTTATACTTCATAAAATAATGCTATAAAACGTTATACTTTATAAAATAATACTATATAACGTTATACGTTATAAAATAATACTATATAACGTTATACGTTATAAAATAAAACTGTATAACGTTATACGTTATAACGTAATGCTATATAACGTCATACGTTAGAAAATAATACTATATAACGTTATACGTAATAAAATAATACCATATAACGTTATACGTTATAATTCAAACTATATAACTTTATAACCTAACACTATATAACGTTATACGTTATAAAATAATACTATATAACGTTATACTTTATAAAATAATACTCTATAACATTATCCGTTATAAAATAACACTATATAACGTCATACGTTATAAAATAAAACTGTATAACGTTATACGTTATAACGTAACACTACATAACGTTATACGTTATACGGTAATGCTATATAACGTTATACGTTATAAAATAATACCATATAACGTTATACGTTATAACGTAAACTATATAACTTTATAACGTAACACTATATAAAACGTTAAACGTCATAAAATTATACCGTATAACGTTATACGTTACAATGTAATACTATATAACTTTATAACGTAACACTATATGACGATATACGCTGTTAGGTAACACCATATAACGTTATACGTTATAACGTAACACTACATAACGTTATACGTCATAAAATAATGCTATAAAACGTTATAATTATAAAATAATACTATATAACGTTATACGTTATAAAATAATACTATATAACGTTATACGCTATAAAATAAAGCTGTATAACGATATACGTTATAACGTAATGCTATATAACGTTATAACATAACACAATATAACGTTATACGTTATAAAATAATACCGTATAACGTTATAGGTTACAACGTAATAATATATAACATTATAACGTAACACTATATAACGTTATACGTTATAAAATAATACTATATAACGTTATTCGTTATAAAATAATACTCTATAACGTTATACGTTATAAAATAATAATATATAACGTTATACGTTATAAAATAAAACTGTATAACGTTATACGTTGTAACGCAATGCTATATAACGTCATACGTTAGAAAATAATACTATATAACGTTATACGTAATAAAATAATACCATATAACGTTATACGTTATAACTTAAACTATATAACATTATAACCTAACACTATATAACGTTATACGTTATAAAATAATACTATATAACGTTATACTTTATAAAATAATACTCTATAACGTTATACGTTATAAAATAATACTATATAACGTTATACGTTATAAAATAAAACTGTATAACGTAATACGTTATAACGTAACACTACATAACGTAATACGTTATACGGTAATGCTATATAACGTTATACGTTATAAAATAATACTATATAACGTTATACCTAATTAAATAATACCATATAACGTTATACGTTATAAATAATCCTATATAACGTTATACGTTACAAAATAATACCGTATAACGTTATAGGTTATAACGTAATACTATATATCATTATAACGTAACACTATATAACCCTATACATTATAAACTAATACTATATAACGTTATACGTTATAATGTAATGCTATATAACGTTATAACGTAACACAATATAACGTTATACGTTATAAAATAATACCGTATAACGTTATAGGTTATAACGTAATACTATATAACATTATAACGAAACACTATATAACGTTAAACGTTATAAAGTAAAGTTATATAACGTTATATGTTATAAAATAATCCTATATAACGTTATACGTTATAAAATAATACCGTATAACGTTATACGTTATAACGTAATGCTATATAACGTTATAGTGTAACACAATATAACGTTATACGTTATAAAATAATACCGTATATGACGATACGTCATAACGTAATACTATATAACATTATAACGTAACACTATATAACATCATACGTTATAACGTAACACTACATAACGTTATACTTCATAAAATAATGCTATAAAACGTTATACTTTATAAAATAATACTATATAACGTTATACGTTATAAAATAATACTATATAACGTTATACGTTATAAAATAAAACTGTATAACGTTATACGTTATAACGTAATGCTATATAACGTCATATGTTATGAAATAATACTATATAACGTTATACGTCATAAAATAATACCATATAACATTCTACGTTATAAATTAATACCGTATAACGTTATACGTTACAACGTAACACTACATAGCGTTATACGTTATAAAGCAATGCTATATAACGTTATAAGTTATAAAATAATACTATATAACGTAATGCGTTTTAACGTAATACCATATAACATTATAACGAATCACTATATAACGTTAAACGTTATAATGTAAAGTTATATAACGTTATACGTTATAAAATAATCCTATATAACGTTATACGTTATAAAATAAAACTGTATAACGTTATACGTTATAACGTAACACTACATAACGTAATAAGTTATACGGTAATGCTATGTAACGTTATACGTTATAAAATAATACCATATGACGTTATACGTTATAACTTAAACTATATAACATTATAACCTAACACTATATAAAGTTATACGTCATAAAATAATACTATATAACGTTATACTTTATAAAATAATACTCTATAACGTTATACGTTATAAAATAATACTATATAACGTTATACGTTATAAAATAAAACTGTATAACGTTATACGTTATAACGTAACACTACATAACGTAATAAGTTATACGGTAATGCTATGTAACGTTATACGTAATAAAATAATACCGTATCACGTTATACGTTATAAAATAATACTATATAACATTATACGCTATAAAATAAAGCTGTATAACGTTATACGTTATTACGTAATGCTAGATAACGTCATACGTTAGAACATAATACTATATAACGTTATACGTAATTAAATAATACCATATGACGTTATACGTTATAAAATAATACTATATAACGTTATACGTTTTAAAATAATACCGTATGATGTTATACGATATAACGTAATGCTATATAACGTTATAACGTAACACAATATAACGTTATACGTTATAAAATAATACCGTATAACGTTATAGGTTATAACGTAATACTATATAACATTATAACGAAACACTATATAACGTTAAACGTTATAAAGTAAAGTTATATAACGTTATACGTTATAAAATAATCCTATATAACGTTATACGTTACAAAATAATACCGTATAACGTTATAGGTTATAACGTAATACTATATAACATTATAACGTAACACTATATAACCCTATACATTATAAACTAATACTATATAACGTTATACGTTATAACGTAATACTATATAACGTTATAACGTAACACAATATAACGTTATACGTTGTAAAATAATACCGTATAACGTTATAGGTTATAACGTAATACTATATAACATTATAACGAAACACTATATAACGTTAAACGATATAAAGTAAAGTTATATAACGTTATACGTTATAAAATAATCCTATATAACGTTATACGTTATACAATAATACCGTACAACGTTATACGTTATAACGTAATGCTATATAACGTTATAGCGTAACACAATCTAACGTTATACGTTATAAAATAATACCGTATATCGTCATACGTCATAACGTAATACTATATAACATTATAACGTAACACTATATAACATCATAGGTTATAACGTAACACTACATAACGTTATACTTCATAAAATAATGCTATAAAACGTTATACTTTATAAAATAATACTATATAACGTTATACGTTATAAAATAATACTATATAACGTTATACGTTATAAAATAAAACTGTATAACGTTATACGTTATAACGTAATGCTATATAACGTCATATATTATAAAATAATACTATATATCGTTATACGTCATAAAATAATACCATATGACGTTATACGTTATAAAATAACACCGTATAACGTTATACGTTATAAAATAAAACTGTATAACGTTATACGTTATAACGTAACTCTACATAACGTAATAAGTTATACGGTAATGCTATATAACGTTATACATTATAAAATAATACCGTATCACGTTATACGTTATAAAATAATACTATATAACATTATACGCTATAAAATAAAGCTGTATAACGTTATACGTTATAACGTAATGCTATATAACGTCATAGGTTAGAAAATAATACTATATAACGTTATACGTAATTAAATAATACCATATAACGTTATACGTTATAAAATAATACTATATAACGTTATACGTTTTAAAATAATACCGTATGACGTTATACGATATAACGTAATACTATATAACGTTATAACGAAACACTATATAACGTTAAACGTTATAAAGTAACACTACATAACGTTAAACGTCATAAAATAATGCTATAAAACGTTATACTTTATAAAATAATACTATATAACGTTATACGTTATAAAATAATACTATATAACGTTATAAGCCATAAAATAATGCTATAAAACGTTATAATTATAAAATAATACTATATAACGGTATACGTTATAAAATAATCCTATATAACGTTATACGTTACAAAATAATACCGTATAACGTTATAGGTTATAACGTAATACTATATAACATTATAACGTAACACTATATAACGCTATACATTATAAACTAATACTATATAACGTTATACGTTATAACGTAATGCTATATAGCGTTATAACGTAACACAATATAACGTTATACGTTATAAAATAATACCGTATAACGTTATAGGTTACAACGTAATAATATATAACATTATAACGTAACACTATATAACGTTATACGTTATAAAATAATACTATATAACGTTACTCGTTATAAAATAATACTATATAACATTACACGTCATCAAATAATACTATATAACGTTATACGTTATAAAATAATACCGTATAACGTTATACGTTATAACGTAATGCTATATAACGTTATAACGTAACACAATATAACGTTATACGTTATAAAATAATACCGTATATCGTCATACGTTATAACGTAATACCATATAACGTTATAACGTAACACTATATAACATCATACGTTATAACGTAACACTACATAACGTTATACGTCATAAAATAATGCTATAAAACGTTATAATTATAAAATAATACTATATAACGTTATACGTTATAAAATAATACTATATAACGTTATACGCTATAAAATAAAGCTGTATAACGATATACGTTATAACGTAATGCTATATAACGTCATACGTTAGAAAATAATACTATATAACGTTATACGTTATAAAATAATAATATATAACGTTATACGTTATAAAATAAAACTGTATAACGTTATACGTTGTAACGTAATGCTATATAACGTCATACGTTAGAAAATGATACTATATAACGTTATACGTAATAAAATAATACCATATAACGTTATACGTTATAACTTAAACTATATAACATTATAACCTAACACTATATAACGTTATACGTTATAAAATAATACTATATAACGTTATACTTGATTTAATAATACTCTATAACGTTATACGTTATAAAATAATACTATATAACGTTATACGTTATAAAATAAAACTGTATAACGTTATACGTTATAACGTAACACTACATAACGTAATACGTTATACGGTAATGCTATATAACGTTATACGTTATAGAATAATACCGTATCACGTTATACGTTATAAAATAATACTATATAACATTATACGCTATAAAATAAAGCTGTATAACGTTATACGTTATAACGTAATGCTATATAACGTCATAGGTTAGAAAATAATACTATATAACGTTATACGTAATTAAATAATACCATATAACGTTATACGTTATAAAATAATACTATATAACGTTATACGTTTTAAAATAATACCATATGACGTTTTACGATATAACATAATACTATATAACGTTATAACGTAACACAATAAAACGTTATACGTTATAAAATAATACCGTATAACGTTATAGGTTATAACGTAATACTATATAACATTATAACGGAACACTATATAACGTTAAACGTTATAAAGTAAAGTTATATAACGTTATACGTTATAAAATAATCCTATATAACGTTATACGTTACAAAATAATACCGTATAACGTTATAGGTTATAACGTAATACTATATAACATTATAACGTAACACTATATAACCCTATACATTATAAACTAATACTATATAACGTTATACGTTATAACGTAATACTATATAACGTTATAACGTAACACAATATAACGTTATACGTTATAAAATAATACCGTATAACGTTATAGGTTATAACGTAATACTATATAACATTATAACGAAACACTATATAACGTTAAACGTTATAAAGTAAAGTTATGTAACGTTATACGTTATAAAATAATCCTATATAACGTTATACGTTATAAAATAATACCGTATAACGTTATACGTTATAACGTAATGCTATATAACGTTATAGCGTAACACAATATAACGTTATACGTTATAAAATAATACCGTATATCGTCATACGTCATAACGTAATACTATATAACATTATAACGTAACACTATATAACATCATACGTTATAACGTAACACTACATAACGTTATACTTCATAAAATAATGCTATAAAACGTTATACTTTATAAAATAATACTATATAACGTTATACGTTATAAAATAATACTATATAACTTTATACGTTATAAAATAAAACTGTATAACGTTATATGTTATAACGTAATGCTATATAACGTCATATGTTATAAAATAATACTATATAACGTTATACGTCATAAAATAATACCATATAACATTCTACGTTATAAAATAATACCGTATAACGTTATACGTTATAACGTAACACTACATAGCGTTATACGTTATAAAGCAATGCTATATAACGTTATAAGTTATAAAATAATACTATATAACGTAATGCGTTTCAACGTAATACCATATAACATTATAACGAAACACTATATAACGTTAAACGATATAAAGTAAAGTTATATAACGTTATACGTTATAAAATAATCCTATATAACGTTATACGTAATAAAAAAATACCATATAACGTTCTACGTTATATAATAACACCGTATAACGTTATACGTTATAAAATAAAACTGTATAACGTTATACGTTATAACGTAATGCTATATAACGTCATACGTTAGAAAATAATACTATATAACGTTATACGTTATAAAATAATACCATATGACGTTATACGTTATAAAATAAAACTGTATAACGTTATACGTTATAACGTAACTCTACATAACGTAATAAGTTATACGGTAATGCTATATAACGTTATACATTATAAAATAATACCGTATCACGTTATACGTTATAAAATAATACTATATAACATTATACGCTATAAAATAATGCTGTATAACGTTATACGTTATAACGTAATGCTATATAACGTCATACGTTAGAACATAATACTATATAACGTTATACGTAATTAAATAATACCATATAACGTTATACGTTATAAAATAATACTATATAACGTTATACGTTTTAAAATAATACCGTATGACGTTATACGATATAACGTAATGCTATATAACGTTATAACGTAACACAATATAACGTTATACGTTATAAAATAATACCGTATAACGTTATAGGTTATAACGCAATACTATATAACATTATAACGAAACACTATATAACGTTAAACGTTATAAAGTAACACTACATAACGTTA
Source organism: Bombus dahlbomii (assembly GCA_037178635.1). NCBI lineage: Eukaryota > Metazoa > Arthropoda > Insecta > Hymenoptera > Apidae > Bombus > Bombus dahlbomii. The sequence continues at coordinate 1,823,293 of CM074117.1, forward strand.
TACGTCATAAAATAATGCTATAAAACGTTATACTTTATAAAATAATACTATATAACGTTATACGTTATAAAATAATACTATATAACGTTATAAGTCATAAAATAATGCTATAAAACGTTATAATTATAAAATAATACTATATAACGGTATACGTTATAAAATAATCCTATATAACGTTATACGTTACAAAATAATACCGTATAACGTTATAGGTTATAACGTAATACTATATAACATTATAACGTAACACTATATAACGCTATACATTATAAACTAATACTATATAACGTTATACCTTATAACGTAATGCTATATAGCGTTATAACGTAACACAATATAACGTTATACGTTATAAAATAATACCGTATAACGTTATAGGTTATAACGTAATACTATATAACATTATAACGAAGCACTATATAACGTTAAACGTTATAAAGTAAAGTTATATAACGTTATACGTTATAAAATAATCCTATATAACGTTATACGTTATAAAATAATCCTATATAACGTTATACGTTATAAAATAATACCGTATAACGTTATACGTTATAACGTAATGCTATATAACGTTATAGCGTAACACAATATAACGTTATACGTTATAAAATAATACCGTACATCGTCATACGTCATAACGTAATACTATATAACATTATAACGTAACACTATATAACATCATACGTTATAACGTAACACTACATAACGTTATACTTCATAAAATAATGCTATAAAACGTTATACTTTATAAAATAATACTATATAACGTTATACGTTATAAAATAATACTATATAACGTTATACGTTATAAAATAAAAACTGTATAACGTTATACGTTATAACGTAATGCTATATAACGTCATATGTTATAAAATAATACTATATAACGTTATACGTCATAAAATAATACCATATAACATTCTACGTTATAAAATAATACCGTATAACGTTATACGTTATAACGTAATGCTATATAACGTCATACGTTAGAAAATAATACTAAATGACGTTATACGTTATAAAATAATACTATATAACGTTATACGTTATAAAATAATACTATATAACGTTATACTTTATAAAATAATACCGAATAACTTGATACATTATAACGTAATAATATGTAACGTTATAACGTAACACTGTATAACGTTATACGTTATAAAGCAATGCTACATAACGCTTTACGTTATAAAATAATACCGTATAACGTTATACGTTATAACGTAATGCTATATAACGTCATACGTTAGAAAATAATACTATATAACGTTATACGTAATAAAATAATACCATATAACGTTATACGTTATAATTTAAACTATATAACGTTATAACCTAACACTATATAACGTTATACGTTATAAAATAATACTATATAACGTTATACTTTATAAAATAAAACTGTATAACGTTATACGTTATAACGTAACACTACATAACGTAATACGTTATACGGTAATGCTATATAACTTTATACGTTATAAAATAATACCCTATCACGTTATACGGTATAAAATAATACTATATAACGTTATACGCTATAAAATAATACCGTATAACGTTATACGTTATAACGTAATGCTATATAAAGTTATAGCGTAACACTATATAACGTTATACGTTATAACGTAATGCTATATAGCGTTAAAACGTAACACAATATAACGTTATACGTTATAAAATAATACCGTATAATGTTATAGGTTATAACGTAATACTATATAACATTATAACGAAACACTATATAACGTTAAACGTTATAGAGTAAAGTTATATAACGTTATACGTTATAAAATAATCCTATATATCGTTTTACGTTATAAAATAATACCGTCTAACGTTATACGTTATAACGTAATACTATATAACGTCATACGTTAGAAAATAATACTATATAACGTTATACGTAATAAAATAATACCATATAACGTTATACGTTATAATTTAAACTATATAACTTTATAACCTAACACTATATAACGTTATACGTTATAAAATAATACTATATAACGTTATAGTTTATAAAATAATACCGCATAACGTTATGCGTTATAACGTAACACTACATAGCGTTATACGTTATAAAGCAATGGTATATAACGTTATACGTTATAAAATAATACTATATAACGTTATACTTTATAAAATAATACCGAATAACGAGACACATTATAACGTAATAATATGTAACGTTATAACGTAACACTGTATAACGTTATACGTTATAAAGCAATGCTACATAACGTTTTACGTTATAAAATAATACCGTATAACGTTATACGTTATAACGTAATGCTATATAACGTCATACGTTTGAAAATAATACTATATAACGTTATACGTAATTAAATAATACCATATAACGTTATTCGTTATAAAATAATACTATATAACGTTATACGTTATAAAATAATACCGTATAACTATGTACGTCATAAAATAAAACCGTATTACGTTATACGTTTTAACGTAATGCTATATAACGTTATAACATAACACAATATAACGTTATACGTTATAAAATAATACCGTATAACGTTATAGGTTACAACGTAATACTATATAACATTATAACCTAACACTATATAACATCATACGTTATAACGTAACACTACATAACGTTATACGTCATAAAATAATGCTATAAAACGTTATACTTTATAAAATAATACTCTATAACGTTATACGTTATAAAATAATACTATATAACATAACGTTATACGTTATAAAATAATACTATATAACATTACACGTTATCAAATAATAATATATAACGTTATACGTTATAAAATAATACCGTATAACGTTATACGTTATAACGTATTGCTATATAACGTTATAACGTAACACAATATAACGTTATACGTTATAAAATAATACCGTATATCGTCATACGTTATAACGTAATGCTATATAACGTTATAACGTAACACTATACAACATCATACGTTATAACGTAACACTACATAACGTTATACGTCATAAAATAATGCTATAAAACGTTATACTTTATAAAATAATACTCTATAACGTTATACGTCATAAAATAATAATATATAACGTTATACGTTATAAAATAAGACTGTATAACGTTATACGTTATAACGTAATGCTATATAACGTCATACGTTAGAAAATAATACTATATAACGTTATACGTAATAAAATAATACCATATAACGTTATACGTTATAATTTAAACTATATAACGTTATAACCTAACACTATATAACGTTATACGTTATAAAATAATACTATATAACGTTATACTTTATAAAATAAAACTGTATAACGTTATACGTTATAACGTAACACTACATAACGTAATACGTTATACGGTAATGCTATATAACGTTATACGTTATAAAATAATACCGTATCACGTTATACGGTATAAAATAATACTATATAACGTTATACGCTATAAAATAAAGCTGTATAACGTTATACGTTCTAACGTAATGCTATATAACGTCATACGTTAGAAAATAATACTATATAACGTTATACGTAATTAAATAATACCATATAACGTTATACGTTATAAAATAATACTATATAACGTTATACGTTTTAAAATAATACCGTATAACGATATACGATATAACGTAATGCTATATAACGTTATAACGTAACACAATATAACGTTATACGTTATAAAATAATACCGTATAACGTTATAGGTTATAAAGTAATACTATATAACATTATAACGTAACACTATATAACGCTATACATTATAAACTAATACTATATAACGTTATACGTTATAAAGTAATGCTATATAACGTTATAACGCAACACAATATAACGTTATACGTAATAAAATAATACCGTATAACGTAATGCGTTATAACGTAATACTATATAACATTATAACGAAACACTATATAACGTTAAACGTTATAAAGTAAAGTTATATAACGTTATACGTTATAAAATAATCCTATATAACGTTATACGTTATAAAATAATACCGTATAACGTTATACGTTATAACGTAATGCTATATAACGTTATAGCGTAACACAATATAACGTTATACGTTATAAAATACTACCGTATATCGTCATACGTCATAACGTAATACTATATAACATTATAACGTAACACTATATAACATCATACGTTATAACGTAACACTACATAACGTTATACGTTATAAAGCAATGCTATATAACGTTATAAGTTATAAAATAATACTATATAATGTAATGCGTTTTAACGTAATACCATATAACATTATAACGAAACACTATATAACGTTAAACGTTATAAAGTAAAGTTATATAACGTTATACGTTATAAAATAATCCTATATAACGTTATACGTAATAAAAAAATACCATATAACGTTCTACGTTATAAAATAACACCGTATAACGTTATACGTTATAAAATAAAACTGTATAACGTTATACGTTATAACGTAATGCTATATAACGTCATACGTTAGAAAATAATACTATATAACGTTATACGTTATAAAATAATACCATATGACGTTATACGTTATAAAATAATACTATATAACGTTATACGTTATAAAATAATACCGTACAACGTTATACGTTATAACGTAATGCTATATAACGTTATAACGTAACACAATGTTACGTTATACGTTATAAAATAATACCGTATATCGTAATACGTTACAACGTAATACTATATAACATTATAACGTAACACTATATAACATCATACGTTATAACGTAACACTACATAACGTTATGCGTCATAAAATAATGCTATAAAACGTTATACTTTAAAAATAATACTCTATAACGTTATACGTTATACAATAATACTATATAACGTTATACGTTATAAAATAAAACTGTATAACGTTATACGTTATAACGTAACTCTACATAACGTAATAAGTTATACGGTAATGCTATATAACGTTATACATTATAAAATAATACCGTATCACGTTATACGTTATAAAATAATACTATATAACATTATACGCTATAAAATAAAGCTGTATAACGTTATACGTTATAACGTAATGCTATATAACGTCATAGGTTAGAAAATAATACTATATAACGTTATACGTAATTAAATAATACCATATAACGTTATACGTTATAAAATAATACTATATAACGTTATACGTTTTAAAATAATACCGTATGACGTTATACGATATAACGTAATACTATATAACGTTATAACGAAACACTATATAACGTTAAACGTTATAAAGTAACACTACATAACGTTACACGTCATAAAATAATGCTATAAAACGTTATACTTTATAAAATAATACTATATAACGTTATACGTTATAAAATAATACTATATAACGTTATAAGTCATAAAATAATGCTATAAAACGTTATAATTATAAAATAATACTATATAACGGTATACGTTATAAAATAATCCTATATAACGTTATACGTTACAAAATAATACCGTATAACGTTATAGGTTATAACGTAATACTATATAACATTATAACGTAACACTATATAACGCTATACATTATAAACTAATACTATATAACGTTATACGTTATAACGTAATGCTATATAGCGTTATAACGTAACACAATATAACGTTATACGTTATAAAATAATACCGTATAACGTTATAGGTTACAACGTAATAATATATAACATTATAACGTAACACTATATAACGTTATACGTTATAAAATAATACTATATAACGTTATTCGTTATAAAATAATACTATATAACATTACACGTCATCAAATAATACTATATAACGTTATACGTTATAAAATAATACCGTATAACGTTATACGTTATAACGTAATGCTATATAACGTTATAACGTAACACAATATAACGTTATACGTTATAAAATAATACCGTATATCGTCATACGTTATAACGTAATACCATATAACGTTATAACGTAACACTATATAACATCATACGTTATAACGTAACACTACATAACGTTATACGTCATAAAATAATGCTATAAAACGTTATAATTATAAAATAATACTATATAACGTTATACGTTATAAAATAATACTATATAACGTTATACGCTATAAAATAAAGCTGTATAACGATATACGTTATAACGTAATGCTATATAACGTCATACGTTAGAAAATAATACTATATAACGTTATACGTTATAAAATAATAATATATAACGTTATACGTTATAAAATAAAACTGTATAACGTTATACGTTGTAACGTAATGCTATATAACGTCATACGTTAGAAAATAATACTATATAACGTTATACGTAATAAAATAATACCATATAACGTTATACGTTATAACTTAAACTATATAACATTATAACCTAACACTATATAACGTTATACGTTATAAAATAATACTATATAACGTTATACTTTATTTAATAATACTCTATAACGTTATACGTTATAAAATAATACTATATAACGTTATACGTTATAAAATAAAACTGTATAACGTTATACGTTATAACGTAACACTACATAACGTAATACGTTATACGGTAATGCTATATAACGTTATACGTTATAGAATAATACCGTATCACGTTATACGTTATAAAATAATACTATATAACATTATACGCTATAAAATAAAGCTGTATAACGTTATACGTTATAACGTAATGCTATATAACGTCATAGGTTAGAAAATAATACTATATAACGTTATACGTAATTAAATAATACCATATAACGTTATACGTTATAAAATAATACTATATAACGTTATACGTTTTAAAATAATACCATATGACGTTATACGATATAACATAATACTATATAACGTTATAACGTAACACAATAAAACGTTATACGTTATAAAATAATACCGTATAACGTTATAGGTTATAACGTAATACTATATAACATTATAACGGAACACTATATAACGTTAAACGTTATAAAGTAACACTACATAACGTTATACGTCATAAAATAATGCTATAAAACGTTATACTTTATAAAATAATACTATATAACGTTATACGTTATAAAATAATACTATATAACGTTATAAGTCATAAAATAATGCTATAAAACGTTATAATTATAAAATAATACTATATAACGGTATACGTTATAAAATAATCCTATATAACGTTATACGTTACAAAATAATACCGTATAACGTTATAGGTTATAACGTAATACTATATAACATTATAACGTAACACTATATAACGCTATACATTATAAACTAATACTATATAACGTTATACCTTATAACGTAATGCTATATAGCGTTATAACGTAACACAATATAACGTTATACGTTATAAAATAATACCGTATAACGTTATAGGTTATAACGTAATACTATATAACATTATAACGAAGCACTATATAACGTTAAACGTTATAAAGTAAAGTTATATAACGTTATACGTTATAAAATAATACTATATAACGTTATACGTAATTAAATAATACCATATAACGTTATACGTTATAAAATAATACTATATAACGTTATACGTCTTAAAATAATACCATATGACGTTATACGATATAACATAATACTATATAACGTTATAACGTAACACAATAAAACGTTATACGTTATAAAATAATACCGTATAACGTTATAGGTTATAACGTAATACTATATAACATTATAACGGAACACTATATAACGTTAAACGTTATAAAGTAACACTACATAACGTTATACGTCATAAAATAATGCTATAAAACGTTATACTTTATAAAATAATACTATATAACGTTATACGTTATAAAATAATACTATATAACGTTATAAGTCATAAAATAATGCTATAAAACGTTATAATTATAAAATAATACTATATAACGGTATACGTTATAAAATAATCCTATATAACGTTATACGTTACAAAATAATACCGTATAACGTTATAGGTTATAACGTAATACTATATAACATTATAACGTAACACTATATAACGCTATACATTATAAACTAATACTATATAACGTTATACCTTATAACGTAATGCTATATAGCGTTATAACGTAACACAATATAACGTTATACGTTATAAAATAATACCGTATAACGTTATAGGTTATAACGTAATACTATATAACATTATAACGAAGCACTATATAACGTTAAACGTTATAAAGTAAAGTTATATAACGTTATACGTTATAAAATAATCCTATATAACGTTATACGTTATAAAATAATCCTATATAACGTTATACGTTATAAAATAATACCGTATAACGTTATACGTTATAACGTAATGCTATATAACGTTATAGCGTAACACAATATAACGTTATACGTTATAAAATAATACCGTACATCGTCATACGTCATAACGTAATACTATATAACATTATAACGTAACACTATATAACGCTATACATTATAAACTAATACTATATAACGTTATACCTTATAACGTAATGCTATATAGCGTTATAACGTAACACAATATAACGTTATACGTTATAAAATAATACCGTATAACGTTATAGGTTATAACGTAATACTATATAACATTATAACGAAGCACTATATAACGTTAAACGTTATAAAGTAAAGTTATATAACGTTATACGTTATAAAATAATACTATATAACGTTATACGTAATTAAATAATACCATATAACGTTATACGTTATAAAATAATACTATATAACGTTATACGTTTTAAAATAATACCATATGACGTTATACGATATAACATAATACTATATAACGTTATAACGTAACACAATGAAACGTTATACGTTATAAAATAATACCGTATAACGTTATAGGTTATAACGTAATACTATATAACATTATAACGGAACACTATATAACGTTAAACGTTATAAAGTAACACTACATAACGTTATACGTCATAAAATAATGCTATAAAACGTTATACTTTATAAAATAATACTATATAACGTTATACGTTATAAAATAATACTATATAACGTTATAAGTCATAAAATAATGCTATAAAACGTTATAATTATAAAATAATACTATATAACGGAATACGTTATAAAATAATCCTATATAACGTTATACGTTACAAAATAATACCGTATAACGTTATAGGTTATAACGTAATACTATATAACATTATAACGTAACACTATATAACGCTATACATTATAAACTAATACTATATAACGTTATACCTTATAACGTAATGCTATATAGCGTTATAACGTAACACAATATAACGTTATACGTTATAAAATAATACCGTATAACGTTATAGGTTATAACGTAATACTATATAACATTATAACGAAGCACTATATAACGTTAAACGTTATAAAGTAAAGTTATATAACGTTATACGTTATAAAATAATCCTATATAACGTTATACGTTATAAAATAATCCTATATAACGTTATACGTTATAAAATAATACCGTATAACGTTATACGTTATAACGTAATGCTATATAACGTTATAGCGTAACACAATATAACGTTATACGTTATAAAATAATACCGTACATCGTCATACGTCATAACGTAATACTATATAACATTATAACGTAACACTATATAACATCATACGTTATAACGTAACACTACATAACGTTATACTTCATAAAATAATGCTATAAAACGTTATACTTTATAAAATAATACTATATAACGTTATACGTTATAAAATAATACTATATAACGTTATACGTTATAAAATAAAACTGTATAACGTTATACGTTATAACGTAATGCTATATAACGTCATATGTTATAAAATAATACTATATAACGTTATACGTCATAAAATAATACCATATAACATTCTACGTTATAAAATAATACCGTATAACGTTATACGTTATAACGTAACACTACATAGCGTTATACCTTATAAAGCAATGCTATATAACGTTATAAGTTATAAAATAATACTATATAACGTAATGCGTTTCAACGTAATACCATATAACATTATAACGAAACACTATATAACGTTAAACGATATAAAGTAAAGTTATATAACGTTATACGTTATAAAATAATCCTATATAACGTTATACGTAATAAAAAAATACCATATAACGTTCTACGTTATAAAATAACACCGTATAACGTTATACGTTATAAAATAAAACTGTATAACGTTATACGTTATAACGTAATGCTATATAACGTCATACGTTAGAAAATAATACTATATAACGTTATACGTTATAAAATAATACCATATGACGTTATACGTTATAAAATAAAACTGTATAACGTTATACGTTATAACGTAACTCTACATAACGTAATAAGTTATACGGTAATGCTATATAACGTTATACATTATAAAATAATACCGTATCACGTTATACGTTATAAAATAATACTATATAACATTATACGCTATAAAATAATGCTGTATAACGTTATACGTTATAACGTAATGCTATATAACGTCATACGTTAGAACATAATACTATATAACGTTATACGTAATTAAATAATACCATATAACGTTATACGTTATAAAATAATACTATATAACGTTATACGTTTTAAAATAATACCGTATGACGTTATACGATATAACGTAATGCTATATAACGTTATAACGTAACACAATATAACGTTATACGTTATAAAATAATACCGTATAACGTTATAGGTTATAACGCAATACTATATAACATTATAACGAAACACTATATAACGTTAAACGTTATAAAGTAACACTACATAACGTTATACGTCATAAAATAATGCTATAAAACGTTATACTTTATAAAATAATACTATATAACGTTATACGTTATAAAATAATACTATATAACGTTATAAGTCATAAAATAATGCTATAAAACGTTATAATTATAAAATAATACTATATAACGGTATACGTTATAAAATAATCCTATATAACGTTATACGTTACAAAATAATACCGTATAACGTTATAGGTTATAACGTAATACTATATAACATTATAACGTAACACTATATAACGCTATACATTATAAACTAATACTATATAACGTTATACCTTATAACGTAATGCTATATAGCGTTATAACGTAACACAATATAACGTTATACGTTATAAAATAATACCGTATAACGTTATAGGTTATAACGTAATACTATATAACATTATAACGTAACACTATATAACATCATACGTTATAACGTAACACTACATAACGTTATACTTCATAAAATAATGCTATAAAACGTTATACTTTATAAAATAATACTATATAACGTTATACGTTATAAAATAATACTATATAACGTTATACGTTATAAAATAAAACTGTATAACGTTATACGTTATAAAATAATACCGTATAACGTTATACGTTATAACGTAATGCTATATAACGTTATAGCGTAACACAATATAACGTTATACGTTATAAAATAATACCGTACATCGTCATACGTCATAACGTAATACTATATAACATTATAACGTAACACTATATAACATCATACGTTATAACGTAACACTACATAACGTTATACTTCATAAAATAATGCTATAAAACGTTATACTTTATAAAATAATACTATATAACGTTATACGTTATAAAATAATACTATATAACGTTATACGTTATAAAATAAAACTGTATAACGTTATACGTTATAACGTAATGCTATATAACGTCATATGTTATAAAATAATACTATATAACGTTATACGTCATAAAATAATACCATATAACATTCTACGTTATAAAATAATACCGTATAACGTTATACGTTATAACGTAATGCTATATAACGTCATACGTTAGAAAATAATACTATATGACGTTATACGTTATAAAATAATACCGTATAACGTTATACGTTATAACGTAATGCTATATAACGTTATAGCGTAACACAATATAACGTTATACGTTATAAAATAATACCGTATATCGTCATACGTCATAACGTAATACTATATAACATTATAACGTAACACTATATAACATCATACGTTATAACGTAACACTACATAACGTTATACTTCATAAAATAATGCTATAAAACGTTATACTTTATAAAATAATACTATATAACGTTATACGTTATAAAATAATACTATATAACTTTATACGTTATAAAATAAAACCGTATAACGTTATACGTTATAACGTAATGCTATATAACGTCATATGTTATAAAATAATACTATATAACGTTATACGTCATAAAATAATACCATATAACATTCTACGTTATAAAATAATACCGTATAACGTTATACGTTATAACGTAACACTACATAGCGTTATACGTTATAAAGCAATGCTATATAACGTTATAAGTTATAAAATAATACTATATAACGTAATGCGTTTCAACGTAATACCATATAACATTATAACGAAACACTATATAACGTTAAACGATATAAAGTAAAGTTATATAACGTTATACGTTATAAAATAATCCTATATAACGTTATACGTAATAAAAAAATACCATATAACGTTCTACGTTATAAAATAACACCGTATAACGTTATACGTTATAAAATAAAACTGTATAACGTTATACGTTATAACGTAATGCTATATAACGTCATACGTTAGAAAATAATACTATATAACGTTATACGTTATAAAATAATACCATATGACGTTATACGTTATAAAATAAAACTGTATAACGTTATACGTTATAACGTAACTCTACATAACGTAATAAGTTATACGGTAATGCTATATAACGTTATACATTATAAAATAATACCGTATCACGTTATACGTTATAAAATAATACTATATAACATTATACGCTATAAAATAATGCTGTATAACGTTATACGTTATAACGTAATGCTATATAACGTCATACGTTAGAACATAATACTATATAACGTTATACGTAATTAAATAATACCATATAACGTTATACGTTATAAAATAATACTATATAACGTTATACGTTTTAAAATAATACCGTATGACGTTATACGATATAACGTAATGCTATATAACGTTATAACGTAACACAATATAACGTTATACGTTATAAAATAATACCGTATAACGTTATAGGTTATAACGCAATACTATATAACATTATAACGAAACACTATATAACGTTAAACGTTATAAAGTAACACTACATAACGTTATACGTCATAAAATAATGCTATAAAACGTTATACTTTATAAAATAATACTATATAACGTTATACGTTATAAAATAATACTATATAACGTTATAAGTCATAAAATAATGCTATAAAACGTTATAATTATAAAATAATACTATATAACGGTATACGTTATAAAATAATCCTATATAACGTTATACGTTACAAAATAATACCGTATAACGTTATAGGTTATAACGTAATACTATATAACATTATAACGTAACACTATATAACGCTATACATTATAAACTAATACTATATAACGTTATACCTTATAACGTAATGCTATATAGCGTTATAACGTAACACAATATAACGTTATACGTTATAAAATAATACCGTATAACGTTATAGGTTATAACGTAATACTATATAACATTATAACGAAGCACTATATAACGTTAAACGTTATAAAGTAAAGTTATATAACGTTATACGTTATAAAATAATCCTATATAACGTTATACGTTATAAAATAATCCTATATAACGTTATACGTTATAAAATAATACCGTATAACGTTATACGTTATAACGTAATGCTATATAACGTTATAGCGTAACACAATATAACGTTATACGTTATAAAATAATACCGTACATCGTCATACGTCATAACGTAATACTATATAACATTATAACGTAACACTATATAACATCATACGTTATAACGTAACACTACATAACGTTATACTTCATAAAATAATGCTATAAAACGTTATACTTTATAAAATAATACTATATAACGTTATACGTTATAAAATAATACTATATAACGTTATACGTTATAAAATAAAACTGTATAACGTTATACGTTATAACGTAATGCTATATAACGTCATATGTTATAAAATAATACTATATAACGTTATACGTCATAAAATAATACCATATAACATTCTACGTTATAAAATAATACCGTATAACGTTATACGTTATAACGTAATGCTATATAACGTCATACGTTAGAAAATAATACTATATGACGTTATACGTTATAAAATAATACTATATAACGTTATACGTTATAAAATAATACTATATAACGTTATACGTTATAAAATAATACCGTATAACGTTATGCCTTATAACGTAACACTACATAGCGTTATACGTTATAAAGCAATGGTATATAACGTTATACGTTATAAAATAATACTATATAACGTTATACTTTATAAAATAATACCGAATAACTTGATACATTATAACGTAATAATATGTAACGTTATAACGTAACACTGTATAACGTTATACGTTATAAAGCAATGCTACATAACGCTTTACGTTATAAAATAATACCGTATAACGTTATACGTTATAACGTAATGCTATATAACGTCATACGTTAGAAAATAATACTATATAACGTTATACGTAATAAAATAATACCATATAACGTTATACGTTATAATTTAAACTATATAACGTTATAACCTAACACTATATAACGTTATACGTTATAAAATAATACTATATAACGTTATACTTTATAAAATAAAACTGTATAACGTTATACGTTATAACGTAACACTACATAACGTAATACGTTATACGGTAATGCTATATAACTTTATACGTTATAAAATAATACCCTATCACGTTATACGGTATAAAATAATACTATATAACGTTATACGCTATAAAATAATACCGTATAACGTTATACGTTATAACGTAATGCTATATAAAGTTATAGCGTAACACAATATAACGTTATACGTTATAACGTAATGCTATATAGCGTTATAACGTAACACAATATAACGTTATACGTTATAAAATAATACCGTATAACGTTATAGGTTATAACGTAATACTATATAACATTATAACGAAACACTATATAACGTTAAACGTTATAGAGTAAAGTTATATAACGTTATACGTTATAAAATAATCCTATATAACGTTTTACGTTATAAAATAATACCGTCTAACGTTATACGTTATAACGTAATACTATATAACGTCATACGTTAGAAAATAATACTATATAACGTTATACGTAATAAAATAATACCATATAACGTTATACGTTATAATTTAAACTATATAACTTTATAACCTAACACTATATAACGTTATACGTTATAAAATAATACTATATAACGTTATAGTTTATAAAATAATACCGCATAACGTTATGCGTTATAACGTAACACTACATAGCGTTATACGTTATAAAGCAATGGTATATAACGTTATACGTTATAAAATAATACTATATAACGTTATACTTTATAAAATAATACCGAATAACGAGACACATTATAACGTAATAATATGTAACGTTATAACGTAACACTGTATAACGTTATACGTTATAAAGCAATGCTACATAACGTTTTACGTTATAAAATAATACCGTATAACGTTATACGTTATAACGTAATGCTATATAACGTCATACGTTAGAAAATAATACTATATAACGTTATACGTAATTAAATAATACCATATAACGTTATTCGTTATAAAATAATACTATATAACGTTATACGTTATAAAATAATACCGTATAACTATGTACGTCATAAAATAAAACCGTATTACGTTATACGTTTTAACGTAATGCTATATAACGTTATAACATAACACAATATAACGTTATACGTTATAAAATAATACCGTATAACGTTATAGGTTACAACGTAATACTATATAACATTATAACCTAACACTATATAACATCATACGTTATAACGTAACACTACATAACGTTATACGTCATAAAATAATGCTATAAAACGTTATACTTTATAAAATAATACTCTATAACGTTATACGTTATAAAATAATACTATATAACATTATAACGTAACACTATATAACGCTATACATTATAAACTAATACTATATAACGTTATACGTTATAACGTAATGCTATATAACGTTATAACGTAACACAATATAACGTTATACGTAATAAAATAATACCGTATAACGTAATGCGTTATAACGTAATACTATATAACATTATAACGAAACACTATATAACGTTAAACGTTCTAAAGTAAAGTTATATAACGTTATACGTTATAAAATAATCCTATATAACGTTATACGTTATAAAATAATACCGTATAACGTTATACGTTATAACGTAATGCTATATAACGTTATAGCGTAACACAATATAACGTTATACGTTATAAAATAATACCGTATATCGTCATACGTCATAACGTAATACTATATAACATTATAACGTAACACTATATAACATCATACGTTATAACGTAACACTACATAACGTTATACTTCATAAAATAATGCAATAAAACGTTATACTTTATAAAATAATACTATATAACGTTATACGTTATAAAATAATACTATATAACGTTATACGTTATAAAATAAAACTGTATAACGTTATACGTTATAACGTAATGCTATATAACGTCATATGTTATAAAATAATACTATATAACGTTATACGTCATAAAATAATACCATATAACATTCTACGTTATAAAATAATACCGTATAACGTTATACGTTATAACGTAATGCTATATAACGTCATACGTTAGAAAATAATGCTATATAACGTTATACGTTATAAAATAATACCGTATCACGTTATACGGTATAAAATAATACTATATAACGTTATTCGCTATAAAATAAAGCTGTATAACGTTATACGTTCTAACGTAATGCTATATAACGTCATACGTTAGAAAATAATACTATATAACGTTATACGTAATTAAATAATACCATATAATGTTATACGTTATAAAATAATACTATATAACGTTATACGTTTTAAAATAATACCGTATAACGATATACGATATAACGTAATGCTATATAACGTTATAACGTAACACAATATAACGTTATACGTTATAAAATAATACCGTATAACGTTATAGGTTATAAAGTAATACTATATAACATTATAACGTAACACTATATAACGCTATACATTATAAACTAATACTATATAACGTTATACGTTATAACGTAATGCTATATAACGTTATAACGTAACACAATATAACGTTATACGTAATAAAATAATACCGTATAACGTAATGCGTTATAACGTAATACTATATAACATTATAACGAAACACTATATAACGTTAAACGTTATAAAGTAAAGTTATATAACGTTATACGTTATAAAATAATACCGTATAACGTTATACGTTATAACGTAATGCTATATAACGTTATAGCGTAACACAATATAACGTTATACGTTATAAAATAATACCGTATATCGTCATACGTTATAACGTAATACTATATAACATTATAACGTAACACTATATAACATCATACGTTATAACGTAACACTACATAACGTTATACTTCATAAAATAATTCTATAAAACGTTATACTTTGTAAAATAATACTATATAACGTTATACGTTATAAAATAATATTATATAACGTTATACGTTATAAAATAAAACTGTATAACGTTATACGTTATAACGTAATGCTATATAACGTCATATGTTATAAAATAATACTATATAACGTTATACGTTATAAAATAATACCATATAACATTCTACGTTATAAAATAATACCGTATAACGTTATACGTTATAACGTAACACTACATAGCGTTATACGTTATAAAGCAATGCTATATAACGTTATACGTTATAAAATAATACTATATAACGTAATGCGTTTTAACGTAATACCATATAACATTATAACGAAACACTATATAACGTTAAACGTTATAAAGTAAAGTTATATAACGTTATACGTTATAAAATAATCCTATATAACGTTATACGTAATAAAATAATACCATATAACGTTCTACGTTATAAAATAACACCGTATTACGTTATACGTTATAACGTAATGCTATATAACGTTATAACGTAACACAATAAAACGTTATACGTTATAAAATAATATCGTATATCGTCATACGTCACAACGTAATACTATATAACATTATAACGTAACACTATATAACATCATACGTTATAACGTAACACTACATAACGTTATACGTCATAAAATAATGCTATAAAACGTTATACTTTATAAAATAATACTATATAACGTTATACGTTATATAATAATACTATATAACGTTATAAGTCATAAAATAATGCTATAAAACGTTATAATTATAAAATAATACTATATAACGGTATACGTTATAAAATAATCCTATATAACGTTATACGATACAAAATAATACCGTATAACGTTATAGGTTATAACGTAATACTATATACCATTATAACGTAACACTATATAACGCTATACATTATAAACTAATACTATATAACGTTATACGTTATAACGTAATGCTATATAACGTTATAACGTAACACAATGTTACGTTATACGTTATAAAATAATACCGTATATCGTAATACGTTACAACGTAATACTATATAACATTATAACGTAACACTATATAACATCATACGTTATAACGTAACACTACATAACGTTATGCGTCATAAAATAATGCTATAAAACGTTATACTTTATAAAATAATACTCTATAACGTTATACGTTATACAATAATACTATATAACGTTATACGTTATAAAATAATACCATATAACGTTATACTTTATAAAATAATACTCTATAACGTTATACGTTATAAAATAATACTATATAACGTTATACGTTATAAAATAAAACTGTATAACGTTATACGTTATAAAATAAAACTGTATAACGTTATACGTTATAACGTAATGCTATATAACGTCATACGTTAGAAAATAATACTATATAACGTTATACGTAATAAAATAATACTATATAACGTTATACGTTATAAAATAAAACTGTATAACGTTATACGTTATAACGTAACACTACATAACGTTATACGTTATACGGTAATGCTATATAACGTTATACGGTATAAAATAATACCTTATAACGTTATACGTTATAACGTAAACTATATAACGTTATAACCTAACACTATATAACGTTAAACGTAATAAAATAATACCGTATAACGTTATACGTTACAACGTAATACTATATAACGTTACAACGTAAAACCATATGACGATATACGCTGTTAGGTAACACCATATAACGTTATACGTTATAACGTAACACTACATAGCGTTATACGTCATAAAATAATGCTATAAAACGTTATAATTATAAAAGAATACTATATAACGTTATACGTTATAAAATAATACCGTATAACTTTATACGTCATAAAATGAAACCGTATTACGTTATACGTTATAACGTAATGCTATATATCGTTATAACATAACACAATATAACGATATACGGTATAAAATAATACCGTGTAACGTTATAGGTTATATCGTAATACTATATAACATTATAACGTAACACTATATAACGTTATAAGTTATAAAATAATACTATATAACGTTATGCGTTATAAAATATTACTATATAACATTTTACGTTATCAAATAAGAATGTATAACGTGATACGTTATCACGAAATACTCTATAACGTTATAACGTAGCACAATATAAAGTTATACCTTATAAACTAACACTATATAACGTTATACGTTGTTAGGTAACACTATATAACGTTATACGATGTAACGTAACACTATATAACGTTATAAGGAATAAAACAATACCGTATAGCGTTATACGTTATAACGTAATACTAAATAACATTATAACGTAACACTATATATCATCATACGTTATAACGTAACACTACATAACGTTATACGTCATAAAATAATGCTATAAAACGTTATACTTTATAAAATAATACTCTGTAACGTTATACGTTATAAAATAATACTATATAACGTTATACGTTATAAAATAAAACTGTATAACGTTATACGTTATAACGTAATGCTATATAACGTCATACGTTAGAAAATAATACTATATAACGTTATACGTAATAAAATAATACCATATAACGTTATACGTTATGAAATAATACTATATAACGTTATACGTTATAAAATAATACCGTATAACTATGTACGTCATAAAATAAAACCGTATTACGTTATTCGTTTTAACGTAATGCTATATAACGTTATAACATAACACAATATAACGTTATACGTTATAAAATAATACCGTATAACGTTATAGGTTACAACGTAATACTATATAACATTATAACCTAACACTATATAACGTTACACGTTATAAAATAATACTATATAACGTTATACGTTATAAAATAATACTATATAACGTTATACTTTATAAAATAATACTCTATAACGTTTTACGTTATAAAATAATACTATATAACGTTATACGTTATAAAATAAAACTGTATAACGTTATACGTTATAACGTAACACTACATAACGTTATACGTTATACGCTAATGCTATATAACGTTATACGTTATAAAATAATACCATATAACGTTATACGTTATAACGTAAACTATATAACGTTATAACCTAACACTATATAACGTTAAACGTCATAAAATAATACCGTATAACGTTATACGTTACAACATAATACTATATAACGTTATAACGTAACACTATATGACGATATACGCTGTTAGGTAACAGCATATAACGATATACGTTATAACGTAACACTACATAACGTTATACGTCATAAAATAATGCTATAAAACGTTATAATTATAAAATAATACTGTATAACGGTATACGTTATAAAATAATACTATATAACGTTATACGCTATAAAATAAAGCTGTATAACGATATACGTTATAACGTAATGCTTTATAACGTCATACGTTAGAAAATAATACTATATAACGTTATACGTAATTAAATAATACCATATAACGTTATACGTTATAAAATAATACTATATAACGTTATACGTTATAAAATAATACCGTATAACTATGTACGTCATAAAATAAAACCGTATTACGTTATACGTTATAACGTAATGCTATATAACGTTATAACATAACACAATATAACGTTATACGTTATAAAATAATACCGTGTAACGTTATAGGTTACAACGTAATGCTATATAACGTTATAACGTAACAAAATATAACGTTATACGTTATAAAATAATACCGTATATCGTCATACGTTATACCGTAATGCTATATAACGTTATAACGTAACACTATATAACATCATACGTTATAACGTAACACTACATAACGTTATACGTCATAAAATAATGCTATAAAACGTTATAATTATTAAATAATACTGTATAACGGTATACGTTATAAAATAATACTATATAACGTTATACGCTATAAAATAAAGCTGTATAACGATATACGTTATAACGTAATGCTATATAACGTTATAACGTAACACAATGTTACGTTATACGTTATAAAATAATACGGTATATCGTAATACGTTACAACGTAATACTATATAACATTATAACGTAACACTATATAACATCATACGTTATAACGTAACACTACATAACGTTATGCGTCATAAAATAATGCTATAAAACGTTATAATTTATAAAATAATACTCTATAACGTTATACGTTATATAATAATACTATATAACGTTATACGTTATAAAATAAAACTGTATAACGTTATACGTTATAACGTAATGCTATATAACGTCATACGTTAGAAAATAATACTATATGACGTTATACGTTATAAAATAATACTATATAACGTTATACGTTATAAAATAATACTATATAACGTTATACTTTATAAAATAATACCGAATAACGTGATACATTATAACGTAATAATATGTAACGTTATAACGTAACACTGTATAACGTTATACGTTATAAAGCAATGCTACATAACGTTTTACGTTATAAAATAATACCGTATAATGTTATACGTTATAACGTAATGCTATATAACGTCATACGTTAGAAAATAATACTATATAACGTTATACGTAATTAAATAATACCATATAACGTTATACGTTATAAAATAATACTATATAACGTTATACGTTATAAAATAATACCGTATAACTATGTACGTCATAAAATAAAACCGTATTACGTTATTCGTTTTAACGTAATGCTATATAACGTTATAACATAACACAATATAACGTTATACGTTATAAAATAATACCGTATAACGTTATAGGTTACAACGTAATACTATATAACATTATAACCTAACACTATATAACGTTACACGTTATAAAATAATACTATATAACGTTATTCGTTATAAAATAATACTATATAACATTACACGTTATCAAATAATAATATATAACGCTATACGTTATAAAATAATACCGTATATCGTCATACGTTATAACGTAATGCTATATAACGTTATAACGTAACACTATATAACATCATACGTTATAACGTAACACTACATAACGTTATACGTCATAAAATAATGCTATAAAACGTTATACTTTATAAAATAATACTCTATAACGTTATACGTTATAAAATAATACTATATAACGTTATACGTTATAAAATAAAACTGTATAACGTTATACGTTATAACGTAATGCTATATAACGTCATACGTTAGAAAATAATACTATATAACGTTATACGTAATAAAATAATACCATATAACGTTATACGTTATAATTTAAACTATATAACGTTATAACCTAACACTATATAACGTTATACGTTATAAAATAATACTATATAACGTTATACGTTATAAAATAATACCGTATAACTATGTACGTCATAAAATAAAACCGTATTACGTTATTCGTTTTAACGTAATGCTATATAACGTTATAACATAACACAATATAACGTTATACGTTATAAAATAATACCGTATAACGTTATAGGTTACAACGTAATACTATATAACATTATAACCTAACACTATATAACGTTACACGTTATAAAATAATACTATATAACGTTATTCGTTATAAAATAATACTATATAACATTACACGTTATCAAATAATAATATATAACGCTATACGTTATAAAATAATACCGTATATCGTCATACGTTATAACGTAATGCTATATAACGTTATAACGTAACACTATATAACATCATACGTTATAACGTAACACTACATAACGTTATACGTCATAAAATAATGCTATAAAACGTTATACTTTATAAAATAATACTCTATAACGTTATACGTTATAAAATAATACTATATAACGTTATACGTTATAAAATAAAACTGTATAACGTTATACGTTATAACGTAATGCTATATAACGTCATACGTTAGAAAATAATACTATATAACGTTATACGTAATAAAATAATACCATATAACGTTATACGTTATAATTCAAACTATATAACTTTATAACCTAACACTATATAACGTTATACGTTATAAAATAATACTATATAACGTTATACTTTATAAAATAATACTCTATAACGTTTTACGTTATAAAATAATACTATATAACGTTATACGTTATAAAATAAAACTGTATAACGTTATACGTTATAACGTAACACTACATAACGTTGTACCTTATACGGTAATGCTATATAACGTTATACGTTATAAAATAATACTATATAACGTTATACGTTATAAAATAAAACTGTATAACGTTATACGTTATAACGTAATGCTATATAACGTCATACGTTAGAAAATAATACTATATAACGTTATACGTAATAAAATAATACCATATAACGTTATACGTTATAATTCAAACTATATAACTTTATAACCTAACACTATATAACGTTATACGTTATAAAATAATACTATATAACGTTATACTTTATAAAATAATACTCTATAACATTATACGTTATAAAATAACACTATATAACGTCATACGTTATAAAATAAAACTGTATAACGTTATACGTTATAACGTAATGCGATATAACGTTATAACATAACACAATATAACGTTATACGTTATAAAATAATACCGTGTAACGTTATAGGTTACAACGTAATGATATATAACGTTATAACGTAACAAAATATAACGTTATACGTTATAAAATAATACCGTATATCGTCATACGTTATACCGTAATGCTATATAACGTTATAACGTAACACTATATAACATCATACGTTATAACGTAACACTACATAACGTTATACGTCATAAAATAATGCTATAAAACGTTATAATTATAAAATAATACTGTATAACGGTATTCGTTATAAAATAATACTATATAAGGTTATACGCTATAAAATAAAGCTGTATAACGATATACGTTATAACGTAATGCTATATAACCTCATACGTTAGAAAATAATACTATATAACGTTATACGTTATAAAATAATACTATATAACGTTATACGTTATAAAATAAAACTGTATAACGTTATACGTTATAACGTAATGCCATATAACGTCATATGTTATAAAACAATACTATATAACGTTATACGTCATAAAATAATACCATATAACATTCTACGTTATAAAATAATACCGTATAACGTTATACGTTATAACGTAACACTACATAGCGTTATACGTTATAAAGCAATGCTATATAACGTTATAAGTTATAAAATAATACTATATAACGTAATGCGTTTTAACGTGGTACCATATAACATTATAACGAAACACTATATAACGTTAAACGTTATAAAGTAAAGTTATATAACGTTATACGTTATAAAATAATCCTATATAACGTTATACGTAATAAAAAAATACCATATAACGTTCTACGTTATAAAATAACACCGTATAACGTTATACGTTATAAAATAAAACTGTATAACGTTATACGTTATAACGTAATGCTATATAACGTCATACGTTAGAAAATAATACTATATAACGTTATACGTTATAAAATAATACCATATGACGTTATACGTTATAAAATAATACTATATAATGTTATACGTTATAAAATAATACCGTATAACGTTATACGTTATAACGTAATGCTATATAACGTTATAACGTAACACAATGTTACGTTATACGTTATAAAATAATACCGTATATCGTAATACGTTACAACGTAATACTATATAACATTATAACGTAACACTATATAACATCATACGTTATAACGTAACACTACATAACGTTATGCGTCATAAAATAATGCTATAAAACGTTATACTTTATAAAATAATACTCTATAACGTTATACGTTATATAATAATACTATATAACGTTATACGTTATAAAATAAAACTGTATAACGTTATACGTTATAACGTAATGCTATATAACGTCATACGTTAGAAAATAATACTATATGACGTTATACGTTATAAAATAATACTATATAACGTCATACGTTAGAAAATAATACTATATAACGTTATACGTAATTAAATAATACCATATAACGTTATACGTTATAAAATAATACTATATAACGTTATACGTTATAAAATAATACCGTATAACTATGTACGTCATAAAATAAAACCGTACTACGTTATTCGTTTTAACGTAATGCTATATAACGTTATAACATAACACAATATAACGTTATACGTTATAAAATAATACCGTATAACGTTATAGGTTACAACGTAATGCTATATAACGTCATACGTTAGAAAATAATACTATATGACGTTATACGTTATAAAATAATACTATATAACGTCATACGTTAGAAAATAATACTATATAACGTTATTCGTTATAAAATAATACTATATAACATTACACGTTATCAAATAATAATATATAACGTTATACGTTATAAAATAATACCGTATATCGTCATACGTTATAACGTAATGCTATATAACGTTATAACGTAACACTATATAACATCATACGTTATAACGTAACACTACATAACGTTATACGTCATAAAATAATGCTATAAAACGTTATACTTTATAAAATAATACTCTATAACGTTATACGTTATATAATAATACTATATAACGTTATACGTTATATAATAATACTATATAACGTTATACGTTATAAAATAAAACTGTATAACGTTATACGTTATAACGTAATGCTATATAACGTCATACGTTAGAAAATAATACTATATGACGTTATACGTTATAAAATAATACTATATAACGTCATACGTTAGAAAATAATACTATATAACGTTATTCGTTATAAAATAATACTATATAACATTACACGTTATCAAATAATAATATATAACGTTATACGTTATAAAATAATACCGTATATCGTCATACGTTATAACGTAATGCTATATAACGTTATAACGTAACACTATATAACATCATACGTTATAACGTAACACTACATAACGTTATACGTCATAAAATAATGCTATAAAACGTTATACTTTATAAAATAATACTCTATAACGTTATACGTTATAAAATAATACTATATAACGTTATACGTTATAAAATAAAACTGTATAACGTTATACGTTATAACGTAATGCTATATAACGTCATACGTTAGAAAATAATACTATATAACGTTATACGTAATAAAATAATACCATATAACGTTATACGTTATAATTTAAACTATATAACGTTATAACCTAACACTATATAACGTTATACGTTATAAAATAATACTATATAACGTTATACTTTATAAAATAATACTCTATAACGTTATACGTTATAAAATAATACTATATAACGTTATACGTTATAAAATAAAACTGTATAACGTTATACGTTATAAAATAAAACTGTATAACGTTATACGTTATAACGTAATGCTATATAACGTCATACGTTAGAAAATAATACTATATAACGTTATACGTAATAAAATAATACCATATAACGTTATACGTTATAATTTAAACTATATAACGTTATAACCTAACACTATATAACGTTATACGTTATAAAATAATACTATATAACGTTATACTTTATAAAATAATACTCTATAACGTTATACGTTATAAAATAATACTATATAACGTTATACGTTATAAAATAAAACTGTATAACGTTATACGTTATAAAATAAAACTGTATAACGTTATACGTTATAACGTAACACTACATAGCGTCATACGTCATAAAATAATGCTATAAAACGTTATAATTATAAAAGAATACTATATAACGTTATACGTTATAAAATAATACCGTATAACTTTATACGTCATAAAATGAAACCGTATTACGTTATACGTTATAACGTAATGCTATATATCGTTATAACATAACACAATATAACGATATACGGTATAAAATAATACCGTGTAACGTTATAGGTTATATCGTAATACTATATAACATTATAACGTAACACTATATAACGTTATAAGTTATAAAATAATACTATATAACGTTATGCGTTATAAAATATTACTATATAACATTTTACGTTATCAAATAAGAATGTATAACGTGATACGTTATCACGAAATACTCTATAACGTTATAACGTAGCACAATATAAAGTTATACCTTATAAACTAACACTATATAACGTTATACGTTGTTAGGTAACACTATATAACGTTATACGATGTAACGTAACACTATATAACGTTATAAGGAATAAAACAATACCGTATAGCGTTATACGTTATAACGTAATACTAAATAACATTATAACGTAACACTATATAACATCATACGTTATAACGTAACACTACATAACGTTATACGTCATAAAATAATGCTATAAAACGTTATACTTTATAAAATAATACTCTGTAACGTTATACGTTATAAAATAATACTATATAACGTTATACGTTATAAAATAAAACTGTATAACGTTATACGTTATAACGTAATGCTATATAACGTCATACGATAGAAAATAATACTATATAACGTTATACGTAATAAAATAATACCATATAACGTTATACGTTATAATTTAAACTATATAACGTTATAACCTAACACTATATAACGCTATACGTTATAAAATAATACTATATAACGTTATACTTTATAAAATAATACTCTATAACGTTTTACGTTATAAAATAATACTATATAACGTTATACGTTATAAAATAAAACTGTATAACGTTATACGTTATAACGTAACACTACATAACGTTATACGTTATACGCTAATGCTATATAACGTTATACGTTATAAAATAATACCATATAACGTTATACGTTATAACGTAAACTATATAACGTTATAACCTAACACTAAATAACGTTAAACGTCATAAAATAATACCGTATAACGTTATACGTTACAACATAATACTATATAACGTTATAACGTAACACTATATGACGATATACGCTGTTAGGTAACAGCATATAACGTTATACGTTATAACGTAACACTACATAACGTTATACGTCATAAAATAATGCTATAAAACGTTATAATTATAAAATAATACTGTATAACGGTATACGTTATAATATAATACTATATAACGTTATACGCTATAAAATAAAGCTGTATAACGATATACGTTATAACGTAATGCTATATAACGTCATACGTTAGAAAATAATACTATATAACGTTATACGTAATTAAATAATACCATATAACGTTATACGTTATAAAATAATACTATATAACGTTATACGCTATAAAATAATACCGTATAACTATGTACGTCATAAAATAAAACCGTATTACGTTATACGTTATAACGTAATGCTATATAACGTTATAACATAACACAATATAACGTTATACGTTATAAAATAATACCGTGTAACGTTATAGGTTACAACGTAATGCTATATAACGCTATAACGTAACAAAATATAACGTTATACGTTATAAAATAATACCGTATATCGTCATACGTTATACCGTAATGCTATATAACGTTATAACGTAACACTATATAACATCATACGTTATAACGTAACACTACATAACGTTATACGTCATAAAATAATGCTATAAAACGTTATAATTATAAAATAATACTGTATAACGGTATACGTTATAAAATAATACTATATAACGTTATACGCTATAAAATAAAGCTGTATAACGATATACGTTATAACGTAATGCTATATAACGTCATACGTTAGAAAATAATACTATATAACGTTATACGTTATAAAATAATACTATATAACGTTATACGTTATAAAATAAAACTGTATAACGTTATACGTTATAACGTAATGCTATATAACGTCATATGTTATAAAACAATACTATATAACGTTATACGTCATAAAATAATACCATATAACATTCTACGTTATAAAATAATACCGTATAACGTTATACGTTATAACGTAACACTACATAGCGTTATACGTTATAAAGCAATGCTATATAACGTTATAAGTTATAAAATAATACTATATAACGTAATGCGTTTTAACGTGATACCATATAACATTATAACGAAACACTATATAACGTTAAACGTTATAAAGTAAAGTTATATAACGTTATACGTTATAAAATAATCCTATATAACGTTATACGTAATGAAAAAATACCATATAACGTTCTACGTTATAAAATAACACCGTATAACGTTATACGTTATAAAATAAAACTGTATAACGTTATACGTTATAACGTAATGCTATATAACGTCATACGTTAGAAAATAATACTATATAACGTTATACGTTATAAAATAATACCATATGACGTTATACGTTATAAAATAATACTATATAATGTTATACGTTATAAAATAATACCGTATAACGTTATACGTTATAACGTAATGCTATATAACGTTATAACGTAACACAATGTTACGTTATACGTTATAAAATAATACCGTATATCGTAATACGTTACAACGTAATACTATATAACATTATAACGTAACACTATATAACATCATACGTTATAACGTAACACTACATAACGTTATGCGTCATAAAATAATGCTATAAAACGTCATACTTTATAAAATAATACTCTATAACGTTATACGTTATATAATAATACTATATAACGTTATACGTTATAAAATAAAACTGTATAACGTTATACGTTATAACGTAATGCTATATAACGTCATTCGTTAGAAAATAATACTATATGACGTTATACGTTATAAAATAATACTATATAACGTTATACGTTATAAAATAATACTATATAACGTTATACTTTATAAAATAATACCGAATAACGTGATACATTATAACGTAATAATATGTAACGTTATAACGTAACACTGTATAACGTTATACGTTATAAAGCAATGCTACATAACGTTTTACGTTATAAAATAATACCGTATAACGTTATACGTTATAACGTAATGCTATATAACGTCACACGTTAGAAAATAATACTATATAACGTTATACGTAATTAAATAATACCATATAACGTTATACGTTATGAAATAATACTATATAACGTTATACGTTATAAAATAATACCGTATAACTATGTACGTCATAAAATAAAACCGTATTACGTTATTCGTTTTAACGTAATGCTATATAACGTTATAACATAACACAATATAACGTTATACGTTATAAAATAATACCGTATAACGTTATAGGTTACAACGTAATACTATATAACATTATAACCTAACACTATATAACGTTACACGTTATAAAATAATACTATATAACGTTATTCGTTATAAAATAATACTATATAACATTACACGTTATCAAATAATAATATATAACGTTATACGTTATAAAATAATACCGTATATCGTCATACGTTATAACGTAATGCTATATAACGTTATAACGTAACACTATATAACATCATACGTTATAACGTAACACTACATAACGTTATACGTCATAAAATAATGCTATAAAACGTTATACTTTATAAAATAAAACTCTATAACGTTATACGTTATAAAATAATACTATATAACGTTATACGTTATAAAATAAAACTGTATAACGTTATACGTTATAACGTAATGCTATATAACGTCATACGTTAGAAAATAATACTATATAACGTTATACGTAATAAAATAATACCATATAACGTTATATGTTATAATTTAAACTATATAACGTTATAACCTAACACTATATAACGTTATACGTTATAAAATAATACTATATAACGTTATACTTTATAAAATAATACTCTATAACGTTTTACGATATAAAATAATACTATATAACGTTATACGTTATAAAATAAAACTGTATAACGTTATACGTTATAACGTAACACTACATAACGTTGTACCTTATACAGTAATGCTATATAACGTTATACGTTATAAAATAATACTATATAACGTTATACGTTATAAAATAAAACTGTATAACGTTATACGTTATAACGTAATGCTATATAACGTCATACGTTAGAAAATAATACTATATAACGTTATACGTAATAAAATAATACCATATAACGTTATACGTTATAATTCAAACTATATAACTTTATAACCTAACACTATATAACGTTATACGTTATAAAATAATACTATATAACGTTATACTTTATAAAATAATACTCTATAACATTATACGTTATAAAATAACACTATATAACGTCATACGTTATAAAATAAAACTGTATAACGTTATACGTTATAACGTAACACTACATAACGTTATACGTTATACGGTAATGCTATATAACGTTATACGTTATAAAATAATACCATATAACGTTATACGTTATAACGTAAACTATATAACGTTATAACGTAACACTATATAACGTTAAACGTCATAAAATTATACCGTATAACGTTATACGTTACAATGTAATACTATATAACGTTATAACGTAACACTATATGACGATATACGCTGTTAGGTAACACCATATAACGTTATACGTTATAACGTAACACTACATAACGTTATACGTCATAAAATAATGCTATAAAACGTTATAATTATAAAATAATACTATATAACGTTATACGTTATAAAATAATACTATATAACGTTATACGCTATAAAATAAAGCTGTATAACGATATACGTTATAACGTAATGCTATATAACGTTATAACATAACACAATATAACGTTATACGTTATAAAATAATACCGCATAACGTTATAGGTTACAACGTAATAATATATAACATTATAACGTAACACTATATAACGTTATACGTTATAAAATAATACTATATAACGTTATTCGTTATAAAATAATACTCTATAACGTTATACGTTATAAAATAATAATATATAACGTTATACGTTATAAAATAAAACTGTATAACGTTATACGTTGTAACGTAATGCTATATAACGTCATACGTTAGAAAATAATACTATATAACGTTATACGTAATAAAATAATACCATATAACGTTATACGTTATAACTTAAACTATATAACATTATAACCTAACACTATATAACGTTATACGTTATAAAATAATACTATATAACGTTATACTTTATAAAATAATACTCTATAACGTTATACGTTATAAAATAATACTATATAACGTTATACGTTATAAAATAAAACTGTATAACGTAATACGTTATAACGTAACACTACATAACGTAATACGTTATACGGTAATGCTATATAACGTTATACGTTATAAAATAATACTATATAACGTTATACCTAATTAAATAATACCATATAACGTTATACGTTATAAAATAATACTATATAACGTTATACGTTTTAAAATAATACCGTATGACGTTATACGATATAACGTAATGCTATATAACGTTATAACGTAACACAATATAACGTTATACGTTATAAAATAATACCGTATAACGTTATAGGTTATAACGTAATGCTATATAACGTCATACGTTAGAAAATAATACTATATAACGTTATACGTTATAAAATAATCCTATATAACGTTATACGTTACAAAATAATACCGTATAACGTTATAGGTTATAACGTAATACTATATATCATTATAACGTAACACTATATAACCCTATACATTATAAACTAATACTATATAACGTTATACGTTATAATGTAATGCTATATAACGTTATAACGTAACACAATATAACGTTATACGTTATAAAATAATACCGTATAACGTTATAGGTTATAACGTAATACTATATAACATTATAACGAAACACTATATAACGTTAAACGTTATAAAGTAAAGTTATATAACGTTATACGTTATAAAATAATCCTATATAACGTTATACGTTATAAAATAATACCGTATAACGTTATACGTTATAACGTAATGCTATATAACGTTATAGTGTAACACAATATAACGTTATACGTTATAAAATAATACCGTATATGAAGATACGTCATAACGTAATACTATATAACATTATAACGTAACACTATATAACATCATACGTTATAACGTAACACTACATAACGTTATACTTCATAAAATAATGCTATAAAACGTTATACTTTATAAAATAATACTATATAACGTTATACGTTATAAAATAATACTATATAACGTTATACGTTATAAAATAAAACTGTATACCGTTATACGTTATAACGTAATGCTATATAACGTCATATGTTATGAAATAATACTATATAACGTTATACGTCATAAAATAATACCATATAACATTCTACGTTATAAATTAATACCGTATAACGTTATACGTTACAACGTAACACTACATAGCGTTATACGTTATAAAGCAATGCTATATAACGTTATAAGTTATAAAATAATACTATATAACGTAATGCGTTTTAACGTAATACCATATAACATTATAACGAATCACTATATAACGTTAAACGTTATAATGTAAAGTTATATAACGTTATACGTTATAAAATAATCCTATATAACGTTATACGTAATAAAAAAATACCATATAACGTTCTACGTTATAAAATAACACCGTATAACGTTATACGTTATAAAATAAAACTGTATAACGTTATACGTTATAACGTAATGCTATATAACGTCATACGTTAGAAAATAATACTATATAACGTTATACGTTATAAAATAATACCATATGACGTTATACGTTATAACTTAAACTATATAACATTATAACCTAACACTATATAAAGTTATACGTCATAAAATAATACTATATAACGTTATACTTTATAAAATAATACTCTATAACGTTATACGTTATAAAATAATACTATATAACGTTATACGTTATAAAATAAAACTGTATAACGTTATACGTTATAACGTAACACTACATAACGTAATAAGTTATACGGTAATGCTATGTAACGTTATACGTAATAAAATAATACCGTATCACGTTATACGTTATAAAATAATACTATATAACATTATACGCTATAAAATAAAGCTGTATAACGTTATACGTTATAACGTAATGCTATATAACGTCATACGTTAGAACATAATACTATATAACGTTATACGTAATTAAATAATACCATATAACGTTATACGTTATAAAATAATACTATATAACGTTATACGTTTTAAAATAATACCGTATGACGTTATACGATATAACGTAATGCTATATAACGTTATAACGTAACACAATATAACGTTATACGTTATAAAATAATACCGTATAACGTTATAGGTTATAACGTAATACTATATAACATTATAACGAAACACTATATAACGTTAAACGTTATAAAGTAAAGTTATATAACGTTATACGTTATAAAATAATCCTATATAACGTTATACGTTACAAAATAATACCGTATAACGTTATAGGTTATAACGTAATACTATATAACATTATAACGTAACACTATATAACCCTATACATTATAAACTAATACTATATAACGTTATACGTTATAACGTAATACTATATAACGTTATAACGTAACACAATATAACGTTATACGTTGTAAAATAATACCGTATAACGTTATAGGTTATAACGTAATACTATATAACATTATAACGAAACACTATATAACGTTAAACGATATAAAGTAAAGTTATATAACGTTATACGTTATAAAATAATCCTATATAACGTTATACGTTATACAATAATACCGTATAACGTTATACGTTATAACGTAATGCTATATAACGTTATAGCGTAACACAATCTAACGTTATACGTTATAAAATAATACCGTATATCGTCATACGTCATAACGTAATACTATATAACATTATAACGTAACACTATATAACATCATACGTTATAACGTAACACTACATAACGTTATACTTCATAAAATAATGCTATAAAACGTTATACTTTATAAAATAATACTATATAACGTTATACGTTATAAAATAATACTATATAACGTTATACGTTATAAAATAAAACTGTATAACGTTATACGTTATAACGTAATGCTATATAACGTCATATATTATAAAATAATACTATATATCGTTATACGTCATAAAATAATACCATATGACGTTATACGTCATAAAATAACACCGTATAACGTTATACGTTATAAAATAAAACTGTATAACGTTATACGTTATAACGTAACTCTACATAACGTAA
Source organism: Bombus dahlbomii (assembly GCA_037178635.1). Classification (NCBI taxonomy): domain Eukaryota; kingdom Metazoa; phylum Arthropoda; class Insecta; order Hymenoptera; family Apidae; genus Bombus; species Bombus dahlbomii. The sequence goes on from CM074117.1 coordinate 1,858,590, forward strand.
TAAGTTATACGGTAATGCTATATAACGTTATACATTATAAAATAATACCGTATCACGTTATACGTTATAAAATAATACTATATAACATTATACGCTATAAAATAAAGCTGTATAACGTTATACGTTATAACGTAATGCTATATAACGTCATAGGTTAGAAAATAATACTATATAACGTTATACGTAATTAAATAATACCATATAACGTTATACGTTATAAAATAATACTATATAACGTTATACGTTTTAAAATAATACCGTATGACGTTATACGATATAACGTAATACTATATAACGTTATAACGAAACACTATATAACGTTAAACGTTATAAAGTAACACTACATAACGTTATACGTCATAAAATAATGCTATAAAACGTTATACTTTATAAAATAATACTATATAACGTTATACGTTATAAAATAATACTATATAACGTTATAAGTCATAAAATAATGCTATAAAACGTTATAATTATAAAATAATACTATATAACGGTATACGTTATAAAATAATCCTATATAACGTTATACGTTACAAAATAATACCGTATAACGTTATAGGTTATAACGTAATACTATATAACATTATAACGTAACACTATATAACGCTATACATTATAAACTAATACTATATAACGTTATACGTTATAACGTAATGCTATATAGCGTTATAACGTAACACAATATAACGTTATACGTTATAAAATAATACCGTATAACGTTATAGGTTACAACGTAATAATATATAACATTATAGCGTAACACTATATAACGTTATACGTTATAAAATAATACTATATAACGTTATTCGTTATAAAATAATACTATATAACATTACACGTCATCAAATAATACTATATAACGTTATACGTTATAAAATAATACCGTATAACGTTATACGTTATAACGTAATGCTATATAACGTTATAACGTAACACAATATAACGTTATACGTTATAACGTAACACTACATAACGTTATACGTCATAAAATAATGCTATAAAACGTTATAATTATAAAATAATACTATATAACGTTATACGTTATAAAATAATACTATATAACGTTATATGCTATAAAATAAAGCTGTATAACGATATACGTTATAACGTAATGCTATATATCGTCATACGTTAGAAAATAATACTATATAACGTTATACGTTATAAAATAATAATATATAACGTTATACGTTATAAAATAAAACTGTATAACGTTATACGTTGTAACGTAATGCTATATAACGTCATACGTTAGAAAATAATACTATATAACGTTATACGTAATAAAATAATACCATATAACGTTATACGTTATAACTTAAACTATATAACATTATAACCTAACACTATATAACGTTATACGTTATAAAATAATACTATATAACGTTATACTTTATTTAATAATACTCTATAACGTTATACGTTATAAAATAATACTATATAACGTTATACGTTATAAAATAAAACTGTATAACGTTATACGTTATAACGTAACACTACATAACGTAATACGTTATACGGTAATGCTATATAACGTTATACGTTATAGAATAATACCGTATAACGTTATAGGTTATAACGTAATACTATATAACATTATAACGAAGCACTATATAACGTTAAACGTTATAAAGTAAAGTTATATAACGTTATACGTTATAAAATAATCCTATATAACGTTATACGTTATAAAATAATCCTATATAACGTTATACGTTATAAAATAATACCGTATATCGTCATACGTTATAACGTAATACCATATAACGTTATAACGTAACACTATATAACATCATACGTTATAACGTAACACTACATAACGTTACACGTCATAAAATAATGCTATAAAACGTTATAATTATAAAATAATACTATATAACGTTATACGTTATAAAATAATACTATATAACGTTATACGCTATAAAATAAAGCTGTATAACGATATACGTTATAACGTAATGCTATATAACGTCATACGTTAGAAAATAATACTATATAACGTTATACGTTATAAAATAATAATATATAACGTTATACGTTATAAAATAAAACTGTATAACGTTATACGTTGTAACGTAATGCTATATAACGTCATACGTTAGAAAATAATACTATATAACGTTATACGTAATAAAATAATACCATATAACGTTATACGTTATAACTTAAACTATATAACATTATAACCTAACACTATATAACGTTATACGTTATAAAATAATACTATATAACGTTATACTTTATTTAATAATACTCTATAACGTTATACGTTATAAAATAATACTATATAACGTTATACGTTATAAAATAAAACTGTATAACGTTATACGTTATAACGTAACACTACATAACGTAATACGTTATACGGTAATGCTATATAACGTTATACGTTATAGAATAATACCGTATCACGTTATACGTTATAAAATAATACTATATAACATTATACGCTATAAAATAAAGCTGTATAACGTTATACGTTATAACGTAATGCTATATAACGTCATAGGTTAGAAAATAATACTATATAACGTTATACGTAGTTAAATAATACCATATAACGTTATACGTTATAAAATAATACTATATAACGTTATACGTTTTAAAATAATACCATATGACGTTATACGATATAACATAATACTATATAACGTTATAACGTAACACAATAAAACGTTATACGTTATAAAATAATACCGTATAACGTTATAGGTTATAACGTAATACTATATAACATTATAACGGAACACTATATAACGTTAAACGTTATAAAGTAAAGTTATATAACGTTATACGTTATAAAATAGTCCTATATAACGTTATACGTTACAAAATAATACCGTATAACGTTATAGGTTATAACGTAATACTATATAACATTATAACGTAACACTATATAACCCTATACATTATAAACTAATACTATATAACGTTATACGTTATAACGTAATACTATATAACGTTATAACGTAACACAATATAACGTTATACGTTATAAAATAATACCGTATAACGTTATAGGTTATAACGTAATACTATATAACATTATAACGAAACACTATATAACGTTAAACGTTATAAAGTATAGTTATATAACGTTATACGTTATAAAATAATCCTATATAACGTTATACGTTATAAAATAATACCGTATAACGTTATACGTTATAACGTAATGCTATATAACGTTATAGCGTAACACAATATAACGTTATACGTTATAAAATAATACCGTATATCGTCATACGTCATAACGTAATACTATATAACATTATAACGTAACACTATATAACATCATACGTTATAACGTAACACTACATAACGTTATACTTCATAAAATAATGCTATAAAACGTTATACTTTATAAAATAATACTATATAACGTTATACGTTATAAAATAATACTATATAACTTTATACGTTATAAAATAAAACTGTATAACGTTATACGTTATAACGTAATGCTATATAACGTCATATGTTATAAAATAATACTATATAACGTTATACGTCATAAAATAATACCATATAACATTCTACGTTATAAAATAATACCGTATAACGTTATACGTTATAACGTAACACTACATAGCGTTATACGTTATAAAGCAATGCTATATAACGTTATAAGTTATAAAATAATACTATATAACGTAATGCGTTTCAACGTAATACCATATAACATTATAACGAAACACTATATAACGTTAAACGATATAAAGTAAAGTTATATAACGTTATACGTTATAAAATAATCCTATATAACGTTATACGTAATAAAAAAATATAATATAACGTTCTACGTTATAAAATAACACCGTATAACGTTATACGTTATAAAATAAAACTGTATAACGTTATACGTTATAACGTAATGCTATATAACGTCATACGTTAGAAAATAATACTATATAACGTTATACGTTATAAAATAATACCATATGACGTTATACGTTATAAAATAAAACTGTATAACGTTATACGTTATAACGTAACTCTACATAACGTAATAAGTTATACGGTAATGCTATATAACGTTATACATTATAAAATAATACCGTATCACGTTATACGTTATAAAATAATACTATATAACATTATACGCTATAAAATAATGCTGTATAACGTTATACGTTATAACGTAATGCTATATAACGTCATACGTTAGAACATAATACTATATAACGTTATACGTAATTAAATAATACCATATAACGTTATACGTTATAAAATAATACTATATAACGTTATACGTTTTAAAATAATACCGTATAACGTTATAGGTTATAACGCAATACTATATAACATTATAACGAAACACTATATAACGTTAAACGTTATAAAGTAACACTACATAACGTTATACGTCATAAAATAATGCTATAAAACGTTATACTTTATAAAATAATACTATATAACGTTATACGTTATAAAATAATACTATATAACGTTATAAGTCATAAAATAATGCTATAAAACGTTATAATTATAAAATAATACTATATAACGGTATACGTTATAAAATAATCCTATATAACGTTATACGTTACAAAATAATACCGTATAACGTTATAGGTTATAACGTAATACTATATAACATTATAACGTAACACTATATAACGCTATACATTATAAACTAATACTATATAGCGTTATACCTTATAACGTAATGCTATATAGCGTTATAACGTAACACAATATAACGTTATACGTTATAAAATAATACCGTATAACGTTATAGGTTATAACGTAATACTATATAACATTATAACGAAGCACTATATAACGTTAAACGTTATAAAGTAAAGTTATATAACGTTATACGTTATAAAATAATCCTATATAACGTTATACGTTATAAAATAATCCTATATAACGTTATACGTTATAAAATAATACCGTATAACGTTATACGTTATAACGTAATGCTATATAACGTTATAGCGTAACACAATATAACGTTATACGTTATAAAATAATACCGTACATCGTCATACGTCATAACGTAATACTATATAACATTATAACGTAACACTATATAACATCATACGTTATAACGTAACACTACATAACGTTATACTTCATAAAATAATGCTATAAAACGTTATACTTTATAAAATAATACTATATAACGTTATACGTTATAAAATAATACTATATAACGTTATACGTTATAAAATAAAACTGTATAACGTTATACGTTATAACGTAATGCTATATAACGTCATATGTTATAAAATAATACTATATAACGTTATACGTCATAAAATAATACCATATAACATTCTACGTTATAAAATAATACCGTATAACGTTATACGTTATAACGTAATGCTATATAACGTCATACGTTAGAAAATAATACTATATGACGTTATACGTTATAAAATAATACTATATAACGTTATACGTTATAAAATAATCCTATATAACGTTATACGTTATAAAATAATCCTATATAACGTTATACGTTATAAAATAATACCGTATAACGTTATACGTTATAACGTAATGCTATATAACGTTATAGCGTAACACAATATAACGTTATACGTTATAAAATAATACCGTACATCGTCATACGTCATAACGTAATACTATATAACATTATAACGTAACACTATATAACATCATACGTTATAACGTAACACTACATAACGTTATACTTCATAAAATAATGCTATAAAACGTTATACTTTATAAAATAATACTATATAACGTTATACGTTATAAAATAATACTATATAACGTTATACGTTATAAAATAAAACTGTATAACGTTATACGTTATAACGTAATGCTATATAACGTCATATGTTATAAAATAATACTATATAACGTTATACGTCATAAAATAATACCATATAACATTCTACGTTATAAAATAATACCGTATAACGTTATACGTTATAACGTAACACTACATAGCGTTATACGTTATAAAGCAATGCTATATAACGTTATAAGTTATAAAATAATACTATATAACGTAATGCGTTTCAACGTAATACCATATAACATTATAACGAAACACTATATAACGTTAAACGATATAAAGTAAAGTTATATAACGTTATACGTTATAAAATAATCCTATATAACGTTATACGTAATAAAAAAATATAATATAACGTTCTACGTTATAAAATAACACCGTATAACGTTATACGTTATAAAATAAAACTGTATAACGTTATACGTTATAACGTAATGCTATATAACGTCATACGTTAGAAAATAATACTATATAACGTTATACGTTATAAAATAATACCATATGACGTTATACGTTATAAAATAAAACTGTATAACGTTATACGTTATAACGTAACTCTACATAACGTAATAAGTTATACGGTAATGCTATATAACATTATACATTATAAAATAATACCGCATCACGTTATACGTTATAAAATAATACTATATAACATTATACGCTATAAAATAATGCTGTATAACGTTATACGTTATAACGTAATGCTATATAACGTCATACGTTAGAACATAATACTATATAACGTTATACGTAATTAAATAATACCATATAACGTTATACGTTATAAAATAATACTATATAACGTTATACGTTTTAAAATAATACCGTATAACGTTATAGGTTATAACGCAATACTATATAACATTATAACGAAACACTATATAACGTTAAACGTTATAAAGTAACACTACATAACGTTATACGTCATAAAATAATGCTATAAAACGTTATACTTTATAAAATAATACTATATAACGTTATACGTTATAAAATAATACAATATAACGTTATAAGTCATAAAATAATGCTATAAAACGTTATAATTATAAAATAATACTATATAACGGTATACGTTATAAAATAATCCTATATAACGTTATACGTTACAAAATAATACCGTATAACGTTATAGGTTATAACGTAATACTATATAACATTATAACGTAACACTATATAACGCTATACATTATAAACTAATACTATATAACGTTATACCTTATAACGTAATGCTATATAGCGTTATAACGTAACACAATATAACGTTATACGTTATAAAATAATACCGTATAACGTTATAGGTTATAACGTAATACTATATAACATTATAACGAAGCACTATATAACGTTAAACGTTATAAAGTAAAGTTATATAACGTTATACGTTATAAAATAATCCTATATAACGTTATACGTTATAAAATAATCCTATATAACGTTATACGTTATAAAATAATACCGTATAACGTTATACGTTATAACGTAATGCTATATAACGTTATAGCGTAACACAATATAACGTTATACGTTATAAAATAATACCGTACATCGTCATACGTCATAACGTAATACTATATAACATTATAACGTAACACTATATAACATCATACGTTATAACGTAACACTACATAACGTTATACTTCATAAAATAATGCTATAAAACGTTATACTTTATAAAATAATACTATATAACGTTATACGTTATAAAATAATACTATATAACGTTATACGTTATAAAATAAAACTGTATAACGTTATACGTTATAACGTAATGCTATATAACGTCATATGTTATAAAATAATACTATATAACGTTATACGTTATAAAATAATACTATATAACGTTATACTTTATAAAATAATACCGAATAACTTGATACATTATAACGTAATAATATGTAACGTTATAACGTAACACTGTATAACGTTATACGTTATAAAGCAATGCTACATAACGCTTTACGTTATAAAATAATACCGTATAACGTTATACGTTATAACGTAATGCTATATAACGTCATACGTTAGAAAATAATACTATATAACGTTATACGTAATAAAATAAAACCATATAACGTTATACGTTATAATTTAAACTATATAACGTTATAACCTAACACTATATAACGTTATACGTTATGACATAATACTATATAACGTTATACTTTATAAAATAAAACTGCATAACGTTATACGTTATAACGTAACACTACATAACGTAATACGTTATACGGTAATGCTAATTAACTTTATACGTTATAAAATAATACCCTATCACGTTATACGGTATAAAATAATACTATATAACGTTATACGCTATAAAATAATACCGTATAACGTTATACGTTATAACGTAATGCTATATAAAGTTATAGCGTAACACAATATAACGTTATACGTTATAACGTAATGCTATATAGCGTTATAACGTAACACAATATAACGTTGTACGTTATAAAATAATACCGTATAACGTTATAGGTTATAACGTAATACTATATAACATTATAACGAAACACTATATAACGTTAAACGTTATAGAGTAAAGTTATATAACGTTATACGTTATAAAATAATCCTATATAACGTTTTACGATATAAAATAATACCGTCTAACGTTATACGTTATAACGTAATACTATATAACGTCATACGTTAGAAAATAATACTATATAACGTTATACGTAATAAAATAATACCATATAACGTTATACGTTATAATTTAAACTATATAACTTTATAACCTAACACTATATAACGTTATACGTTATAAAATAATACTATATAACGTTATAGTTTATAAAATAATACCGCATAACGTTATGCGTTATAACGTAACACCACATAGCGTTATACGTTATAAAGCAATGGTATATAACGTTATACGTTATAAAATAATACTATATAACGTTATACTTTATAAAATAATACCGAATAACGAGACACATTATAACGTAATAATATGTAACGTTATAACGTAACACTGTATAACGTTATACGTTATAAAGCAATGCTACATAACGTTTTACGTTATAAAATAATACCGTATAACGTTATACGTTATAACGTAATGCTATATAACGTCATACGTTAGAAAATAATACTATATAACGTTATACGTAATTAAATAATACCATATAACGTTATTCGTTATAAAATAATACTATATAACGTTATACGTTATAAAATAATACCGTATAACTATGTACGTCATAAAATAAAACCGTATTACGTTATACGTTTTAACGTAATGCTATATAACGTTATAACATAACACAATATAACGTTATACGTTATAAAATAATACCGTATAACGTTATAGGTTACAACGTAATACTATATAACATTATAACCTAACACTATATAACATCATACGTTATAACGTAACACTACATAACGTTATACGTCATAAAATAATGCTATAAAACGTTATACTTTATAAAATAATACTCTATAACGTTATACGTTATAAAATAATACTATATAACATTACACGTTATCAAATAATAATATATAACGTTATACGTTATAAAATAATACCGTATAACGTTATACGTTATAACGTATTGCTATATAACGTTATAACGTAACACAATATAACGTTATACGTTATAAAATAATACCGTATATCGTCATACGTTATAACGTAATGCTATATAACGTTATAACGTAACACTATACAACATCATACGTTATAACGTAACACTACATAACGTTATACGTCATAAAATAATGCTATAAAACGTTATACTTTATAAAATAATACTCTATAACGTTATACGTCATAAAATAATAATATATAACGTTATACGTTATAAAATAAAACTGTATAACGTTATACGTTATAACGTAATGCTATATAACGTCATACGTTAGAAAATAATACTATATAACGTTATACGTAATAAAATAATACCATATAACGTTATACGTTATAATTTAGACTATATAACGTTATAACCTAACACTATATAACGTTATACGTTATAAAATAATACTATATAACGTTATACTTTATAAAATAAAACTGTATAACGTTATACGTTATAACGTAACACTACATAACGTAATACGTTATACGGTAATGCTATATAACGTTATACGTTATAAAATAATACCGTATCACGTTATACGGTATAAAATAATACCATATAACGTTATACGCTATAAAATAAAGCTGTATAACGTTATACGTTCTAACGTAATGCTATATAACGTCATACGTTGGAAAATAATACTATATAACGTTATACGTAATTAAATAATACCATATAACGTTATACGTTATAAAATAATACTATATAACGTTATACGTTTTAAAATAATACCGTATAACGATATACGATATAACGTAATGCTATATAACGTTATAACGTAACACAATATAACGTTATACGTTATAAAATAATACCGTATAACGTTATAGGTTATAAAGTAATACTATATAACATTATAACGTAACACTATATAACGCTATACATTATAAACTAATACTATATAACGTTATACGTTATAAAGTAATGCTATATAACGTTATAACGCAACACAATATAACGTTATACGTAATAAAATAATACCGTATATCGTCATACGTCATAACGTAATACTATATAACATTATAACGAAACACTATATAACGTTAAACGTTATAAAGTAAAGTTATATAACGTTATACGTTATAAAATAATCCTATATAACGTTATACGTTATAAAATAATACCGTATAACGTTATACGTTATAACGTAATGCTATATAACGTTATAGCGTAACACAATATAACGTTATACGTTATAAAATAATACCGTATATCGTCATACGTCATAACGTAATACTATATAACATTATAACGTAACACTATATAACATCATACGTTATAACGTAACACTACATAACGTTATACGTTATAAAGCAATGCTATATAACGTTATAAGTTATAAAATAATACCATATAATGTAATGCGTTTTAACGTAATACCATATAACATTATAACGAAACACTATATAACGTTAAACGTTATAAAGTAAAGTTATATAACGTTATACGTTATAAAATAATCCTATATAACGTTATACGTAATAAAAAAATACCATATAACGTTCTACGTTATAAAATAACACCGTATAACGTTATACGTTATAAAATAAAACTGTATAACGTTATACGTTATAACGTAATGCTATATAACGTCATACGTTAGAAAATAATACTATATAACGTTATACGTTATAAAATAATACCATATGACGTTATACGTTATAAAATAATACTATATAACGTTATACGTTATAAAATAATACCGTACAACGTTATACGTTATAACGTAATGCTATATAACGTTATAACGTAACACAATGTTACGTTATACGTTATAAAATAATACCGTATATCGTAATACGTTACAACGTAATACTATATAACATTATAACGTAACACTATATAACATCATACGTTATAACGTAACACTACATAACGTTATGCGTCATAAAATAATGCTATAAAACGTTATACTTTATAAAATAATACTCTATAACGTTATACGTTATACAATAATACTATATAACGTTATACGTTATAAAATAAAACTGTATAACGTTATACGTTATAACGTAATGCTATATAACGTCATACGTTAGAAAATAATACTATATGACGTTATACGTTATAAAATAATACTATATAACGTTATACGTTATAAAATAATACTATATAACGTTATACGTTATAAAATAATACCGTATAACGTTATGCGTTATAACGTAACACTACATAGCGTTATACGTTATAAAGCAATGGTATATAACGTTATACGTTATAAAATAATACTATATAACGTTATACTTTATAAAATAATACCGAATAACGTGACACATTATAACGTAATAATATGTAACGTTATAACGTAACACTGTATAACGTTATACGTTATAAAGCAATGCTACATAACGTTTTACGTTATAAAATAATACCGTATAACGTTATACGTTATAACGTAATGCTATATAACGTCATACGTTAGAAAATAATACTATATAAAGTTATACGTAATTAAATAATACCATATAACGTTATACGTTATAAAATAATACTATATAACGTTATACGTTATAAAATAATACCGTATAACTATGTACGTCATAAAATAAAACCGTATTACGTTATACGTTTTAACGTAATGCTATATAACGTTATAACATAACACAATATAACGTTATACGTTATAAAATAATACCGTATAACGTTATAGGTTACAACGTAATACTATATAACATTATAACCTAACACTATATAACATCATACGTTATAACGTAACACTACATAACGTTATACGTCATAAAATAATGCTATAAAACGTTATACTTTATAAAATAATACTCTATAACGTTATACGTTATAAAATAATACCGTATAACGTTATACGTTATAACGTATTGCTATATAACGTTATAACGTAACACAATATAACGTTATACGTTATAAAATAATACCGTATATCGTCATACGTTATAACGTAATGCTATATAACGTTATAACGTAACACTATATAACATCATACGTTATAACGTAACACTACATAACGTTATACGTCATAAAATAATGCTATAAAACGTTATACTTTATAAAATAATACTCTATAACGTTATACGTTATAAAATAATACTATATAACGTTATACGTTATAAAATAATACCGTATAACGTTATACGTTATAACGTAATGCTATATAACGTCATATGTTATAAAATAATACTATATAACGTTATACGTCATAAAATAATACCATATAACATTCTACGTTATAAAATAATACCGTATAACGTTATACGTTATAACGTAATGCTATATAACGTCATACGTTAGAAAATAATGCTATATAACGTTATACGTTATAAAATAATACCGTATCACGTTATACGGTATAAAATAATACTATATAACGTTATTCGCTATAAAATAAAGCTGTATAACGTTATACGTTCTAACGTAATGCCATATAACGTCATATGTTAGAAAATAATACTATATAACGTTATACGTAATTAAATAATACCATATAATGTTATACGTTATAAAATAATACTATATAACGTTATACGTTTTAAAATAATACCGTATAACGATATACGATATAACGTAATGCTATATAACGTTATAACGTAACACAATATAACGTTATACGTTATAAAATAATACCGTATAACGTTATACGTTATAACGTAATGCTATATAACGTTATAGCGTAACACAATATAACGTTATACGTTATAAAATAATACCGTATATCGTCATACGTTATAACGTAATACTATATAACATTATAACGTAACACTATATAACATCATACGTTATAACGTAACACTACATAACGTTATACTTCATAAAATAATTCTATAAAACGTTATACTTTGTAAAATAATACTATATAACGTTATACGTTATAAAATAATATTATATAACGTTATACGTTATAAAATAAAACTGTATAACGTTATACGTTATAACGTAATGCTATATAACGTCATACGTTAGAAAATAATACTATATAACGTTATACGTAATAAAATAATACCATATAACGTTATACGTTATAATTCAAACTATATAACTTTATAACCTAACACTATATAACGTTATACGTTATAAAATAATACTATATAACGTTATACTTTATAAAATAATACTCTATAACATTATACGTTATAAAATAACACTATATAACGTCATACGTTATAAAATAAAACTGTATAACGTTATACGTTATAACGTAACACTACATAACGTTATACGTTATACGGTAATGCTATATAACGTTATACGTTATAAAATAATACCATATAACGTTATACGTTATAACGTAAACTATATAACGTTATAACCTAACACTATATAACGTTAAACGTCATAAAATTATACCGTATAACGTTACACGTTACAATGTTATACTATATAACGTTATAACGTAACACTATATGACGATATACGCTGTTAGGTAACACCATATAACGTTATACGTTATAACGTAACACTACATAACGTTATACGTCATAAAATAATGCTATAAAACGTTATAATTATAAAATAATACTATATAACGTTATACGTTATAAAATAATACTATATAACGTTATACGCTATAAAATAAAGCTGTATAACGATATACGTTATAACGTAATGCTATATAACGTTATAACATAACACAATATAACGTTATACGTTATAAAATAATACCGTATAACGTTATAGGTTACAACGTAATAATATATAACATTATAACGTAACACTATATAACGTTATACGTTATAAAATAATACTATATAACGTTATTCGTTATAAAATAATACTCTATAACGTTATACGTTATAAAATAATAATATATAACGTTATACGTTATAAAATAAAACTGTATAACGTTATACGTTGTAACGTAATGCTATATAACGTTATACGTTATAAAATAATACCGTATCACGTTATACGGTATAAAATAATACTATATAACGTTATTCGCTATAAAATAAAGCTGTATAACGTTATACGTTCTAACGTAATGCTATATAACGTCATATGTTAGAAAATAATACTATATAACGTTATACGTAATTAAATAATACCATATAATGTTATACGTTATAAAATAATACTATATAACGTTATACGTTTTAAAATAATACCGTATAACGATATACGATATAACGTAATGCTATATAACGTTATAACGTAACACAATATAACGTTATACGTTATAAAATAATACCGTATAACGTTATACGTTATAACGTAATGCTATATAACGTTATAGCGTAACACAATATAACGTTATACGTTATAAAATAATACCGTATATCGTCATACGTTATAACGTAATACTATATAACATTATAACGTAACACTATATAACATCATACGTTATAACGTAACACTACATAACGTTATACTTCATAAAATAATTCTATAAAACGTTATACTTTGTAAAATAATACTATATAACGTTATACGTTATAAAATAATATTATATAACGTTATACGTTATAAAATAAAACTGTATAACGTTATACGTTATAACGTAATGCTATATAACGTCATACGTTAGAAAATAATACTATATAACGTTATACGTAATAAAATAATACCATATAACGTTATACGTTATAATTCAAACTATATAACTTTATAACCTAACACTATATAACGTTATACGTTATAAAATAATACTATATAACGTTATACTTTATAAAATAATACTCTACAACATTATACGTTATAAAATAACACTATATAACGTCATACGTTATAAAATAAAACTGTATAACGTTATACGTTATAACGTAACACTACATAACGTTATACGTTATACGGTAATGCTATATAACGTTATACGTTATAAAATAATACCATATAACGTTATACGTTATAACGTAAACTATATAACGTTATAACCTAACACTATATAACGTTAAACGTCATAAAATTATACCGTATAACGTTACACGTTACAATGTTATACTATATAACGTTATAACGTAACACTATATGACGATATACGCTGTTAGGTAACACCATATAACGTTATACGTTATAACGTAACACTACATAACGTTATACGTCATAAAATAATGCTATAAAACGTTATAATTATAAAATAATACTATATAACGTTATACGTTATAAAATAATACTATATAACGTTATACGCTATAAAATAAAGCTGTATAACGATATACGTTATAACGTAATGCTATATAACGTTATAACATAACACAATATAACGTTATACGTTATAAAATAATACCGTATAACGTTATAGGTTACAACGTAATAATATATAACATTATAACGTAACACTATATAACGTTATACGTTATAAAATAATACTATATAACGTTATTCGTTATAAAATAATACTCTATAACGTTATACGTTATAAAATAATAATATATAACGTTATACGTTATAAAATAAAACTGTATAACGTTATACGTTGTAACGTAATGCTATATAACGTCATACGTTAGAAAATAATACTATATAACGTTATACGTAATAAAATAATACCATATAACGTTATACGTTATAACTTAAACTATATAACATTATAACCTAACACTATATAACGTTATACGTTATAAAATAATACTATATAACGTTATACTTTATAAAATAATACTCTATAACGTTATACGTTATAAAATAATACTATATAACGTTATACGTTATAAAATAAAACTGTATAACGTAATACGTTATAACGTAACACTACATAACGTAATACGTTTTACGGTAATGCTATATAACGTTATACGTTATAAAATAATACTATATAACGTTATACCTAATTAAATAATACCATATAACGTTATACGTTATAAAATAATACTATATAACGTTATACGTTTTAAAATAATACCGTATGACGTTATACGATATAACGTAATGCTATATAACGTTATAACGTAACACAATATAACATTATACGTTATAAAATAATACCGTATAACGTTATAGGTTATAACGTAATACTATATAACATTATAACGGAAAACTATATAACGTTAAACGTTATAAAGTAAAGTTATATAAAGTTATACGTTATAAAATAATCCTATATAACGTTATACGTTACAAAATAATACCGTATAACGTTATAGGTTATAACGTAATACTATATATCATTATAACGTAACACTATATAACCCTATACATTATAAACTAATACTATATAACGTTATACGTTATAATGTAATGCTATATAACGTTATAACGTAACACAATATAACGTTATACGTTATAAAATAATACCGTATAACGTTATAGGTTATAACGTAATACTATATAACATTATAACGAAACACTATATAACGTTAAACGTTATAAAGTAAAGTTATATAACGTTATACGTTATAAAATAATCCTATATAACGTTATACGTTATAAAATAATACCGTATAACGTTATACGTTACAACGTAACACTACATAGCGTTATACGTTATAAAGCAATGCTATATAACGTTATAAGTTATAAAATAATACTATATAACGTAATGCATTTTAACGTAATACCATATAACATTATAACGAATCACTATATAACGTTAAACGTTATAATGTAAAGTTATATAACGTTATACGTTATAAAATAATCCTATATAACGTTATACGTAATAAAAAAATACCATATAACGTTCTACGTTATAAAATAACACCGTATAACGTTATACGTTATAAAATAAAACTGTATAACGTTATACGTTATAACGTAATGCTATATAACGTCATACGTTAGAAAATAATACTATATAACGTTATACGTTATAAAATAATACCATATGACGTTATACGTTATAACTTAAACTATATAACATTATACCCTAACACTATATAAAGTTATACGTCATAAAATAATACTATATAACGTTATACTTTATAAAATAATACTCTATAACGTTATACGTTATAAAATAATACTATATAACGTTATACGTTATAAAATAAAACTGTATAACGTTATACGTTATAACGTAACACTACATAACGTAATAAGTTATACGGTAATGCTATGTAACGTTATACGTAATAAAATAATACCGTATCACGTTATACGTTATAAAATAATACTATATAACATTATACGCTATAAAATAAAGCTGTATAACGTTATACGTTATAACGTAATGCTATATAACGTCATACGTTAGAACATAATACTATATAACGTTATACGTAATTAAATAATACCATATAACGTTATACGTTATAAAATAATACTATATAACGTTATACGTTTTAAAATAATACCGTATGACGTTATACGATATAACGTAATGCTATATAACGTTATAAGGTAACACAATATAACGTTATACGTTATAAAATAATACCGTATAACGTTATAGGTTATAACGTAATACTATATAACATTATAACGAAACACTATATAACGTTAAACGTTATAAAGTAAAGTTATATAACGTTATACGTTATAAAATAATCCTATATAACGTTATACGTTACAAAATAATACCGTATAACGTTATAGGTTATAACGTAATACTATATAACATTATAACGTAACACTATATAACACTATACATTATAAACTAATACTATATAACGTTATACGTTATAAAATAAAACTGTATAACGTTATACGTTATAACGTAATGCTATATAACGTCATACGTTAGAAAATAATACTATATAACGTTATACGTAATAAAATAATACCATATAACGTTATACGTTATAATTTAAACTATATAACGTTATAACCTAACACTATATAACGTTATACGTTATAAAATAATACTATATAACGTTATACTTTATAAAATAATACTCTATAACGTTTTACGTTATAAAATAATACTATATAACGTTATACGTTATAAAATAAAACTGTATAACGTTATACGTTATAACGTAACACTACATAACGTTGTACCTTATACGGTAATGCTATATAACGTTATACGTTATAAAATAATACTATATAACGTTATACGTTATAAAATAAAACTGTATAACGTTATACGTTATAACGTAATGCTATATAACGTCATACGTTAGAAAATAATACTATATAACGTTATACGTAATAAAATAATACCATATAACGTTATACGTTATAATTCAAACTATATAACTTTATAACCTAACACTATATAACGTTATACGTTATAAAATAATACTATATAACGTTATACTTTATAAAATAATACTCTATAACATTATACGTTATAAAATAACACTATATAACGTCATACGTTATAAAATAAAACTGTATAACGTTATACGTTATAACGTAACACTACATAACGTTATACGTTATACGGTAATGCTATATAACGTTATACGTTATAAAATAATACCATATAACGTTATACGTTATAACGTAAACTATATAACGTTATAACGTAACACTATATAACGTTAAACGTCATAAAATTATACCGTATAACGTTATACGTTACAATGTAATACTATATAACGTTATAACGTAACACTATATGACGATATACGCTGTTAGGTAACACCATATAACGTTATACGTTATAACGTAACACTACATAACGTTATACGTCACAAAATAATGCTATAAAACGTTATAATTATAAAATAATACTATATAACGTTATACGTTATAAAATAATACTATATAACGTTATACGCTATAAAATAAAGCTGTATAACGACATACGTTATAACGTAATGCTATATAACGTTATAACATAACACAATATAACGTTATACGTTATAAAATAATACCGTATAACGTTATAGGTTACAACGTAATAATATATAACATTATAACGTAACACTACATAACGTAATACGTTATACGGTAATGCTATATAACGTTATACGTTATAAAATAATACTATATAACGTTATACCTAATGAAATAATACCATATAACGTTATACGTTATAAAATAATACTATATAACGTTATACGTTTTAAAATAATACCGTATGACGTTATACGATATAACGTAATGCTATATAACGTTATAACGTAACACAATATAACGTTATACGTTATAAAATAATACCGTATAACGTTATAGGTTATAACGTAATACTATATAACATTATAACGGAAAACTATATAACGTTAAACGTTATAAAGTAAAGTTATATAACGTTATACGTTATAAAATAATCCTATATAACGTTATACGTTACAAAATAATACCGTATAACGTTATAGGTTATAACGTAATACTATATATCATTATAACGTAACACTATATAACCCTATACATTATAAACTAATACTATATAACGTTATACGTTATAATGTAATGCTATATAACGTTATAACGTAACACAATATAACGTTATACGTTATAAAATAATACCGTATAACGTTATAGGTTATAACGTAATACTATATAACATTATAACGAAACACTATATAACGTTAAACGTTATAAAGTAAAGTTATATAACGTTATACGTTATAAAATAATCCTATATAACGTTATACGTTATAAAATAATACCGTATAACGTTATACGTTATAACGTAATGCTATATAACGTTATAGTGTAACACAATATAACGTTATACGTTATAAAATAATACCGTATATGACGATACGTCATAACGTAATA
This sequence comes from Bombus dahlbomii, assembly GCA_037178635.1. Taxonomy (NCBI): domain Eukaryota; kingdom Metazoa; phylum Arthropoda; class Insecta; order Hymenoptera; family Apidae; genus Bombus; species Bombus dahlbomii. Next base: position 1,878,486 of record CM074117.1, read on the forward strand.
CTATATAACATTATAACGTAACACTATATAACATCATACGTTATAACGTAACACTACATAACGTTATACTTCATAAAATAATGCTATAAAACGTTATACTTTATAAAATAATACTATATAACGTTATACGTTATAAAATAATACTATATAACGTTATACGTTATAAAATAAAACTGTATAACGTTATACGTTATAACGTAATGCTATATAACGTCATATGTTATGAAATAATACTATATAACGTTATACGTCATAAAATAATACCATATAACATTCTACGTTATAAATTAATACCGTATAACGTTATACGTTACAACGTAACACTACATAGCGTTATACGTTATAAAGCAATGCTATATAACGTTATAAGTTATAAAATAATACTATATAACGTAATGCGTTTTAACGTAATACCATATAACATTATAACGAATCACTATATAACGTTAAACGTTATAATGTAAAGTTATATAACGTTATACGTTATAAAATAATCCTATATAACGTTATACGTAATAAAAAAATACCATATAACGTTCTACGTTATAAAATAACACCGTATAACGTTATACGTTATAAAATAAAACTGTATAACGTTATACGTTATAACGTAATGCTATATAACGTCATACGTTAGAAAATAATACTATATAACGTTATACGTTATAAAATAATACCATATGACGTTATACGTTATAACTTAAACTATATAACATTATAACCTAACACTATATAAAGTTATACGTCATAAAATAATACTATATAACGTTATACTTTATAAAATAATACTCTATAACGTTATACGTTATAAAATAATACTATATAACGTTATACGTTATAAAATAAAACTGTATAACGTTATACGTTATAACGTAACACTACATAACGTAATAAGTTATACGGTAATGCTATGTAACGTTATACGTAATAAAATAATACCGTATCACGTTATACGTTATAAAATAATACTATATAACATTATACGCTATAAAATAAAGCTGTATAACGTTATACGTTATAACGTAATGCTATATAACGTCATACGTTAGAACATAATACTATATAACGTTATACGTAATTAAATAATACCATATAACGTTATACGTTATAAAATAATACTATATAACGTTATACGTTTTAAAATAATACCGTATGACGTTATACGATATAACGTAATGCTATATAACGTTATAACGTAACACAATATAACGTTATACGTTATAAAATAATACCGTATAACGTTATAGGTTATAACGTAATACTATATAACATTATAACGAAACACTATATAACGTTAAACGTTATAAAGTAAAGTTATATAACGTTATACGTTATAAAATAATCCTATATAACGTTATACGTTACAAAATAATACCGTATAACGTTATAGGTTATAACGTAATACTATATAACATTATAACGTAACACTATATAACCCTATACATTATAAACTAATACTATATAACGTTATACGTTATAACGTAATACTATATAACGTTATAACGTAACACAATATAACGTTATACGTTGTAAAATAATACCGTATAACGTTATAGGTTATAACGTAATACTATATAACATTATAACGAAACACTATATAACGTTAAACGATATAAAGTAAAGTTATATAACGTTATACGTTATAAAATAATCCTATATAACGTTATACGTTATAACGTAATGCTATATAACGCTATAGCGTAACACAATCTAACGTTATACGTTATAAAATAATACCGTATATCGTCATACGTCATAACGTAATACTATATAACATTATAACGTAACACTATATAACATCATACGTTATAACGTAACACTACATAACGTTATACTTCATAAAATAATGCTATAAAACGTTATACTTTATAAAATAATACTATATAACGTTATACGTTATAAAATAATACTATATAACGTTATACGTTATAAAATAAAACTGTAAAACGTTATACGTTATAACGTAATGCTATATAACGTCATATATTATAAAATAATACTATATATCGTTATACGTCATAAAATAATACCATATGACGTTATACGTTATAAAATAACACCGTATAACGTTATACGTTATAAAATAAAACTGTATAACGTTATACGTTATAACGTAACTCTACATAACGTAATAAGTTATACGGTAATGCTATATAACGTTATACATTATAAAATAATACCGTATCACGTTATACGTTATAAAATAATACTATATAACATTATACGCTATAAAATAAAGCTGTATAACGTTATACGTTATAACGTAATGCTATATAACGTCATAGGTTAGAAAATAATACTATATAACGTTATACGTAATTAAATAATACCATATAACGTTATACGTTATAAAATAATACTATATAACGTTATACGTTTTAAAATAATACCGTATGACGTTATACGATATAACGTAATACTATATAACGTTATAACGAAACACTATATAACGTTAAACGTTATAAAGTAACACTACATAACGTTATACGTCATAAAATAATGCTATAAAACGTTATACTTTATAAAATAATACTATATAACGTTATACGTTATAACGTAATGCTATATAACGTCATAGGTTAGAAAATAATACTATATAACGTTATACGTTACAAAATAATACCGTATAACGTTATAGGTTATAACGTAATACTATATAACATTATAACGTAACACTATATAACCCTATACATTATAAACTAATACTATATAACGTTATACGTTATAACGTAATACTATATAACGTTATAACGTAACACAATATAACGTTATACGTTATAAAGCAATGCTACATAACGTTTTACGTTATAAAATAATACCGTATAACGTTATACGTTATAACGTAATGCTATATAACGTCATAGGTTAGAAAATAATACTATATAACGTTATACGTAATTAAATAATACCATATAACGTTATACGTTATAAAATAATACTATATAACGTTATACGTTTTAAAATAATACCATATGACGTTATACGATATAACATAATGCTATATAACGTTATAACGTAACACAATAAAACGTTATACGTTATAAAATAATACCGTATAACGTTATAGGTTATAACGTAATACTATATAACATTATAACGGAACACTATATAACGTTAAACGTTATAAAGTAAAGTTATATAACGTTATACGTTATAAAATAATCCTATATAACGTTATACGTTACAAAATAATACCGTATAACGTTATAGGTTATAACGTAATACTATATAACATTATAACGTAACACTATATAACCCTATACATTATAAACTAATACTATATAACGTTATACGTTATAACGTAATACTATATAACGTTATAACGTAACACAATATAACGTTATACGTTATAAAATAATACCGTATAACGTTATAGGTTATAACGTAATACTATATAACATTATAACGAAACACTATATAACGTTAAACGTTATAAAGTAAAGTTATATAACGTTATACGTTATAAAATAATCCTATATAACGTTATACGTTATAAAATAATACCGTATAACGTTATACGTTATAACGTAATGCTATATAACGTTATAGCGTAACACAATATAACGTTATACGTTATAAAATAATACCGTATATCGTCATACGTCATAACGTAATACTATATAACATTATAACGTAACACTATATAACATCATACGTTATAACGTAACACTACATAACGTTATACTTCATAAAATAATGCTATAAAACGTTATACTTTATAAAATAATACTATATAACGTTATACGTTATAAAATAATACTATATAACTTTATACGTTATAAAATAAAACTGTATAACGTTATACGTTATAACGTAATGCTATATAACGTCATATGTTATAAAATAATACTATATAACGTTATACGTCATAAAATAATACCATATAACATTCTACGTTATAAAATAATACCGTATAACGTTATACGTTATAACGTAACACTACATAGCGTTATACGTTATAAAGCAATGCTATATAACGTTATAAGTTATAAAATAATACTATATAACGTAATGCGTTTCAACGTAATACCATATAACATTATAACGAAACACTATATAACGTTAAACGATATAAAGTAAAGTTATATAACGTTATACGTTATAAAATAATCCTATATAACGTTATACGTAATAAAAAAATACCATATAACGTTCTACGTTATAAAATAACACCGTATAACGTTATACGTTATAAAATAAAACTGTATAACGTTATACGTTATAACGTAATGCTATATAACGTCATACGTTAGAAAATAATACTATATAACGTTATACGTTATAAAATAATACCATATGACGTTATACGTTATAAAATAAAACTGTATAACGTTATACGTTATAACGTAACTCTACATAACGTAATAAGTTATACGGTAATGCTATATAACGTTATACATTATAAAATAATACCGTATCACGTTATACGTTATAAAATAATACTATATAACATTATACGCTATAAAATAATGCTGTATAACGTTATACGTTATAACGTAATGCTATATAACGTCATACGTTAGAACATAATACTATATAACGTTATACGTAATTAAATAATACCATATAACGTTATACGTTATAAAATAATACTATATAACGTTATACGTTTTAAAATAATACCGTATGACGTTATACGATATAACGTAATGCTATATAACGTTATAACGTAACACAATATAACGTTATACGTTATAAAATAATACCGTATAACGTTATAGGTTATAACGCAATACTATATAACATTATAACGAAACACTATATAACGTTAAACGTTATAAAGTAACACTACATAACGTTATACGTCATAAAATAATGCTATAAAACGTTATACTTTATAAAATAATACTATATAACGTTATACGTTATAAAATAATACTATATAACGTTATAAGTCATAAAATAATGCTATAAAACGTTATAATTATAAAATAATACTATATAACGGTATACGTTATAAAATAATCCTATATAACGTTATACGTTACAAAATAATACCGTATAACGTTATAGGTTATAACGTAATACTATATAACATTATAACGTAACACTATATAACGCTATACATTATAAACTAATACTATATAACGTTATACCTTATAACGTAATGCTATATAGCGTTATAACGTAACACAATATAACGTTATACGTTATAAAATAATACCGTATAACGTTATAGGTTATAACGTAATACTATATAACATTATAACGAAGCACTATATAACGTTAAACGTTATAAAGTAAAGTTATATAACGTTATACGTTATAAAATAATCCTATATAACGTTATACGTTATAAAATAATCCTATATAACGTTATACGTTATAAAATAATACCGTATAACGTTATACGTTATAACGTAATGCTATATAACGTTATAGCGTAACACAATATAACGTTATACGTTATAAAATAATACTATATAACGTTATACGTTATAAAATAAAACTGTATAACGTTATACGTTATAACGTAATGCTATATAACGTCATATGTTATAAAATAATACTATATAACGTTATACGTCATAAAATAATACCATATAACATTCTACGTTATAAAATAATACCGTATAACGTTATACGTTATAACGTAATGCTATATAACGTCATACGTTAGAAAATAATACTATATGACGTTATACGTTATAAAATAATACTATATAACGTTATACGTTATAAAATAATACTATATAACGTTATACGTTATAAAATAATACCGTATAACGTTATGCCTTATAACGTAACACTACATAGCGTTATACGTTATAAAGCAATGGTATATAACGTTATACGTTATAAAATAATACTGTATAACGTTATACGTAATAAAATAATACCATATAACGTTATACGTTATAACGTAATGCTATATAACGTCATACGTTAGAAAATAATACTATATAACGTTATACGTAATAAAATAATACCATATAACGTTATACGTTATAATTTAAACTATATAACGTTATAACCTAACACTATATAACGTTATACGTTATAAAATAATACTATATAACGTTATACTTTATAAAATAAAACTGTATAACGTTATACGTTATAACGTAACACTACATAACGTAATACGTTATACGGTAATGCTATATAACGTTATACGTTATAAAATAATACCCTATCACGTTATACGGCATAAAATAATACTATATAACGTTATACGCTATAAAATAATACCGTATAACGTTATACGTTATAACGTAATGCTATATAAAGTTATAGCGTAACACAATATAACGTTATACGTTATAACGTAATGCTATATAGCGTTATAACGTAACACAATATAACGTTATACGTTATAAAATAATACCGTATAACGTTATAGGTTATAACGTAATACTATATAACATTATAACGAAACACTATATAACGTTAAACGTTATAGAGTAAAGTTATATAACGTTATACGTTATAAAATAATCCTATATAACGTTTTACGTTATAAAATAATACCGTATAACGTTATACGTTATAAAATAATACTATATAACGTTATACGTTTTAAAATAATACCATATGACGTTATACGATATAACATAATGCTATATAACGTTATAACGTAACACAATAAAACGTTATACGTTATAAAATAATACCGTATAACGTTATAGGTTATAACGTAATACTATATAACATTATAACGGAACACTATATAACGTTAAACGTTATAAAGTAAAGTTATATAACGTTATACGTTATAAAATAATCCTATATAACGTTATACGTTACAAAATAATACCGTATAACGTTATAGGTTATAACGTAATACTATATAACATTATAACGTAACACTATATAACCCTATACATTATAAACTAATACTATATAACGTTATACGTTATAACGTAATACTATATAACGTTATAACGTAACACAATATAACGTTATACGTTATAAAATAATACCGTATAACGTTATAGGTTATAACGTAATACTATATAACATTATAACGAAACACTATATAACGTTAAACGTTATAAAGTAAAGTTATATAACGTTATACGTTATAAAATAATCCTATATAACGTTATACGTTATAGAATAATACCGTATAACGTTATACGTTATAACGTAATGCTATATAACGTTATAGCGTAACACAATATAACGTTATACGTTATAAAATAATACCGTATATCGTCATACGTCATAACGTAATACTATATAACATTATAACGTAACACTATATAACATCATACGTTATAACGTAACACTACATAACGTTATACTTCATAAAATAATGCTATAAAACGTTATACTTTATAAAATAATACTATATAACGTTATACGTTATAAAATAATACTATATAACTTTATACGTTATAAAATAAAACTGTATAACGTTATACGTTATAACGTAATGCTATATAACGTCATATATTATAAAATAATACTATATAACGTTATACGTCATAAAATAATACCATATAACATTCTACGTTATAAAATAATACCGTATAACGTTATACGTTATAACGTAACACTACATAGCGTTATACGTTATAAAGCAATGCTATATAACGTTATAAGTTATAAAATAATACTATATAACGTAATGCGTTTCAACGTAATACCATATAACATTATAACGAAACACTATATAACGTTAAACGATATAAAGTAAAGTTATATAACGTTATACGTTATAAAATAATCCTATATAACGTTATACGTAATAAAAAAATACCATATAACGTTCTACGTTATAAAATAACACCGTATAACGTTATACGTTATAAAATAAAACTGTATAACGTTATACGTTATAACGTAATGCTATATAACGTCATACGTTAGAAAATAATACTATATAACGTTATACGTTATAAAATAATACCATATGACGTTATACGTTATAAAATAAAACTGTATAACGTTATACGTTATAACGTAACTCTACATAACGTAATAAGTTATACGGTAATGCTATATAACGTTATACATTATAAAATAATACCGTATCACGTTATACGTTATAAAATAATACTATATAACATTATACGCTATAAAATAATGCTGTATAACGTTATACGTTATAACGTAATGCTATATAACGTCATACGTTAGAACATAATACTATATAACGTTATACGTAATTAAATAATACCATTAAACGTTATACGTTATAAAATAATAATATATAACGTTATACGTTTTAAAATAATACCGTATGACGTTATACGATATAACGTAATGCTATATAACGTTATAACGTAACACAATATAACGTTATACGTTATAAAATAATACCGTATAACGTTATAGGTTATAACGCAATACTATATAACATTATAACGAAACACTATATAACGTTAAACGTTATAAAGTAACACTACATAACGTTATACGTCATAAAATAATGCTATAAAACGTTATACTTTATAAAATAATACTATATAACGTTATACGTTATAAAATAATACTATATAACGTTATAAGTCATAAAATAATGCTATAAAACGTTATAATTATAAAATAATACTATATAACGGTATACGTTATAAAATAATCCTATATAACGTTATACGTTACAAAATAATACCGTATAACGTTATAGGTTATAACGTAATACTATATAACATTATAACGTAACACTATATAACGCTATACATTATAAACTAATACTATATAACGTTATACCTTATAACGTAATGCTATATAGCGTTATAACGTAACACAACATAACGTTATACGTTATAAAATAATACCGTATAACGTTATAGGTTATAACGTAATACTATATAACATTATAACGAAGCACTATATAACGTTAAACGTTATAAAGTAAAGTTATATAACGTTATACGTTATAAAATAATCCTATATAACGTTATACGTTATAAAATAATCCTATATAACGTTATACGTTATAAAATAATACCGTATAACGTTATACGTTATAACGTAATGCTATATAACGTTATAGCGTAACACAATATAACGTTATACGTTATAAAATAATACTATATAACGTTATACGTTATAAAATAAAACTGTATAACGTTATACGTTATAACGTAATGCTATATAACGTCATATGTTATAAAATAATACTATATAACGTTATACGTCATAAAATAATACCATATAACATTCTACGTTATAAAATAATACCGTATAACGTTATACGTTATAACGTAATGCTATATAACGTCATACGTTAGAAAATAATACTATATGACGTTATACGTTATAAAATAATACTATATAACGTTATACGTTATAAAATAATACTATATAACGTTATACGTTATAAAATAATACCGTATAACGTTATGCCTTATAACGTAACACTACATAGCGTTATACGTTATAAAGCAATGGTATATAACGTTATACGTTATAAAATAATACTATATAACGTTATACTTTATAAAATAATACCGAATAACTTGATACATTATAACGTAATAATATGTAACGTTATAACGTAACACTGTATAACGTTATACGTTATAAAGCAATGCTACATAACGCTTTACGTTATAAAATAATACCGTATAACGTTATACGTTATAACGTAATGCTATATAACGTCATACGTTAGAAAATAATACTATATAACGTTATACGTAATAAAATAATACCATATAACGTTATACGTTATAATTTAAACTATATAACGTTATAACCTAACACTATATAACGTTATACGTTATAAAATAATACTATATAACGTTATACTTTATAAAATAAAACTGTATAACGTTATACGTTATAACGTAACACTACATAACGTAATACGTTATACGGTAATGCTATATAACGTTATACGTTATAAAATAATACCCTATCACGTTATACGGTATAAAATAATACTATATAACGTTATACGCTATAAAATAATACCGTATAACGTTATACGTTATAACGTAATGCTATATAAAGTTATAGCGTAACACAATATAACGTTATACGTTATAACGTAATGCTATATAGCGTTATAACGTAACACAATATAACGTTATACGTTATAAAATAATACCGTATAACGTTATAGGTTATAACGTAATACTATATAACATTATAACGAAACACTGTATAACGTTAAACGTTATAGAGTAAAGTTATATAACGTTATACGTTATAAAATAATCCTATATAACGTTTTACGTTATAAAATAATACCGTATAACGTTATACGTTATAACGTAATACTATATAACGTCATACGTTAGAAAATAATACTATATAACGTTATACGTAATAAAATAATACCATATAACGTTATACGTTATAATTTAAACTATATAACTTTATAACCTAACAGTATATAACGTTATACGTTATAAAATAATACTATATAACGTTATAGTTTATAAAATAATACCGCATAACGTTATGCGTTATAACGTAACACTACATAGCGTTATACGTTATAAAGCAATGGTATATAACGTTATACGTTATAAAATAATACTATATAACGTTATACTTTATAAAATAATACCGAATAACGAGACACATTATAACGTAATAATATGTAACGTTATAACGTAACACTGTATAACGTTATACGTTATAAAGCAATGCTACATAACGTTTTACGTTATAAAATAATACCGTATAACGTTATACGTTATAACGTAATGCTATATAGCGTCATACGTTAGAAAATAATACTATATAACGTTATACGTAATTAAATAATACCATATAACGTTATTCGTTATAAAATAATACTATATAACGTTATACGTTATAAAATAATACCGTATAACTATGTACGTCATAAAATAAAACCGTATTACGTTATACGTTTTAACGTAATGCTATATAACGTTATAACATAACACAATATAACGTTATACGTTATAAAATAATACCGTATAACGTTATAGGTTACAACGTAATACTATATAACATTATAACCTAACACTATATAACATCATACGTTATAACGTAACACTACATAACGTTATACGTCATAAAATAATGCTATAAAACGTTATACTTTATAAAATAATACTCTATAACGTTATACGTTATAAAATAATACCATATAACATTACACGTTATCAAATAATAATATATAACGTTATACGTTATAAAATAATACCGTATAACGTTATACGTTATAACGTATTGCTATATAACCTTATAACGTAACACAATATAACGTTATACGTTTTAAAATAATACCGTATATCGTCATACGTTATAACGTAATGCTATATAACGTTATAACGTAACACTATACAACATCATACGTTATAACGTAACACTACATAACGTTATACGTCATAAAATAATGCTATAAAACGTTATACTTTATAAAATAATACTCTATAACGTTATACGTCATAAAATAATAATATATAACGTTATACGTTATAAAATAAAACTGTATAACGTTATACGTTATAACGTAATGCTATATAACGTCATACGTTAGAAAATAATACTATATAACGTTATACGTAATAAAATAATACCATATAACGTTATACGTTATAATTTAAACTATATAACGTTATAACCTAACACTATATAACGTTATACGTTATAAAATAATACTATATAACGTTATACTTTATAAAATAAAACTGTATAACGTTATACGTTATAACGTAACACTACATAACGTAATACGTTATACGGCAATGCTATATAACGTTATACGTTATAAAATAATACCGTATCACGTTATACGGTATAAAATAATACTATATAACGTTATACGCTATACAATAAAGCTGTATAACGTTATACGTTCTAACGTAATGCTATATAACGTCATACGTTAGAAAATAATACTATATAACGTTATACGTAATTAAATAATACCATATAACGTTATAGGTTATAAAATAATACTATATAACGTTATACGTTTCAAAATAATACCGTATAACGATATACGATATAACGTAATGCTATATAACGTTATAACGTAACACAATATAACGTTATACGTTATAAAATAATACCGTATAACGTTATAGGTTATAAAGTAATACTATATAACATTATAACGTAACACTATATAACGCTATACATTATAAACTAATACTATATAACGTTATACGTTATAAAGTAATGCTATATAACGTTATAACGCAACACAATATAACGTTATACGTAATAAAATAATACCGTATATCGTCATACGTCATAACGTAATACTATATAACATTATAACGAAACACTATATAACGTTAAACGTTATAAAGTAAAGTTATATAACGTTATACGTTATAAAATAATCCTATATAACGTTATACGTTATAAAATAATACCGTATAACGTTATACGTTATAACGTAATGCTATATAACGTTATAGCGTAACACAATATAACGTTATACGTTATAAAATAATACCGTATATCGTCATACGTCATAACGTAATACTATATAACATTATAACGTAACACTATATAACATCATACGTTATAACGTAACACTACATAACGTTATACGTTATAAAGCAATGCTATATAACGTTATAAGTTATAAAATAATACTATATAATGTAATGCGTTTTAACGTAATACCATATAACATTATAACGAAACACTATATAACGTTAAACGTTATAAAGTAAAGTTATATAACGTTATACGTTATAAAATAATCCTATATAACGTTATACGTAATAAAAAAATACCATATAACGTTCTACGTTATAAAATAACACCGTATAACGTTATACGTTATAAAATAATACCGTATAACGTTATACGTAATAAAATAATACCATATAACGTTATACGTTATAATTTAAACTATATAACTTTATAACCTAACACTATATAACGTTATACGTTATAAAATAATACTATATAACGTTATAGTTTATAAAATAATACCGCATAACGTTATGCGTTATAACGTAACACTACATAGCGTTATACGTTATAAAGCAATGGTATATAAAGTTATACGTTATAAAATAATACTATATAACGTTATACTTTATAAAATAATACCGAATAACGAGACACATTATAACGTAATAATATGTAACGTTATAACGTAACACTGTATAACGCTATACGTTATAAAGCAATGCTACATAACGTTTTACGTTATAAAATAATACCGTATAACGTTATACGTTATAACGTAATGCTATATAGCGTCATACGTTAGAAAATAATACTATATAACGTTATACGTAATTAAATAATACCATATAACGTTATTCGTTATAAAATAATACTATATAACGTTATACGTTATAAAATAATACCGTATAACTATGTACGTCATAAAATAAAACCGTATTACGTTATACGTTTTAACGTAATGCTATATAACGTTATAACATAACACAATATAACGTTATACGTTATAAAATAATACCGTATAACGTTATAGGTTACAACGTAATACTATATAACATTATAACCTAACACTATATAACATCATACGTTATAACGTAACACTACATAACGTTATACGTCATAAAATAATGCTATAAAACGTTATACTTTATAAAATAATACTCTATAACGTTATACGTTATAAAATAATACTATATAACATTACACGTTATCAAATAATAATATATAACGTTATACGTTATAAAATAATACCGTATAACGTTATACGTTATAACGTATTGCTATATAACGTTATAACGTAACACAATATAACGTTATACGTTATAAAATAATACCGTATATCGTCATACGTTACAACGTAATGCTATATAACGTTATAACGTAACACTATACAACATCATACGTTATAACGTAACACTACATAACGTTATACGTCATAAAATAATGCTATAAAACGTTATACTTTATAAAATAATACTCTATAACGTTATACGTCATAAAATAATAATATATAACGTTATACGTTATAAAATAAAACTGTATAACGTTATACGTTATAACGTAATGCTATATAACGTTATAACGTAACACAATATAACGTTATACGTTATAAAATAATACCGTATATCGTCATACGTTATAACGTAATACCATATAACGTTATAACGTAACACTATATAACATCATACGTTATAACGTAACACTACATAACGTTATACGTCATAAAATAATGCTATAAAACGTTACAATTATAAAATAATACTATATAACGTTATACGTTATAAAATAATACTATATAACGTTATACGCTATAAAATAAAGCTGTATAACGATATACGTTATAACGTAATGCTATATAACGTCATACGTTAGAAAATAATACTATATAACGTTATACGTTATAAAATAATAATATATAACGTTATACGTTATAAAATAAAACTGTATAACGTTATACGTTGTAACGTAATGCTATATAACGTCATACGTTAGAAAATAATACTATATAACGTTATACGTAATAAAATAATACCATATAACGTTATACGTTATAACTTAAACTATATAACATTATAACCTAACACTATATAACGTTATACGTTATAAAATAATACTATATAACGTTATACTTTATATAATAATACTCTATAACGTTATACGTTATAAAATAATACTATATAACGTTATACGTTATAAAATAAAACTGTATAACGTTATACGTTATAACGTAACACTACATAACGTAATACGTTATACGGTAATGCTATATAACGTTATACGTTATAGAATAATACCGTATCACGTTATACGTTATAAAATAATACTATATAACATTATACGCTATAAAATAAAGCTGTATAACGTTATACGTTATAACGTAATGCTATATAACGTCATAGGTTAGAAAATAATACTATATAACGTTATACGTAATTAAATAATACCATATAACGTTATACGTTATAAAATAATACTATATAACGTTATACGTTTTAAAATAATACCATATGACGTTATACGATATAACATAATGCTATATAACGTTATAACGTAACACAATAAAACGTTATACGTTATAAAATAATACCGTATAACGTTATAGGTTATAACGTAATACTATATAACATTATAACGGAACACTATATAACGTTAAACGTTATAAAGTAAAGTTATATAACGTTATACGTTATAAAATAATCCTATATAACGTTATACGTTACAAAATAATACCGTATAACGTTATAGGTTATAACGTAATACTATATAACATTATAACGTAACACTATATAACCCTATACATTATAAACTAATACTATATAACGTTATACGTTATAACGTAATACTATATAACGTTATAACGTAACACAATATAACGTTATACGTTATAAAATAATACCGTATAACGTTATAGGTTATAACGTAATACTATATAACATTATAACGAAACACTATATAACGTTAAACGTTATAAAGTAAAGTTATATAACGTTATACGTTATAAAATAATCCTATATAACGTTATACGTTATAAAATAATACCGTATAACGTTATACGTTATAACGTAATGCTATATAACGTTATAGCGTAACACAATATAACGTTATACGTTATAAAATAATACCGTATATCGTCATACGTCATAACGTAATACTATATAACATTATAACGTAACACTATATAACATCATACGTTATAACGTAACACTACATAACGTTATACTTCATAAAATAATGCTATAAAACGTTATACTTTATAAAATAATACTATATAACGTTATACGTTATAAAATAATACTATATAACTTTATACGTTATAAAATAAAACTGTATAACGTTATACGTTATAACGTAATGCTATATAACGTCATATGTTATAAAATAATACTATATAACGTTATACGTCATAAAATAATACCATATAACATTCTACGTTATAAAATAATACCGTATAACGTTATACGTTATAACGTAACACTACATAGCGTTATACGTTATAAAGCAATGCTATATAACGTTATAAGTTATAAAATAATACTATATAACGTAATGCGTTTCAACGTAATACCATATAACATTATAACGAAACACTATATAACGTTAAACGATATAAAGTAAAGTTATATAACGTTATACGTTATAAAATAATCCTATATAACGTTATACGTAATAAAAAAATACCATATAACGTTCTACGTTATAAAATAACACCGTATAACGTTATACGTTATAAAATAAAACTGTATAACGTTATACGTTATAACGTAATGCTATATAACGTCATACGTTAGAAAATAATACTATATAACGTTATACGTTATAAAATAATACCATATGACGTTATACGTTATAAAATAAAACTGTATAACGTTATACGTTATAACGTAACTCTACATAACGTAATAAGTTATACGGTAATGCTATATAACGTTATACATTATAAAATAATACCGTATCACGTTATACGTTATAAAATAATACTATATAACATTATACGCTATAAAATAATGCTGTATAACGTTATACGTTATAACGTAATGCTATATAACGTCATACGTTAGAACATAATACTATATAACGTTATACGTAATTAAATAATACCATTAAACGTTATACGTTATAAAATAATACTATATAACGTTATAAGTCATAAAATAATGCTATAAAACGTTATAATTATAAAATAATACTATATAACGGTATACGTTATAAAATAATCCTATATAACGTTATACGTTACAAAATAATACCGTATAACGTTATAGGTTATAACGTAATACTATATAACATTATAACGTAACACTATATAACGCTATACATTATAAACTAATACTATATAACGTTATACCTTATAACGTAATGCTATATAGCGTTATAACGTAACACAATATAACGTTATACGTTATAAAATAATACCGTATAACGTTATAGGTTATAACGTAATACTATATAACATTATAACGAAGCACTATATAACGTTAAACGTTATAAAGTAAAGTTATATAACGTTATACGTTATAAAATAATCCTATATAACGTTATACGTTATAAAATAATCCTATATAACGTTATACGTTATAAAATAATACCGTATAACGTTATACGTTATAACGTAATGCTATATAACGTTATAGCGTAACACAATATAACGTTATACGTTATAAAATAATACCATATAACATTCTACGTTATAAAATAATACCGTATAACGTTATACGTTATAACGTAATGCTATATAACGTCATACGTTAGAAAATAATACTATATGA